>JAWNPN010000048.1:0-110171 GCA_035047485.1 Drosophila peninsularis | reverse complement strand
AGAGTAAGGTGAATATGTTCAAAAGTTCTTGAACCGTGGAAAATCTGTGAAAAAAGATCGTTGCTCTGATTAAATACGCTTCTAAAATTGTATACCATTCTAAAATCGGATGAAAATACTGGTTATAATTAGCCAAAGTTCTCAAAAATTTACTTTCATTTCTCCACCGACATTTACTAAGTAACAGACATTTTCAAATGAAACTTTCGATTGCGAATCAATAGTATTGCTTATAAAGAACCTAGTAGAGTTCGAAATTTTACAAAGAACAGCCGAGCTAGAGTCATGCAAAATTCAAGGGTCCAATTTTCAGAGTAAGGTGAATATGTTCAAAAGTTCTTGAACCGTGAAAAATCTGTGAATACAGATCGTTTCTCTGATTAAATACGCTTCTAAAATTGTATACCATTCTAAAATCGGATGAAAATACTGGTTATAATTAGCCAAAGTTCTCAAAAATTTACTTTCATTTCTCCACCGACATTTACTAAGTAACAGACATTTTCAAATGAAACTTTCGATTGCGAATCAATAGTATTGCTTATAAAGAAGCTAGTAGAGTTCGAAATTTTACAAAGAACAGCCGAGCTAGAGTCATGCAAAATTCAAGGGTCCAATTTTCAGAGTAAGGTGAATATGTTCAAAAGTTCTTGAACCGTGGAAAATCTGTGAATACAGATCGTTGCTCTGATTAAATACGCTTCTAAAATTGTATACCATTCTAAAATCGGATGAAACTACTGGTTATAATTAGCCAAAGTTCTCAACAATTTACTTTCATTTCTCCACCGACATTTACTAAGTAACAGGCATTTTCAAATGAAACTTTCGATTGCGAATCAATAGTATTGCTTATAAAGAACCTAGTAGAGTTCGAAATTTTACAAAGAACAGCCGAGCTAGAGTCATGCAAAATTCAAGGGTCCAATTTTCAGAGTAAGGTGAATATGTTCAAAAGTTCTTGAACCGTGGAAAATCTGTGAATACAGATCGTTGCTCTGATTAAATACGCTTCTAAAATTGTATACCATTCTAAAATCGGATGAAACTACTGGTTATAATTAGCCAAAGTTCTCAAAAATTTACTTTCATTTCTCCACCGACATTTACTAAGTAACAGACATTTTCAAATGAAACTTTCGATTGCGAATCAATAGTATTGCTTATAAAGAACCTAGTAGAGTTCGAAATTTTACAAAGAACAGCCGAGCTAGAGTCATGCAAAATTCAAGGGTCCAATTTTCAGAGTAAGGTGAATATGTTCAAAAGTTCTTGAACCGTGGAAAATCTGTGAATACAGATCGTTGCTCTGATTAAATACGCTTCTAAAATTGTATACCATTCTAAAATCGGATGAAAATACTGGTTATAATTAGCCAAAGTTCTCAACAATTTACTTTCATTTCTCCACCGACATTTACTAAGTAACAGACATTTTCAAATGAAACTTTCGATTGCGAATCAATAGTATTGCTTATAAAGAAGCTAGTAGAGTTCGAAATTTTACAAAGAACAGCCGAGCTAGAGTCATGCAAAATTCAAGGGTCTAATTTTCAGAGTAAGGTGAATATGTTCAAAAGTTCTTGAACCGTGAAAAATCTGTGAATACAGATCGTTTCTCTGATTAAATACGCTTCTAAAATTGTATACCATTCTAAAATCGGATGAAAATACTGGTTATAATTAGCCAAAGTTCTCAACAATTTACTTTCATTTCTCCACCGACATTTACTAAGTAACAGGCATTTTCAAATGAAACTTTCGATTGCGAATCAATAGTATTGCTTATAAAGAAGCTAGTAGAGTTCGAAATTTTACAAAGAACAGCCGAGCTAGAGTCATGCAAAATTCAAGGGTCCAATTTTCAGAGTAAGGTGAATATGTTCAAAAGTTCTTGAACCGTGGAAAATCTGTGAAAAAAGATCGTTGCTCTGATTAAATACGCTTCTAAAATTGTATACCATTCTAAAATCGGATGAAAATACTGGTTATAATTAGCCAAAGTTCTCAAAAATTTACTTTCATTTCTCCACCGACATTTACTAAGTAACAGACATTTTCAAATGAAACTTTCGATTGCGAATCAATAGTATTGCTTATAAAGAACCTAGTAGAGTTCGAAATTTTACAAAGAACAGCCGAGCTAGAGTCATTCAAGGGTCTAATTTTCAGAGTAAGGTGAATATGTTCAAAAGTTCTTGAACCGTGAAAAATCTGTGAATACAGATCGTTTCTCTGATTAAATACGCTTCTAAAATTGTATACCATTCTAATATCGGATGAAAATACTGGTTATAATTAGCCAAAGTTCTCAAAAATTTACTTTCATTTCTCCACCGACATTAACTATGTAACAGACATTTTCAAATGAAACTTTCGATTGCGAATCAATAGTATTGCTTATAAAGAAGCTAGTAGAGTTCGAAATTTTACAAAGAACAGCCGAGCTAGAGTCATGCAAAATTCAAGGGTCCAATTTTCAGAGTAAGGTGAATATGTTCAAAAGTTCTTGAACCGTGGAAAATCTGTGAATAAAGATCGTTGCTCTGATTAAATACGCTTCTAAAATTGTATACCATTCTAAAATCGGATGAAAATACTGGTTATAATTAGCCAAAGTTCTCAACAATTTACTTTCATTTCTCCACCGACATTTACTAAGTAACAGACATTTTCAAATGAAACTTTCGATTGCGAATCAATAGTATTGCTTATAAAGAACCTAGTAGAGTTCGAAATTTTACAAAGAACAGCCGAGCTAGAGTCATGCAAAATTCAAGGGTCCAATTTTCAGAGTAAGGTGAATATGTTCAAAAGTTCTTGAACCGTGGAAAATCTGTGAATACAGATCGTTGCTCTGATTAAATACGCTTCTAAAATTGTATACCATTCTAAAATCGGATGAAAATACTGGTTATAATTAGCCAAAGTTCTCAAAAATTTACTTTCATTTCTCCACCGACATTTACTAAGTAACAGACATTTTCAAATGAAACTTTCGATTGCGAATCAATAGTATTGCTTATAAAGAACCTAGTAGAGTTCGAAATTTTACAAAGAACAGCCGAGCTAGAGTCATGCAAAATTCAAGGGTCCAATTTTCAGAGTAAGGTGAATATGTTCAAAAGTTCTTGAACCGTGGAAAATCTGTGAATACAGATCGTTGCTCTGATTAAATACGCTTCTAAAATTGTATACCATTCTAAAATCGGATGAAAATACTGGTTATAATTAGCCAAAGTTCTCAACAATTTACTTTCATTTCTCCACCGACATTTACTAAGTAACAGGCATTTTCAAATGAAACTTTCGATTGCGAATCAATAGTATTGCTTATAAAGAAGCTAGTAGAGTTCGAAATTTTACAAAGAACAGCCGAGCTAGAGTCATGCAAAATTCAAGGGTCCAATTTTCAGAGTAAGGTGAATATGTTCAAAAGTTCTTGAACCGTGAAAAATCTGTGAATACAGATCGTTTCTCTGATTAAATACGCTTCTAAAATTGTATACCATTCTAAAATCGGATGAAAATACTGGTTATAATTAGCCAAAGTTCTCAAAAATTTACTTTCATTTCTCCACCGACATTTACTAAGTAACAGACATTTTCAAATGAAACTTTCGATTGCGAATCAATAGTATTGCTTATAAAGAAGCTAGTAGAGTTCGAAATTTTACAAAGAACAGCCGAGCTAGAGTCATGCAAAATTCAAGGGTCCAATTTTCAGAGTAAGGTGAATATGTTCAAAAGTTCTTGAACCGTGGAAAATCTGTGAAAGCAGATCGTTGCTCTGATTAAATACGCTTCCAAAATTGTATACCATTCTAAAATCGGATGAAAATACTGGTTATAATTAGCCAAAGTTCTCAAAAATTTACTTTCATTTCTCCACCGACATTTACTAAGTAACAGACATTTTCAAATGAAACTTTCGATTGCGAATCAATAGTATTGCTTATAAAGAAGCTAGTAGAGTTCGAAATTTTACAAAGAACAGCCGAGCTAGAGTCATGCAAAATTCAAGGGTCTAATTTTCAGAGTAAGGTGAATATGTTCAAAAGTTCTTGAACCGTGGAAAATCTGTGAATACAGATCGTTGCTCTGATTAAATACGCTTCTAAAATTGTATACCATTCTAAAATCGGATGAAAATACTGGTTATAATTAGCCAAAGTTCTCAACAATTTACTTTCATTTCTCCACCGACATTTACTAAGTAACAGACATTTTCAAATGAAACTTTCGATTGCGAATCAATAGTATTGCTTATAAAGAAGCTAGTAGAGTTCGAAATTTTACAAAGAACAGCCGAGCTAGAGTCATGCAAAATTCAAGGGTCCAATTTTCAGAGTAAGGTGAATATGTTCAAAAGTTCTTGAACCGTGGAAAATCTGTGAATACAGATCGTTGCTCTGATTAAATACGCTTCTAAAATTGTATACCATTCTAAAATCGGATGAAAATACTGGTTATAATTAGCCAAAGTTCTCAACAATTTACTTTCATTTCTCCACCGACATTTACTAAGTAACAGACATTTTCAAATGAAACTTTCGATTGCGAATCAATAGTATTGCTTATAAAGAACCTAGTAGAGTTCGAAATTTTACAAAGAACAGCCGAGCTAGAGTCATGCAAAATTCAAGGGTCCAATTTTCAGAGTAAGGTGAATATGTTCAAAAGTTCTTGAACCGTGGAAAATCTGTGAATACAGATCGTTGCTCTGATTAAATACGCTTCTAAAATTGTATACCATTCTAAAATCGGATGAAAATACTGGTTATAATTAGCCAAAGTTCTCAACAATTTACTTTCATTTCTCCACCGACATTTACTAAGTAACAGGCATTTTCAAATGAAACTTTCGATTGCGAATCAATAGTATTGCTTATAAAGAAGCTAGTAGAGTTCGAAATTTTACAAAGAACAGCCGAGCTAGAGTCATGCAAAATTCAAGGGTCTAATTTTCAGAGTAAGGTGAATATGTTCAAAAGTTCTTGAACCGTGGAAAATCTGTGAATACAGATCGTTGCTCTGATTAAATACGCTTCTAAAATTGTATACCATTCTAAAATCGGATGAAAATACTGGTTATAATTAGCCAAAGTTCTCAACAATTTACTTTCATTTCTCCACCGACATTTACTAAGTAACAGACATTTTCAAATGAAACTTTCGATTGCGAATCAATAGTATTGCTTATAAAGAAGCTAGTAGAGTTCGAAATTTTACAAAGAACAGCCGAGCTAGAGTCATGCAAAATTCAAGGGTCCAATTTTCAGAGTAAGGTGAATATGTTCAAAAGTTCTTGAACCGTGGAAAATCTGTGAAAAAAGATCGTTGCTCTGATTAAATACGCTTCTAAAATTGTATACCATTCTAAAATCGGATGAAACTACTGGTTATAATTAGCCAAAGTTCTCAAAAATTTACTTTCATTTCTCCACCGACATTAACTAAGTAACAGACATTTTCAAATGAAACTTTCGATTGCGAATCAATAGTATTGCTTATAAAGAAGCTAGTAGAGTTCGAAATTTTACAAAGAACAGCCGAGCTAGAGTCATGTAAAATTCAAGGGTCCATTTTTCAGAGTAAGGTGAATATGTTCAAAAGTTCTTGAACCGTGGAAAATCTGTGAAAAAAGATCGTTGCTCTGATTAAATACGCTTCTAAAATTGTATACCATTCTAAAATCGGATGAAAATACTGGTTATAATTAGCCAAAGTTCTCAACAATTTACTTTCATTTCTCCACCGACATTAACTAAGTAACAGACATTTTCAAATGAAACTTTCGATTGCGAATCAATAGTATTGCTTATAAAGAAGCTAGTAGAGTTCGAAATTTTACAAAGAACAGCCGAGCTAGAGTCATGCAAAATTCAAGGGTCCAATTTTCAGAGTAAGGTGAATATGTTCAAAAGTTCTTGAACCGTGAAAAATCTGTGAATACAGATCGTTGCTCTGATTAAATACGCTTCTAAAATTGTATACCATTCTAAAATCGGATGAAACTACTGGTTATAATTAGCCAAAGCTTTTTCACCATTTACTAAGTAACAGACATTTTCAAATGAAACTTTCGATTGCGAATCAATAGTATTGCTTATAAAGAAGCTAGTAGAGTTCGAAATTTTACAAAGAACAGCCGAGCTAGAGTCATGCCAAATTCAAGGGTCCAATTTTCAGAGTAAGGTGAATATGTTCAAAAGTTCTTGAACCGTGGAAAATCTGTGAAAAAAGATCGTTGCTCTGATTAAATACGCTTCTAAAATTGTATACCATTCTAAAATCGGATGAAACTACTGGTTATAATTAGCCAAAGTTCTCAAAAATTTACTTTCATTTCTCCACCGACATTAACTAAGTAACAGACATTTTCAAATGAAACTTTCGATTGCGAATCAATAGTATTGCTTATAAAGAAGCTAGTAGAGTTCGAAATTTTACAAAGAACAGCCGAGCTAGAGTCATGCAAAATTCAAGGGTCTAATTTTCAGAGTAAGGTGAATATGTTCAAAAGTTCTTGAACCGTGAAAAATCTGTGAATACAGATCGTTTCTCTGATTAAATACGCTTCTAAAATTGTATACCATTCTAAAATCGGATGAAAATACTGGTTATAATTAGCCAAAGTTCTCAACAATTTACTTTCATTTCTCCACCGACATTTACTAAGTAACAGGCATTTTCAAATGAAATTTTCGATTGCGAATCAATAGTATTGCTTATAAAGAACCTAGTAGAGTTCGAAATTTTACAAAGAACAGCCGAGCTAGAGTTATGCAAAATTCAAGGGTCCAATTTTCAGAGTAAGGTGAATATGTTCAAAAGTTCTTGAACCGTGGAAAATCTGTGAAAAAAGATCGTTGTTTTGATTAAATACGCTTCTAAAATTGTATGCCATTCTAAAATCGGATGAAAATACTGGTTATAATTAGCCAAAGTTCTCAACAATTTACTTTCATTTCTCCACCGACATTAACTAAGTAACAGACATTTTCAAATGAAACTTTCGATTGCGAATCAATAGTATTGCTTATAAAGAAGCTAGTAGAGTTCGAAATTTTACAAAGAACAGCCGAGCTAGAGTCATGTCAAATTAAAGTGTCTAATTTTCAGAGTAAGGTGAATATGTTCAAAAGTTCTTGAACCGTGAAAAATCTGTGAATACAGATCGTTTCTCTGATTAAATACGCTTCTAAAATTGTATACCATTCTAAAATCGGATGAAAATACTGGTTATAATTAGCCAAAGTTCTCAACAATAACCGTGGAAAATCTGTGAAAAAAGATCGTTGCTCTGATTAAATACGCTTCTAAAATTGTATACCATTCTAAAATCGGATGAAAATACTGGTTATAATTAGCCAAAGTTCTCAAAAATATACTTTCATTTCTCCACCGACATTTACTAAGTAACAGACATTTTCAAATGAAACTTTCGATTGCGAATCAATAGTATTGCTTATAAAGAACCTAGTAGAGTTAGAAATTTTACAAAGAACAGCCGAGCTAGAGTCATGCAAAATTCAAGGGTCTAATTTTCAGAGTAAGGTGAATATGTTCAAAAGTTCTTGAACCGTGAAAAATCTGTGAATACAGATCGTTTCTCTGATTAAATACGCTTCTAAAATTGTATACCATTCTAAAATCGGATGAAAATACTGGTTATAATTAGCCAAAGTTCTCAACAATTTACTTTCATTTCTCCACCGACATTTACTAAGTAACAGACATTTTCAAATGAAATTTTCGATTGCGAATCAATAGTATTGCTTATAAAGAAGCTAGTAGAGTTCGAAATTTTACAAAGAACAGCCGAGCTACAGTCATGCCAAATTCAAGGGTCCAATTTCAGAGTAAGGTGAATATGTTCAAAAGTTCTTGAACCGTGGAAAATCTGTGAAAAAAGATCGTTGTTTTGATTAAATACGCTTCTAAAATTGTATACCATTCTAAAATCGGATGAAAATACTGGTTATAATTAGCCAAAGTTCTCAAAAATATACTTTCATTTCTCCACCGACATTTACTAAGTAACAGACATTTTCAAATGAAACTTTCGATTGCGAATCAATAGTATTGCTTATAAAGAACCTAGTAGAGTTAGAAATTTTACAAAGAACAGCCGAGCTAGAGTCATGCAAAATTCAAGGGTCTAATTTTCAGAGTAAGGTGAATATGTTCAAAAGTTCTTGAACCGTGAAAAATCTGTGAATACAGATCGTTTCTCTGATTAAATACGCTTCTAAAATTGTATACCATTCTAAAATCGGATGAAAATACTGGTTATAATTAGCCAAAGTTCTCAACAATTTACTTTCATTTCTCCACCGAAATTTACTAAGTAACAGACATTTTTAAATGAAACTTTCGATTGCGAATCAATAGTTTTCCTTATAAAGAACCTAGTAGAGTTCGAAATTTTACAAAGAACAGCCGAACTTGAGTCATGCAAAATTCAAGAGTCCATTTTCAGAGTAAGGTGAATTTGTTCAAAAGTTCTTGAACCGTGAAAAATCTGTGAATACAGATCGTTGCTCTGATTAAATACGCTTCTAAAATTGTATACTATTCTAAAATCGGATGAAAATACTGGTTATAATTAGCCAAAGTTCTCAAAAATATACTCTCATTTCTCCACCGACATTTACTTAGTAACAGACATTTTCAAATGAAACTTTCGATTGCGAATCAATAGTATTGCTTATAAAGAACCTAGTAGAGTTAGAAATTTTACAAAGAACAGCCGAGCTAGAGGTCTAGTTTTCAGAGTAAGGTGAATATGTTCAAAAGTTCTTGAACCGTGAAAAATCTGTGAATACAGATCGTTTCTCTGATTAAATACGCTTCTAAAATTGTATACCATTCTAAAATCGGATGAAAATACTGGTTATAATTAGCCAAAGTTCTCAACAATTTACTTTCATTTCTCCACCGACATTTACTAAGTAACAGGCATTTTCAAATGAAATTTTCGATTGCGAATCAATAGTATTGCTTATAAAGAAGCTAGTAGAGTTCGAAATTTTACAAAGAACAGCCGAGCTAGAGTCATGCCAAATTCAAGGGTCCAATTTTCAGAGTAAGGTGAATTTGTTCAAAAGTTCTTGAACCGTGGAAAATCTGTGAAAAAAGATCGTTGTTTTCATTAAATACGCTTCTAAAATTGTATACCATTCTAAAATCGGATGAAAATACTGGTTATAATTAGCCAAAGTTCTCAAAAATATACTTTCATTTCTCCACCGACATTTACTAAGTAACAGACATTTTCAAATGAAACTTTCGATTGCGAATCTATAGTATTGCTTATAAAGAACCTAGTAGAGTTAGAAATTTTACAAAGAACAGCCGAGCTAGAGTCATGCAAAATTCAAGGGTCTAATTTTCAGAGTAAGGTGAATATGTTCAAAAGTTCTTGAACCGTGAAAAATCTGTGAATACAGATCGTTTCTCTGATTAAATACGCTTCTAAAATTGTATACCATTCTAAAATCGGATGAAAATACTGGTTATAATTAGCCAAAGTTCTCAAAAATTTACTTTCATTTCTCCACCGACATTTACTAAGTAACAGGGCATTTTCAAATGAAATTTTCGATTGCGAATCAATAGTATTGCTTATAAAGAAGCTAGTAGAGTTCGAAATTTTACAAAGAACAGCCGAGCTAGAGTCATGCCAAATTCAAGGGTCCAATTTTCAGAGTAAGGTGAATATGTTCAAAAGTTCTTGAACCGTGGAAAATCTGTGAAAAAAGATCGTTGTTTTGATTAAATACGCTTCTAAAATTGTATACCATTCTAAAATCGGATGAAAATACTGGTTATAATTAGCCAAAGTTCCCAACAATTTACTTTCATTTCTCCACCGACATTTACTAAGTAACAGGCATTTTCAAATGAAACTTTCGATTGCGAATCAATAGTATTGCTTATAAAGAACCTAGTAGAGTTCGAAATTTTAAAAAGAAAAGCCGAGCTAGAGTCATGCAAAATTCAAGGGTCCAATTTTCAGAGTAAGGTGAATATGTTCAAAAGTTCTTGAACCGTGGAAAATCTGTGAAAAAAGATCGTTGCTCTGATTAAATACGCTTCTAAAATTGTATACCATTCTAAAATCGGATGAAAATACTGGTTATAATTAGCCAAAGTTCTCAAAAATATACTTTCATTTCTCCACCGACATTTACTAAGTAACAGACATTTTCAAATGAAACTTTCGATTGCGAATCAATAGTATTGCTTATAAAGAACCTAGTAGAGTTAGAAATTTTACAAAGAACAGCCGAGCTAGAGGTCTAGTTTTCAGAGTAAGGTGAATATGTTCAAAAGTTCTTGAACCGTGAAAAATCTGTGAATACAGATCGTTTCTCTGATTAAATACGCTTCTAAAATTGTATACCAATCTAAAATCGGATGAAAATACTGGTTATAATTAGCCAAAGTTCTCAACAATTTACTTTCATTTCTCCACCGACATTTACTAAGTAACAGGCATTTTCAAATGAAATTTTCGATTGCGAATCAATAGTATTGCTTATAAAGAAGCTAGTAGAGTTCGAAATTTTACAAAGAACAGCCGAGCTAGAGTCATGCCAAATTCAAGGGTCTAATTTTCAGAGTAAGGTGAATATGTTCAAAAGTTCTTGAACCGTGAAAAATCTGTGAATACAGATCGTTTCTCTGATTAAATACGCTTCTAAAATTGTATACCATTCTAAAATCGGATGAAAATACTGGTTATAATTAGCCAAAGTTCTCAACAATTTACTTTCATTTCTCCACCGACATTTACTAAGTAACAGGCATTTTCAAATGAAATTTTCGATTGCGAATCAATAGTATTGCTTATAAAGAAGCTAGTAGAGTTCGAAATTTTACAAAGAACAGCCGAGCTAGAGTCATGCAAAATTCAAGGGTCCAATTTTCAGAGTAAGGTGAATATGTTCAAAAGTTCTTGAACCGTGGAAAATCTGTGAAAAAAGATCGTTGCTCTGATTAAATACGCTTCTAAAATTGTATACCATTCTAAAATCGGATGAAAATACTGGTTATAATTAGCCAAAGTTCTCAAAAATATACTTTCATTTCTCCACCGACATTTACTAAGTAACAGACATTTTCAAATGAAACTTTCGATTGCGAATCAATAGTATTGCTTATAAAGAACCTAGTAGAGTTCGAAATTTTACAAAGAACAGCCGAGCTAGAGTCATGCAAAATTCAAGGGTCTAATTTTCAGAGTAAGGTGAATATGTTCAAAAGTTCTTGAACCGTGAAAAATCTGTGAATACAGATCGTTTCTCTGATTAAATACGCTTCTAAAATTGTATACCATTCTAAAATCGGATGAAAATACTGGTTATAATTAGCCAAAGTTCTCAAAAATTTACTTTCATTTCTCCACCGACATTTACTAAGTAACAGGGCATTTTCAAATGAAACTTTCGATTGCGAATCAATAGTATTGCTTATAAAGAAGCTAGTAGAGTTCGAAATTTTACAAAGAACAGCCGAGCTAGAGTCATGCAAAATTCAAGGGTCCAATTTTCAGAGTAAGGTGAATATGTTCAAAAGTTCTTGAACCGTGGAAAATCTGTGAAAACAGATCGTTGCTCTGATTAAATACGCTTCTAAAATTGTATACCATTCTAAAATCGGATGAAAATACTGGTTATAATTAGCCAAAGTTCTCAACAATTTACTTTCATTTCTCCACCGACATTTACTAAGTAACAGGCATTTTCAAATGAAACTTTCGATTGCGAATCAATAGTATTGCTTATAAAGAACCTAGTAGAGTTCGAAATTTTACAAAGAACAGCCGAGCTAGAGTCATGCAAAATTCAAGGGTCCAATTTTCAGAGTAAGGTGAATATGTTCAAAAGTTCTTGAACCGTGGAAAATCTGTGAAAAAAGATCGTTGCTCTGATTAAATACGCTTCTAAAATTGTATACCATTCTAAAATCGGATGAAAATACTGGTTATAATTAGCCAAAGTTCTCAAAAATTTACTTTCATTTCTCCACCGACATTTACTAAGTAACAGACATTTTCAAATGAAACTTTCGATTGCGAATCAATAGTATTGCTTATAAAGAACCTAGTAGAGTTCGAAATTTTACAAAGAACAGCCGAGCTAGAGTCATGCAAAATTCAAGGGTCCATTTTCAGAGTAAGGTGAATATGTTCAAAAGTTCTTGAACCGTGAAAAATCTGTGAATACAGATCGTTTCTCTGATTAAATACGCTTCTAAAATTGTATACCATTCTAAAATCGGATGAAAATACTGGTTATAATTAGCCAAAGTTCTCAACAATTTACTTTCATTTCTCCACCGACATTTACTAAGTAACAGGCATTTTCAAATGAAACTTTCGATTGCGAATCAATAGTATTGCTTATAAAGAAGCTAGTAGAGTTCGAAATTTTACAAAGAACAGCCGAGCTAGAGTCATGCAAAATTCAAGGGTCCAATTTTCAGAGTAAGGTGAATATGTTCAAAAGTTCTTGAACCGTGAAAAATCTGTGAATACAGATCGTTTCTCTGATTAAATACGCTTCTAAAATTGTATACCATTCTAAAATCGGATGAAAATACTGGTTATAATTAGCCAAAGTTCTCAACAATTTACTTTCATTTCTCCACCGACATTTACTAAGTAACAGGCATTTTCAAATGAAACTTTCGATTGCGAATCAATAGTATTGCTTATAAAGAAGCTAGTAGAGTTCGAAATTTTACAAAGAACAGCCGAGCTAGAGTCATGCAAAATTCAAGGGTCCAATTTTCAGAGTAAGGTGAATATGTTCAAAAGTTCTTGAACCGTGGAAAATCTGTGAAAAAAGATCGTTGCTCTGATTAAATACGCTTCTAAAATTGTATACCATTCTAAAATCGGATGAAAATACTGGTTATAATTAGCCAAAGTTCTCAAAAATATACTTTCATTTCTCCACCGACATTTACTAAGTAACAGACATTTTCAAATGAAATTTTCGATTGCGAATCAATAGTATTGCTTATAAAGAAGCTAGTAGAGTTCGAAATTTTACAAAGAACAGCCGAGCTAGAGTCATGCAAAATTCAAGGGTCTAATTTTCAGAGTAAGGTGAATATGTTCAAAAGTTCTTGAACCGTGAAAAATCTGTGAATACAGATCGTTTCTCTGATTAAATACGCTTCTAAAATTGTATACCATTCTAAAATCGGATGAAAATACTGGTTATAATTAGCCAAAGTTCTCAACAATTTACTTTCATTTCTCCACCGACATTTACTAAGTAACAGACATTTTCAAATGAAACTTTCGATTGCGAATCAATAGTATTGCTTATAAAGAAGCTAGTAGAGTTCGAAATTTTACAAAGAACAGCCGAGCTAGAGTCATGCAAAATTCAAGGGTCTAATTTTCAGAGTAAGGTGAATATGTTCAAAAGTTCTTGAACCGTGAAAAATCTGTGAATACAGATCGTTTCTCTGATTAAATACGCTTCTAAAATTGTATACCATTCTAAAATCGGATGAAAATACTGGTTATAATTAGCCAAAGTTCTCAACAATTTACTTTCATTTCTCCACCGACATTTACTAAGTAACAGGCATTTTCAAATGAAACTTTCGATTGCGAATCAATAGTATTGCTTATAAAGAACCTAGTAGAGTTCGAAATTTTACAAAGAACAGCCGAGCTAGAGTCATGCAAAATTCAAGGGTCCAATTTTCAGAGTAAGGTGAATATGTTCAAAAGTTCTTGAACCGTGAAAAATCTGTGAATACAGATCGTTGCTCTGATTAAATACGCTTCTAAAATTGTATACCATTCTAAAATCGGATGAAAATACTGGTTATAATTAGCCAAAGTTCTCAACAATTTACTTTCATTTCTCCACCGACATTTACTAAGTAACAGGCATTTTCAAATGAAACTTTCGATTGCGAATCAATAGTATTGCTTATAAAGAAGCTAGTAGAGTTCGAAATTTTACAAAGAACAGCCGAGCTAGAGTCATGCAAAATTCAAGGGTCCAATTTTCAGAGTAAGGTGAATATGTTCAAAAGTTCTTGAACCGTGAAAAATCTGTGAATACAGATCGTTTCTCTGATTAAATACGCTTCTAAAATTGTATACCATTCTAAAATCGGATGAAAATACTGGTTATAATTAGCCAAAGTTCTCAACAATTTACTTTCATTTCTCCACCGACATTTACTAAGTAACAGACATTTTCAAATGAAACTTTCGATTGCGAATCAATAGTATTGCTTATAAAGAAGCTAGTAGAGTTCGAAATTTTACAAAGAACAGCCGAGCTAGAGTCATGCAAAATTCAAGGGTCCAATTTTCAGAGTAAGGTGAATATGTTCAAAAGTTCTTGAACCGTGGAAAATCTGTGAAAAAAGATCGTTTCTCTGATTACATACGCTTCTAAAATTGTATTCCATTCTAAAATCGGATGAAAATACTGGTTATAATTAGCCAAAGTTCTCAACAATTTACTTTCATTTCTCCACCGACATTTACTAAGTAACAGACATTTTCAAATGAAACTTTCGATTGCGAATCAATAGTATTGCTTATAAAGAACCTAGTAGAGTTCGAAATTTTACAAAGAACAGCCGAGCTAGAGTCATGCAAAATTCAAGGGTCCAATTTTCAGAGTAAGGTGAATATGTTCAAAAGTTCTTGAACCGTGGAAAATCTGTGAATACAGATCGTTGCTCTGATTAAATACGCTTCTAAAATTGTATACCATTCTAAAATCGGATGAAAATACTGGTTATAATTAGCCAAAGTTCTCAAAAATTTACTTTCATTTCTCCACCGACATTTACTAAGTAACAGACATTTTCAAATGAAACTTTCGATTGCGAATCAATAGTATTGCTTATAAAGAACCTAGTAGAGTTCGAAATTTTACAAAGAACAGCCGAGCTAGAGTCATGCAAAATTCAAGGGTCCAATTTTCAGAGTAAGGTGAATATGTTCAAAAGTTCTTGAACCGTGAAAAATCTGTGAATACAGATCGTTGCTCTGATTAAATACGCTTCTAAAATTGTATACCATTCTAAAATCGGATGAAAATACTGGTTATAATTAGCCAAAGTTCTCAACAATTTACTTTCATTTCTCCACCGACATTTACTAAGTAACAGGCATTTTCAAATGAAACTTTCGATTGCGAATCAATAGTATTGCTTATAAAGAAGCTAGTAGAGTTCGAAATTTTACAAAGAACAGCCGAGCTAGAGTCATGCAAAATTCAAGGGTCCAATTTTCAGAGTAAGGTGAATATGTTCAAAAGTTCTTGAACCGTGGAAAATCTGTGAATACAGATCGTTGCTCTGATTAAATACGCTTCTAAAATTGTATACCATTCTAAAATCGGATGAAACTACTGGTTATAATTAGCCAAAGTTCTCAAAAATTTACTTTCATTTCTCCACCGACATTTACTAAGTAACAGACATTTTCAAATGAAACTTTCGATTGCGAATCAATAGTATTGCTTATAAAGAACCTAGTAGAGTTCGAAATTTTACAAAGAACAGCCGAGCTAGAGTCATGCAAAATTCAAGGGTCCAATTTTCAGAGTAAGGTGAATATGTTCAAAAGTTCTTGAACCGTGAAAAATCTGTGAATACAGATCGTTTCTCTGATTAAATACGCTTCTAAAATTGTATACCATTCTAAAATCGGATGAAAATACTGGTTATAATTAGCCAAAGTTCTCAACAATTTACTTTCATTTCTCCACCGACATTTACTAAGTAACAGACATTTTCAAATGAAACTTTCGATTGCGAATCAATAGTATTGCTTATAAAGAAGCTAGTAGAGTTCGAAATTTTACAAAGAACAGCCGAGCTAGAGTCATGCAAAATTCAAGGGTCCAATTTTCAGAGTAAGGTGAATATGTTCAAAAGTTCTTGAACCGTGGAAAATCTGTGAATACAGATCGTTGCTCTGATTAAATACGCTTCTAAAATTGTATACCATTCTAAAATCGGATGAAACTACTGGTTATAATTAGCCAAAGTTCTCAAAAATTTACTTTCATTTCTCCACCGACATTTACTAAGTAACAGACATTTTCAAATGAAACTTTCGATTGCGAATCAATAGTATTGCTTATAAAGAAGCTAGTAGAGTTCGAAATTTTACAAAGAACAGCCGAGCTAGAGTCATGCAAAATTCAAGGGTCCAATTTTCAGAGTAAGGTGAATATGTTCAAAAGTTCTTGAACCGTGGAAAATCTGTGAAAGCAGATCGTTGCTCTGATTAAATACGCTTCTAAAATTGTATACCATTCTAAAATCGGATGAAACTACTGGTTATAATTAGCCAAAGTTCTCAAAAATTTACTTTCATTTCTCCACCGACATTTACTAAGTAACAGACATTTTCAAATGAAACTTTCGATTGCGAATCAATAGTATTGCTTATAAAGAACCTAGTAGAGTTCGAAATTTTACAAAGAACAGCCGAGCTAGAGTCATGCAAAATTCAAGGGTCCAATTTTCAGAGTAAGGTGAATATGTTCAAAAGTTCTTGAACCGTGGAAAATCTGTGAATACAGATCGTTTCTCTGATTAAATACGCTTCTAAAATTGTATACCATTCTAAAATCGGATGAAAATACTGGTTATAATTAGCCAAAGTTCTCAACAATTTACTTTCATTTCTCCACCGACATTTACTAAGTAACAGACATTTTCAAATGAAACTTTCGATTGCGAATCAATAGTATTGCTTATAAAGAAGCTAGTAGAGTTCGAAATTTTACAAAGAACAGCCGAGCTAGAGTCATGCAAAATTCAAGGGTCCAATTTTCAGAGTAAGGTGAATATGTTCAAAAGTTCTTGAACCGTGGAAAATCTGTGAATACAGATCGTTGCTCTGATTAAATACGCTTCTAAAATTGTATACCATTCTAAAATCGGATGAAACTACTGGTTATAATTAGCCAAAGTTCTCAACAATTTACTTTCATTTCTCCACCGACATTTACTAAGTAACAGACATTTTCAAATGAAACTTTCGATTGCGAATCAATAGTATTGCTTATAAAGAAGCTAGTAGAGTTCGAAATTTTACAAAGAACAGCCGAGCTAGAGTCATGCAAAATTCAAGGGTCCAATTTTCAGAGTAAGGTGAATATGTTCAAAAGTTCTTGAACCGTGGAAAATCTGTGAAAGCAGATCGTTGCTCTGATTAAATACGCTTCTAAAATTGTATACCATTCTAAAATCGGATGAAACTACTGGTTATAATTAGCCAAAGTTCTCAAAAATTTACTTTCATTTCTCCACCGACATTTACTAAGTAACAGACATTTTCAAATGAAACTTTCGATTGCGAATCAATAGTATTGCTTATAAAGAAGCTAGTAGAGTTCGAAATTTTACAAAGAACAGCCGAGCTAGAGTCATGCAAAATTCAAGGGTCCAATTTTCAGAGTAAGGTGAATATGTTCAAAAGTTCTTGAACCGTGGAAAATCTGTGAATACAGATCGTTGCTCTGATTAAATACGCTTCTAAAATTGTATACCATTCTAAAATCGGATGAAAATACTGGTTATAATTAGCCAAAGTTCTCAACAATTTACTTTCATTTCTCCACCGACATTTACTAAGTAACAGACATTTTCAAATAAAACTTTCGATTGCGAATCAATAGTATTGCTTATAAAGAACCTAGTAGAGTTCGAAATTTTACAAAGAACAGCCGAGCTAGAGTCATGCAAAATTCAAGGGTCCAATTTTCAGAGTAAGGTGAATATGTTCAAAAGTTCTTGAACCGTGGAAAATCTGTGAATACAGATCGTTGCTCTGATTAAATACGCTTCTAAAATTGTATACCATTCTAAAATCGGATGAAAATACTGGTTATAATTAGCCAAAGTTCTCAAAAATTTACTTTCATTTCTCCACCGACATTTACTAAGTAACAGACATTTTCAAATGAAACTTTCGATTGCGAATCAATAGTATTGCTTATAAAGAAGCTAGTAGAGTTCGAAATTTTACAAAGAACAGCCGAGCTAGAGTCATGCAAAATTCAAGGGTCCAATTTTCAGAGTAAGGTGAATATGTTCAAAAGTTCTTGAACCGTGGAAAATCTGTGAATACAGATCGTTGCTCTGATTAAATACGCTTCTAAAATTGTATACCATTCTAAAATCGGATGAAAATACTGGTTATAATTAGTAAATGTCGGTGGAGAAATGAAAGTAAATTTTGAGAACTTTGGCTAATTATAACCAGTATTTTCATCCGATTTTAGAATGGTATACAATTTTAGAAGCGTATTTAATCAGAGCAACGATCTGTATTCACAGATTTTCCACGGTTCAAGAACTTTTGAACATATTCACCTTACTCTGAAAATTGGACCCTTGAATTTTGCATGACTCTAGCTCGGCTGTTCTTTGTAAAATTTCGAACTCTACTAGCTTCTTTATAAGCAATACTATTGATTCGCAATCGAAAGTTTCATTTGAAAATGCCTGTTACTTAGAAAATGACGGTGGAGAAATGAAAGTAAATTTTTGAGAACTTTGGCTAATTATAACCAGTAGTTTCATCCGATTTTAGAATGGTATACAATTTTAGAAGCGTATTTAATCAGAGCAACGATCTGTATTCACAGATTTTCCACGGTTCAAGAACTTTTGAACATATTCACCTTACTCTGAAAATTGGACCCTTGTTTTTTTATATTCTAAATGAAATAAATTTTTGAGAACTTTGGGTAATTATAACCAGTATTTTCATCCGATTTTAAAATGGTATACAATTTTAGAAGCGTATTTAATCAGAGAAACGATCTGTATTCACAGATTTTCCACGGTTCAAGAACTTTTGAACATATTCACCTTACTCTGAAAATTGGACCCTTGAATTTTGCATGACTCTAGCTCGGCTGTTCTTTGTAAAATTTCGAACTCTACTAGCTTCTTTATAAGCAATACTATTGATTCGCAATCGAAAGTTTCATTTGAAAATGTCTGTTACTTAGTAAATGTCGGTGGAGAAATGAAAGTAAATTTTTGAGAACTTTGGCTAATTATAACCAGTATTTTCATCCGATTTTAGAATGGTATACAATTTTAGAAGCGTATTTAATCAGAGCAACGATCTGTATTCACAGATTTTCCACGGTTCAAGAACTTTTGAACATATTCACCTTACTCTGAAAATTGGACCCTTGAATTTTGCATGACTCTAGCTCGGCTGTTCTTTGTAAAATTTCGAACTCTACTAGCTTCTTTATAAGCAATACTATTGATTCGCAATCGAAAGTTTCATTTGAAAATGCCTGTTACTTAGTAAATGTCGGTGGAGAAATGAAAGTAAATTTTTGAGAACTTTGGCTAATTATACCAGTATATTCCTCCGATTTTAGAATGGTATACAATTTTAGAAGCGTATTTAATCAGAGCAACGATCTGTATTCACAGATTTTCCACGGTTCAAGAACTTTTGAACATATTCACCTTACTCTGAAAATTGGGCCCTTGAATTTTACATGACTCTAGCTCGGCTGTTCTTTGTAAAATTTCGAACTCTACTAGCTTCTTTATAAGCAATACTATTGATTCGCAATCGAAAGTTTCATTTGAAAATGTCTGTTACTTAGTAAATGTCGGTGGAGAAATGAAAGTAAATTTTTGAGAACTTTGGCTAATTATAACCAGTAGTTTCATCCGATTTTAGAATGGTATACAATTTTAGAAGCGTATTTAATCAGAGCAACGATCTGTATTCACAGATTTTCCACGGTTCAAGAACTTTTGAACATATTCACCTTACTCTGAAAATTGGACCCTTGAATTTTGCATGACTCTAGCTCGGCTGTTCTTTGTAAAATTTCGAACTCTACTAGGTTCTTTATAAGCAATACTATTGATTCGCAATCGAAAGTTTCATTTAAAAATGTCGGTGGAGAAATGAAAGTAAATTTTTGAGAACTTTGGCTAATTATAACCAGTAGTTTCATCCGATTTTAGAATGGTATACAATTTTAGAAGCGTATTTAATCAGAGCAACGATCTGTATTCACAGATTTTCCACGGTTCAAGAACTTTTGAACATATTCACCTTACTCTGAAAATTGGACCCTTGAATTTTGCATGACTCTAGCTCGGCTGTTCTTTGTAAAATTTCGAACTCTACTAGCTTCTTTATAAGCAATACTATTGATTCGCAATCGAAAGTTTCATTTGAAAATGCCTGTTACTTAGTAAATGTCGGTGGAGAAATGAAAGTAAATTTTTGAGAACTTTGGCTAATTATAACCAGTATTTTCATCCGATTTTAGAATGGTATACAATTTTAGAAGCGTATTTAATCAGAGAAACGATCTGTATTCACAGATTTTCCACGGTTCAAGAACTTTTGAACATATTCACCTTACTCTGAAAATTGGACCCTTGAATTTTACATGACTCTAGCTCGGCTGTTCTTTGTAAAATTTCGAACTCTACTAGGTTCTTTATAAGCAATACTATTGATTCGCAATCGAAAGTTTCATTTGAAAATGTCGGTGGAGAAATGAAAGTAAATTTTTGAGAACTTTGGCTAATTATAACCAGTAGTTTCATCCGATTTTAGAATGGTATACAATTTTAGAAGCGTATTTAATCAGAGCAACGATCTGTATTCACAGATTTTCCACGGTTCAAGAACTTTTGAACATATTCACCTTACTCTGAAAATTGGACCCTTGAATTTTGCATGACTCTAGCTCGGCTGTTCTTTGTAAAATTTCGAACTCTACTAGGTTCTTTATAAGCAATACTATTGATTCGCAATCGAAAGTTTCATTTGAAAATGCCTGTTACTTAGTAAATGTCGGTGGAGAAATGAAAGTAAATTTTTGAGAACTTTGGCTAATTATAACCAGTATTTTCATCCGATTTTAGAATGGTATACAATTTTAGAAGCGTATTTAATCAGAGCAACGATCTGTATTCACAGATTTTCCACGGTTCAAGAACTTTTGAACATATTCACCTTACTCTGAAAATTGGACCCTTGAATTTTACATGACTCTAGCTCGGCTGTTCTTTGTAAAATTTCGAACTCTACTAGGTTCTTTATAAGCAATACTATTGATTCGCAATCGAAAGTTTCATTTAAAAATGTCTGTTACTTAGTAAATGTCGGTGGAGAAATGAAAGTAAATTTTTGAGAACTTTGGCTAATTATAACCAGTAGTTTCATCCGATTTTAGAATGGTATACAATTTTAGAAGCGTATTTAATCAGAGCAACGATCTGTTTTCACAGATTTTCCACGGTTCAAGAACTTTTGAACATATTCACCTTACTCTGAAAATTGGACCCTTGAATTTTGCATGACTCTAGCTCGGCTGTTCTTTGTAAAATTTCGAACTCTACTAGGTTCTTTATAAGCAATACTATTGATTCGCAATCGAAAGTTTCATTTGAAAATGTCGGTGGAGAAATGAAAGTAAATTTTTGAGAACTTTGGCTAATTATAACCAGTAGTTTCCTCCGATTTTAGAATGGTATACAATTTTAGAAGCGTATTTAATCAGAGCAACGATCTGTATTCACAGATTTTCCACGGTTCAAGAACTTTTGAACATATTCACCTTACTCTGAAAATTGGACCCTTGAATTTTACATGACTCTAGCTCGGCTGTTCTTTGTAAAATTTCGAACTCTACTAGCTTCTTTATAAGAAATACTATTGATTCGCAATCGAAAGTTTCATTTGAAAATGCCTGTTACTTAGTAAATGTCGGTGGAGAAATGAAAGTAAATTTTTGAGAACTTTGGCTAATTATAACCAGTATTTTAATCCGATTTTAGAATGGTATACAATTTTAGAAACGTATTTAATCAGAGAAACGATCTGTATTTACAGATTTTCAACGGTTCAAGAACTTTTGAACATATTCACCTTACTCTGAAAATTGGACCCTTGAATTTTACATGACTCTAGCTCGGCTGTTCTTTGTCAAATTTCGAACTCTACTAGCTTCTTTATAAGCAATACTATTGATTCGCAATCGAAAGTTTCATTTGAAAATGCCTGTTACTTAGTAAATGTCGGTGGAGAAATGAAAGTAAATTTTTGAGAACTTTGGCTAATTATAACCAGTAGTTTCATCCGATTTTAGAATGGTATACAATTTTAGAAGCGTATTTAATCAGAGCAACGATCTGTATTCACAGATTTTCCACGGTTCAAGAACTTTTGAACATATTCACGTTATTCTGAAAATTAGACCCTTGAATTTTGCATGACTCTAGCTCGGCTGTTCTTTGTCAAATTTCGAACTATACTAGGTTCTTTATAAGCAATACTATTGATTCGCAATCGAAAGTTTCTTTTGAAAATGTCGGTGGAGAAATGAAAGTAAATTTTTGAGAACTTTGGCTAATTATAACCAGTATTTTCATCCGATTTTAGAATGGTATACAATTTTAGAAGCGTATTTAATCAGAGCAACGATCTGTATTCACAGATTTTCCACGGTTCAAGAACTTTTGAACATATTCACCTTACTCTGAAAATTGGACCCTTGAATTTTGCATGACTCTAGCTCGGCTGTTCTTTGTAAAATTTCGAACTCTACTAGCTTCTTTATAAGCAATACTATTGATTCGCAATCGAAAGTTTCATTTGAAAATGCCTGTTACTTAGTAAATGTCGGTGGAGAAATGAAAGTAAATTTTTGAGAACTTTGGCTAATTATAACCAGTAGTTTCATCCGATTTTAGAATGGTATACAATTTTAGAAGCGTATTTAATCAGAGAAACGATCTGTATTCACAGATTTTCCACGGTTCAAGAACTTTTGAACATATTCACCTTACTCTGAAAAATGGACCCTTGAATTTTACATGACTCTAGCTCGGCTGTTCTTTGTCAAATTTCGAACTATACTAGGTTCTTTATAAGCAATACTATTGATTCGCAATCGAAAGTTTCTTTTGAAAATGTCGGTGGAGAAATGAAAGTAAATTTTTGAGAACTTTGGCTAATTATAACCAGTATTTTCATCCGATTTTAGAATGGTATACAATTTTAGAAGCGTATTTAATCAGAGCAACGATCTGTATTCACAGATTTTCCACGGTTCAAGAACTTTTGAACATATTCACCTTACTCTGAAAATTGGACCCTTGAATTTTGCATGACTCTAGCTCGGCTGTTCTTTGTAAAATTTCGAACTCTACTAGGTTCTTTATAAGCAATACTATTGATTCGCAATCGAAAGTTTCATTTGAAAATGCCTGTTACTTAGTAAATGTCGGTGGAGAAATGAAAGTAAATTTTTGAGAACTTTGGCTAATTATAACCAGTAGTTTCATCCGATTTTAGAATGGTATACAAATTTGGAAACGTATTTAATCAGAGCAACGATCTGCTTTCACAGATTTTCCACGGTTCAAGAACTTTTGAACATATTCACCTTACTCTGAAAAATGGACCCTTGAATTTTACATGACTCTAGCTCGGCTGTTCTTTGTCAAATTTCGAACTCTACTAGGTTCTTTATAAGCAATACTATTGATTCGCAATCGAAAGTTTCATTTAAAAATGTCGGTGGAGAAATGAAAGTAAATTGTTGAGAACTTTGGCTAATTATAACCAGTAGTTTCATCCGATTTTAGAATGGTATACAAATTTGGAAACGTATTTAATCAGAGCAACGATCTGCTTTCACAGATTTTCCACGGTTCAAGAACTTTTGAACATATTCACCTTACTCTGAAAATTGGACCCTTGAATTTTGCATGACTCTAGCTCGGCTGTTCTTTGTAAAATTTCGAACTCTACTAGCTTCTTTATAAGCAATACTATTGATTCGCAATCGGAAGTTTCATTTGAAAATGTCTGTTACTTAGTAAATGTCGGTGGAGAAATGAAAGTAAATTTTTGAGAACTTTGGCTAATTATAACCAGTATTTTCATTCGATTTTAGAATGGTATACAATTTTAGAAGCGTATTTAATCAGAGAAACGATCTGTATTTACAGATTTACCACGGTTCACGAACTTTTGAACATATTCACCTTACTCTGAAAATTGGACCCTTGAATTTTGCATGACTCTAGCTCGGCTGTTCTTTGTCAAATTTCGAACTCTACTAGCTTCTTTATAAGCAATACTATTGATTCGCAATCGAAAGTTTCATTTAAAAATGTCTGTTACTTAGTAAATGTCGGTGGAGAAATGAAAGTAAATTGTTGAGAACTTTTGCAAATTATAACCAGTAGTTTCATCCGATTTTAGAATGGTATACAATTTTGGAAACGTATTTAATCAGAGCAACGATCTGTATTCACAGATTTTCCACGGTTCAAGAACTATTGAACATATTCACCTTACTCTGAAAATTAGACCCTCTAGCTCGGCTGTTCTTTGTAAAATTTCGAACTCTACTAGCTTCTTTATAAGCAATACTATTCATTCACAATCGAAAGTTTCATTTGAAAATATCTGTTACTTAGTTAATGTCGGTGGAGAAATGAAAGTAAATTTTTGAGAACTTTGGCTAATTATAACCAGTAGTTTCATCCGATTTTAGAATGGAATACAGATCGTTTCCCTAATTAAATACGCTTCTAAAATTGTATATCATACCAAAATCGTATGAAAATACTGGTTTTAATTAGCCAAAGCTCCCAACAATTTAAAAAATTCAAGAGTCCATTTTTCAGAGTAATGTGAATATGGCAATAGAAAATCTTGGGCAATAGAAAATCTGTGAATACAGACAACAACAACTTAACAATTTAAAAAATTCAAGTGTCTATTTTTCAGAGTAATGTGAATATGTTCAAAAGTTCTTGGCCCATAGAAAATCTGTGAGTACAGATCGTTTTCCTGATTAAATACGCTTCCAAAATTGTACATCATACCATACGGATGAAAATACTGGTTATAATTAGCCAAAGCTCCCATTAATTTAAAAAATCCAGACTCCATTTTTCAGAGAAATGTGAATATATGTTGGACCATAGAAAATCTGTGAATACAGATCGTTTCTCTAATTAGATACGCTTCCAAAATTGTATATCATACCAAAATCGGATGAAAATGTTGGTTATAATTAGCCAAAGCTCCCAACAATTTAAAAAATCCAAGAGTCCATTTTTCAGAATAATGTAAATATGTTCAAAAGTTCTTGGACCATAGAAAATCTGTGAATACAGATCGTTACCCTGATTAAATACGCTTCCAAAATTGTATATCATACCAAAATAGGATAAAAATACTGGTTATAGTTAACCAAAGCTCCCAACAATTTAAAAAATCCAAGGTTCATTTTTCAGAGTAATGTGAATATGTTCAAAAGTTCTTGGACCATAGAAAATCTGTGAATACAGATCGTTTCTCTAATTAGATACGCTTCCAAAATTGTATATCATACCAAAATCGGATGAAAATACTGGTTATAATTACCCAAAGCTCCCAACAATTTAAAATATTCAAGAGTCCATTTTTCAGAGTAATGTGAATATGGCAATAGAAAATCTTGGGCAATAGAAAATCTGTGAATACAGACAACAACAACTTAACAATTTAAAAAATTCAAAAGTCCATTTTTCAGAGTAATGTGAATATGTTCAAAAGTTCTTGGCCCACAGAAAATACTTCCAATATTGTATATCATTACAAAATCAGATGAAAATACTGGTTATAATTAGCCAAAGCTCCCAACAATTTAAAAAATCCAAGAGTCCATTTTTCAGAGTAATGTGAATATGTTCAAAAGTTCTTGGACCATAGAAAATCTGTGAATACAGATCGTTTCTCTAATTAGATACGCTTCCAAAATTGTATATCATACCAAAATCGGATGAAAATACTGGTTATAATTAGCCAAAGCTCCCAACAATTTTAAAAATCCAAGAGTCCATTTTTCAGAGTAATGTGAATATGTTCAAAAGTTCTTGGACCATAAAAAATCTGTGAATACAGATAGTTTCTCTGATTAGATACGCTTCCAAAATTGTATATCATACCAAAATCGGATGAAAATACTGGTTATAATTAGCCAAAGCTCCCAACAATTTAAAAAATTCAAGAGTCCATCTTTCAGAGTAATGTGAATATGGCAATAGTAAATCTTGGGCAATAGAAAATCTGTGAATACAGACAACAACTTAACAATTTAAAAAATTCAAAAGTCCATTTTTCAGAGTAATGTGAATATGTTCAAAAGTTCTTGGCCCATAGAAAATACTTCCAATATTGTATATCATTCCAAAATCGGATGAAAATACTGGTTATAATTAGCCAAAGCTCCCAGCAATTTAAAAAAAAAACAAGTAAGAATGCTCTAGTCGAGACGGCTCGACTAGGAGATACCCTGAGCCCTGCGAAGTGCCGATACTTCAAATATTCTATGCTTAGTGTACATATACATATATTGCAAGCAACACACACACACACACAGAAGCACGCTCAAGCACACGCTCTGCCAACTGCGCAGTTGACGTAGCGACAGCGCTTGGGCTGCAAGACGCTGATGTTGTCGAAATTAAATGTTTAATAACTTTTTTTCTAGCAGGACTTTTTTATTCAAACTTTCAGGGCATGATGTTATTCATATGTGTGTATGTGCCGAAGCAGAAGTCTCTAGTATTTGAAATGCGTTTTTTGCAAATTTAGGGCGAACGGGGCGTGGCATCCAAAAACCAAAAATTACAAAATGTCTGCATTCACAACAGGAATCTATGTAGTGAATTTCAGGCTCTTACGGTACGTAAAAGAGACGAAAAGTTATCGAAATTTATCGATAAAAAGAGAACGGGAAGAGTTATCGAATTTTTGAAAAAAACTCGTATAGCGTATGGTATTCAGGAGTATACATGTCAAATTTCAGCTCTCTAGCTTCTGTGGTTTACGAGATCGCTGCGTTCACACAGACGGACGGACGGACGGACGGACGGACGGACGGACGGACGGACAGACGGACAGGGCTATTTCAACTCAGCTCATCGAGCTGATCAAGAATATATATACTTTGTATGGTCTGCGACGTCTCCTTCTGCCTGTTACATACATTTTCACAAAAACATTATACCCTGATTTCCCATTTCCAATGGGCTCAGGGTATAACAAGAGTCCATTTTTCAGAATAATGTGAATATGTTCAAAAGTTCTTGGACCATAGAAAATCTGTGAATACAGATCATTTCTCTGATTAAATACGCTCCAAAATTAAATACTTCCAATATTGTATATCATTCCAATATCAGATGAAATTACTGGTTATAATTAGCAAAAGTTCCCAACAATTTTAAAAATTCAAGAATCTATTTTTCAGAGTAATGTGAATATGTTCAAAAGTTCTTGGCCCATAGAAAATCTGTGAATACAGATCGTTACCCTGATTAAATACGCTTCCAAAATTGTATATCATACCAAAATCGGATAAAAATACTGGTTATAAAAAAAAAAAAAAAAAAAAAAATTAATTTTTTTTATCAAACATTTCCTAAAGCCTAAAGTATGGGGTATGTAGAGGTGCGAATATATATATATATTGTATGTAGATGTAAATAATTATAGGTATTCAACCAACAAAAATTTCTTTTGTAAGATGCATGAATTTAGAAAAAATGTAAATTTTGTTTTAACGAAAAAGTATAAAAAGTGTGTATATATAATTTTCCCTTTTTTGTTTGAACTTTTTTTTTTTTTTTTTTTTTTTTTTTTTTTTTTGAAAATAAATTATTAAATTTATTTATTTATTGAAAATTTAAAAAAATGGAAAAATTTTATAAATTTTATATATAACACATTTTCTCTTTTTTTTCTATTTTTTTTGTTTCAAAAAAAAACTTTACATGTTGTAGTAAAAATAGTAAAAAAAACTTACATGAACTCCCGCGCTGGAAAGCTTTCCGTCGGTAGGTCGATGAATGTTGGTGATGATTATGAATGATGAATATGAATGATGAATAAAATTTTCTAAATTTACAAATTTAGCACTTACAAAAAAATATATTTAATTTTTCTTCGTACACATATATATATATATATATATATATATATATATATCTGCACATACGACTATACATATAACTAATAAATTCTGAGTTTAACAAATGTTAATTAGTACTAGGGTTCTTGAAAATTTTTTTTATTTCTTTTCTTCTTTATTTTTTTCGTCTTTTCTTTTTTTGCTTTTCTTTTTGGTTGTCGAACACGCGGTTCGCTTCACTCACAATAATTACACTCACTTTGGCCGTGGTTTGCCAAACTACTTTTATTCAATATTTTCTTTACTTTTTTAAAGTTTATTAGGGTCCACAAATTTAATGATACTATATGTAATATATATAGTATTATATTTAATTAAAGTTTTTTTTTTATATTTAATTTTATATTTAATATTTGGGTTCGGTTTTTTTCTGTTTTTTTTTTCTTTATACGCCGCTTCTGCGGGTCGCTTGCACTACACTTCTTTTTTTCGGCTGCTAGCGCTGCTGGTCTCGGGTGGGCTCCAACAAGAAAACGAGAGGAACCAAAAAAAATTTTGACCCTAACCTCCGCCAGGCTACCATGTGGAAAAAGTAGGGCGTGGAGGTTAGGAGTCTGTTCCAACGACGATAAATAAAATTTGGATCCTAAATTCTTATTTTTGTATATATATTAATTTTATATATATAATTTTTTTCTGCTATATATATATGTATATTTATAAATATATATCTATATATATATATATATATATGTGTGTGTGTTATCCAAAAATTGATCACAATTTCGTGCTTGGCGAGAGAGAAAGAGCGTATTTGGGAAGGTGACTGCCCTTTTATATGCCCACATTCCAATAAGAATTGGAATGGCATGGTTGCATTTATTCAAAGCTCGCATGCGCAGCTGACTCTCACGTGCAATGATGCAGAAGCTGCTTGATATCTGCGGAGCATAATCTCGCTCCCAAAAAGCTCTGTTTTGCTCTCTTGCTTTCGATTTGTTTCTTTCTTATCTCCTTTGGTGTCCCCGTTACAGCGCAGGTGACAAATTCGTCAGCCTCGCTTTGCGCTGTAACAATATTTTTGCTGTTTACTACTAGCCGACCATTACACAAAGCTCCCAACAATTTAAAAAATCCAAGAGTCCATTTTTCAGAGTAATGTGAATATGTTCAAAAGTTCTTGGACCATAGAAAATCTGTGAATACAGATCGTTTCTCTAATTAGATACGCTTCCAAAATTGTATATCATACCAAAATCGGATGAAAATACTGGTTATAATTAGCCAAAGCTCCCAACAATTTAAAAAATTCAAGAGTCCGTTTTTCAGAGTAATGTGAATATGGCAATAGAAAATCTTGGGCAATAGAAAATCTGTGAATACAGACAACAACTTAACAATTTAAAAAATTCAAAAGTCCATTTTTCAGTAATGTGAATATGTTCAAAAGTTCTTGGCCCATGTGAATATGGCAATAGAAAATCTTGGGCAATAGAAAATCTGTGAATACAGACAACAACTTAACAATTTAAAAAATTCAAAAGTCCATTTTTCAGTAATGTGAATATGTTCAAAAGTTCTTGGCCCATAGAAAATACTTCCAATATTGTATATCATTCCAAAATCGGATGAAAATACTGGTTATAATTAGCCAAAGCTCCCAGCAATTTAAAAAAAAAAACAAGAGTCCATTTTTCAGAGTAATGTGAATATGTTCAAAAGTTCTTGGACCATAGAAAATCTGCGAATACAGATCATTTCTCTGATTAAATACGCTCCAAAATTAAATACTTCCAATATTGTATATCATTCCAAAATCAGATGAAATTACTGGTTATAATTAGCAAAAGTTCCCAACAATTTTAAAAATTCAAGAATCTATTTTTCAGAGTAATGTGAATATGTTCAAAAGTTCTTGGCCCATAGAAAATCTGGGAATACAAATCGTTTCCCTGATTAAATACGCTTCCAAAATTGTATATCATACCATACGGATGAAAATACTGGTTATAATTAGCCAAAGCTCCCAACAATTTAAAAAATCCAAGAGTCCATTTTTCAGAGTAATGTGAATATGTTCAAAAGTTCTTGGACCATAGAAAATCTGTGAATACAGATCGTTTATCTAATTAGATACGCTTCCAAAATTGTATATCATACCAAAATCGGTTATAATTAGCCAAAGCTCCCAACAATTTAAAAAATCCAAGAGTCCATTTTTCAGAGTAATGTGAATATGTTCAAAAGTTCTTCGACCATAGAAAATCTGTGAATACAGATCGTTTCCCTGATTAAATACGCTTCCAAAATTGTATATCATACCAAAATCGGATGAAAATACTGGTTATAATTAACCAAAGCTCCCAACAATTTAAAAAATCCAAGAGTCCATTTTTCAGAGTAATGTGAATATGTTCAAAAGTTCTTGGACCATAGAAAATCTGTGAATACAGATCGTTTCTCTAATTAGATACGCTTCCAAAATTGTATATCATACCAAAATCGGATGAAAATACTGGTTATAATTAGCCAAAGCTCCCAACAATTTAAAAAATTCAAGAGTCCATTTTTCAGAGTAATGTGAATATGGCAATAGCAAATATTGGGCAATAGAAAATCTGTGAATACAGACAACAACAACTTAACAATTTAAAAAATTCATAAGTCCATTTTTCAGAGTAATGTGAATATGTTCAAAAGTTCTTGGCCCAAAGAAAATACTTCCAATATTGTATATCATTCCAAAATCGGATGAAAATACTGGTTATAATTAGCTAAAGCTCCCAGCAATTTAAAAAAAAAACAAGAGTCCATTTTTCAGAGTAATGTGAATATGTTCAAAAGTTCTTGGACCATAGAAAATCTGTGAATACAGATCATTTCTCTGATTAAATATGCTCCAAAATTAAATACTTCCGATATTGTATATCATTCCAAAATCAGATGAAATTACTGTTTATAATTAGCAAAAGTTCCCAACAATTTTAAAAATTCAAGAGTCCATTTTTCAGAGTAATGTGAATATGTTCAAAAGTTCTTGGACCATAGAAAATCTGTGAATACAGATCATTTCTCTGATTAAATACGTTCCAAAATTAAATACTTCCAATATTGTATATCATTCCAAAATCAGATGAAATTACTGGTTATAATTAGCAAAAGTTCCCAACAATTTTAAAAATTCAAGAGTCCATTTTTCAGAGTAATGTGAATATGTTCAAAAGTTCTTGGGCAATAGAAAATCTGTAAATACAGATCGTTTCCCTGGCTAAATACGCTTCCAAAATTGTAAAATACTAGTTATAATTAGCCAAATTTCCCAACAATTTAAAAAATTCAAGAGTCCATTTTTCAGAGTAATATGAATACGTTCAAAAGTTCTTGGCCCATAGAAAATATGTGAATACAGATCATTTCTCTGATTAAATACGTTCCAAAATTAAATACTTCCAATATTGTATATCATTCCAAAATCAGATGAAATAACTGGTTATAATTAGCCAAAGGTCCCAATAATTTTAAAAATTCAAGAGTCCATTTTTCAGAGTAATGTGAATATGTTCAAAAGTTCTTGGCCCATAGAAAATCTGTGAATACAGATTGGTTTCCTAATTAAATACGCTTCTAAAATAGTATATCATACCAAAATCGGATCCAAATACTGGTTTTAATTAGCCAAAGCTCCCAACAATTTAAAAAATTCAAGAGTCCAGTTGTCAGAGTAATTTGAATATGTTCAAAAGTTCTTGGGCAATAGAAAATCTATGAATACAGACAACAACAACTTAACAATTTAAAAAAATTCAAGAGTCTATTTTTCAGAGTAATGTGAATATGTTCAAAAGTTCTTGGCCCATAGAAAATCTGTGAATACAGATCGTTTCCCTGATTAAATACGCTTCCAAAATTGTATATCATACCATACGTATGAAAATACTGTTCTTTGACCATAGAAAATCTGTGAATACAGATCGTTTCTCTAATTAGATACGCTTCCAAAATTGTATATCATACCAAAATGGGTTTTAATTAGCCAAAGCTCCCAACAATATAAAAAATTCAAGAGTCCATTTTTCACAGTAATGTAAATATGTTCAAAAGTTCTTGGACCATAGAAAATCTGTGAATGCAGATTATTTCTCTGATTACGCTCCAAAATTAAATACTTCCAATATTGTATATCATTCCAAAATCAGATGAAATTACTGGTTATAATTAGCCAAAGTTCCCAACAATTTAAAAAATTCAAGAGTCCATTTTTCAGAGTAATGTGAATATGTTCAAAAGTTCTTGGCCCATAGAAAATTTGTGAATACAGATCGTTTCCCTGATTAAATACGTTCCAAAATTAAATACTTCCAATATTGTATATCATTCCAAAATCAGATGAAATTACTGGTTATAATTAGCAAAAGTTCCCAACAATTTTAAAAATTCAAGAGTCCATTTTTCAGAGTAATGTGAATATGTTCAAAAGTTCTTGGGCAATAGAAAATCTGTAAATACAGATCGTTTCCCTGGCTAAATACGCTTCCAAAATTGTAATGATAAATACTAGTTATAATTAGCCAAAGTTCCCAACAATTTAAAAAATTCAAGAGTCCATTTTTCAGAGTAATATGAATACGTTCAAAAGTTCTTGGCCCATAGAAAATTTGTGAATACAGATCGTTTCCCTGATTAAATACGTTCCAAAATTAAATACTTCCAATATTGTATATCATTCCAAAATCAGATGAAATTACTGGTTATAATTAGCCAAAGTTCCCAACAATTTTAAAAATTCAAGAGTCCATTTTTCAGAGTAATGTGAATATGTTCAAAAGTTCTTGGACCATAGAAAATCTGTGAATACAGATCATTTCTCTGATTAAATACGTTCCAAAATTAAATACTTCCAATATTGTATATCATTCCAAAATCAGATGAAATTACTGGTTATAATTAGCAAAAGTTCCCAACAATTTTAAAAATTCAAGAGTCCATTTTTCAGAGTAATGTGAATATGTTCAAAAGTTCTTGGGCAATAGAAAATCTGTAAATACAGATCGTTTCCCTGGCTAAATACGCTTCCAAAATTGTAAAATACTAGTTATAATTAGCCAAAGTTCCCAACAATTTAAAAAATTCAAGAGTCCATTTTTCAGAGTAATATGAATACGTTCAAAAGTTCTTGGCCCATAGAAAATATGTGAATACAGATCATTTCTCTGATTAAATACGTTCCAAAATTAAATACTTCCAATATTGTATATCATTCCAAAATCAGATGAAATAACTGGTTATAATTAGCCAAAGGTCCCAATAATTTTAAAAATTCAAGAGTCCATTTTTCAGAGTAATGTGAATATGTTCAAAAGTTCTTGGCCCATAGAAAATCTGTGAATACAGATTGGTTTCCTAATTAAATACGCTTCTAAAATAGTATATCATACCAAAATCGGATCCAAATACTGGTTTTAATTAGCCAAAGCTCCCAACAATTTAAAAAATTCAAGAGTCCAGTTGTCAGAGTAATTTGAATATGTTCAAAAGTTCTTGGGCAATAGAAAATCTATGAATACAGACAACAACAACTTAACAATTTAAAAAATTCAAGAGTCTATTTTTCAGAGTAATGTGAATATGTTCAAAAGTTCTTGGCCCATAGAAAATCTGTGAATACAGATCGTTTCCCTGATTAAATACGCTTCCAAAATTGTATATCATACCATACGTATGAAAATACTGTTCTTTGACCATAGAAAATCTGTGAATACAGATCGTTTCTCTAATTAGATACGCTTCCAAAATTGTATATCATACCAAAATGGGTTTTAATTAGCCAAAGCTCCCAACAATATAAAAAATTCAAGAGTCCATTTTTCACAGTAATGTAAATATGTTCAAAAGTTCTTGGACCATAGAAAATCTGTGAATGCAGATTATTTCTCTGATTACGCTCCAAAATTAAATACTTCCAATATTGTATATCATTCCAAAATCAGATGAAATTACTGGTTATAATTAGCCAAAGTTCCCAACAATTTAAAAAATTCAAGAGTCCATTTTTCAGAGTAATGTGAATATGTTCAAAAGTTCTTGGCCCATAGAAAATTTGTGAATACAGATCGTTTCCCTGATTAAATACCCTTCCAAAATTGAATATCATACCAAAATCGGATGAAAATACTGGTTATAAATAGCCAAAGCTCCCAACGATTTAAAAAATTCAGAGTAATGTGAATATGTTCAAAAGTTCTTGGACCATAGAAAATCTGTGAATACAGATCGTTTCTCTGATTAAATACGCTTCCGAAATTGTACATCATTCCAAAATCGGATGAAAATACTGGTTATAATTAGCCAAAGCTCCCAACAATTTCCTTTCGTTTCTCGACCGACTTTTACTAAAGTGATAGACCATTTCAAATAAAACTTTCGAATGCGGGTCAATAGTATTGCTTATAAAGAACATAAATTTACAATTGAGTTGGAAATCTAACAAAGAATAGCCGAGCTAGAGTTATATAAAATTCAAGAGTCCATTTTTCAGACTAATGTAAATATGTTCAAAAGTTCTTGGACCATAGAAAATCTGTGAATACAGATAACTTCTCTGATTAAATACGCTCCAAAATTAAATACTTCCAATATTGTATATCATTCCAAAATCAGATGAAATTGCTGGTTATAATTAGCAAAAGTTCCCAACAATTTAAAAAATTAAAGAGTCCATTTTTCAGAGTAATCTAAATATGATCAAAAGTTCTTGGACCATAGAAAATCTGTGAATACACATCGTTTCCCTGATTAAATACGCTTCCAAAATTGTATATCATACCAAAATCGGATGAAAATACTGGTTATAATAAGCCAAAGCTCCCAACAATTTAAAAAATTCAAGTGTCCATTTTTCAGAGTAATGTGAATATGTTCAAAAGTTCTAGGCCCATAGAAAATCTGTGAATACAGATCATTTCTCTGATTAAATACGCTCCAAAATTAAATACTTCCAATATTGTATATCATTCCAAAATCAGATGAAATTGCTGGTTATAATTAGCAAAAGCTCCCAACAATTTAAAAAATTCAAATGTCCATTTTTCAGAGTAATGTAAATATGTTCAAAAGTTCTTGGCCCATAGAAAATCTGTGCATACAGATCGTTTCCCTGATTAAATACGCTTCCAAAATTGTATATCATACCAAAATCGGATGAAAATACTGGTTATAATAAGCCAAAGCTCCCAACAATTTAAAAAATTCAAGTGTCCATTTTTCAGAGTAATGTGAATATGTTCAAAAGTTCTAGGCCCATAGAAAATCTTTGAATACAGATCATTTCTCTGATTAAATACGCTCCAAAATTAAATACTTCCAATATTGTATATCATTCCAAAATCAGATGAAATTGCTGGTTACAATTAGCAAAAGTTGCCAACAATTTAAAAAATTAAAGAGTCCATTTTTCAGAGTAATCTAAATATGTTCAAAAGTTCTTGGACCATAGAAAATCTGTGAATACACATCGTTTCCCTGATTAAATACGCTTCCAAAATTGTATATCATACCAAAAAAATATGAAAATGAAAATACTATTTATTAGCCAAAGCTCCCAACAATTTAAAAAATTCAAGTGTCCATTTTTTAGAGTAATGTGAATTAAATACGCTCCAAAATTAAATACTTCCAATATTGTATATCATTCCAAAATCAGATGAAATTACTGGTTATAATTAGCAAAAGTTCCCAACAATTTAAAAAATTAAAGAGTGCATTTTTCAGAGTAATTTAAATATGTTCAAAAGTTCTTGGACCATAGAAAATCTGTGAATACACATCGTTTCCCTGATTAAATACGCTTCCAAAATTGTATATCATACCAAAAATACTGGTTATAATTAGCGAAAGCTCCCAACAATTTAAAAAATTCAAGTGTCCATTTTTCAGAGTAATGTGAATATGTTCAAAAGTTCTAGGCCCACAGAAATATTGTGAATACAGATCGTTTCCCTGATTAAATACGCTTCCAAAATTTTATATCATACCATTCGGATGAAAATACTGGTTATAATTAGCCAAAGCTCCCAACAATTTAAAAAATTCAAGAGTCCATTTTTCAGAGTAATGTAAATATGTTCAAAAGTTCTTGGACCATAGGAAATCTGTGAATACAGATAACTTCTCTGATTAAATACGCTCCAAAATTAAATACTTCCAATATTGTAGATCATTCCAAATCAGATGAAAATACTGGTTTTAATAGGCCAAAGTTCCCAACAATTTAAAAAATTCAAGAGTCCATTTTTCAGAGTAATGTGAATATGTTCAAAAGTTCTTGGCCCATAGAAAATCTGTGAATACAGATCGTTTCCCTGATTAAATACGCTTCCAAAATTGTATATCATACCAAAATCGGATGAAAATACTGGTTATAATAAGCCAAAGCTCCCAACAATTTAAAAAATTCAAGTGTCCATTTTTTAGAGTAATGTGAATTAAATACGCTCCAAAATTAAATACTTCCAATATTGTATATCATTCCAAAATCAGATGAAATTACTGGTTATATATAGCAAAAGTTCCCAACAATTTTAAAAATTCAAGAGTCCATTTTTCAGAGTAATGTGAATATGTTCAAAAGTTCTTGGCCCATAGAAAATCTGTGAATACAGATCGTTTCCCTGATTAAATACGCTTCCAAAATTGTATATCATACCATACGGATGAAACAATTTTCTTTCTTTTCTCGACCGACTTTTACTAAAGTGATAGACCATTTCAAATGAAACTTTCGAATGCGGGTCAATAGTATTGCTTATAAAGAACATAGATTTACAATTGAGTTCGAAATCTAACAAAGAATAGCCGAGCTGGAGTTATATAAAATTCAAGAGTCCATTTTTCAGAGTAATGTAAATATGTTCAAAAGTTCTTGGACCATAGGAAATCTGTGAATACAGATAATTTCTCTGATTAAATACGCTTCCAAAATTAAATACTTCCAATATTGTAGATCATTCCAAAATCAGATGAAAATACTGGTTTTAATAGGCCAAAGTTCCCAACAATTTAAAAAATTCAAGAGTCCATTTTTCAGAGTAATGTGAATATGTTCAAAAGTTCTTGGCCCATGGAAAATCTGTGAATACAGATCGTTTCCCTGATTAAATACGCTTCCAAAATTGTATATCATTCCAAAATCAGATGAAATTGCTGGTTATAATTAGCAAAAGCTCCCAACAATTTAAAAAATTCAAATGTCCATTTTTCAGAGTAATGTAAATATGTTCAAAAGTTCTTGGCCCATAGAAAATCTGTGAATACAGATCGTTTCCCTGATTAAATACGCTTCCAAAATTGTATATCATACCAAAATCGGATGAAAATACTGGTTATAATAAGCCAAAGCTCCCAACAATTTAAAAAATTCAAGTGTCCATTTTTCAGAGTAATGTGAATATGTTCAAAAGTTCTTGGCCCATAGAAAATTTGTGAATACAGATCGTTTCCCTGATTAAATACCCTTCCAAAATTGAATATCATACCAAAATCGGATGAAAATACTGGTTATAAATAGCCAAAGCGATTTAAAAAATTCAGAGTAATGTGAATATGTTCAAAAGTTCTTGGACCATAGAAAATCTGTGAATACAGATCGTTTCTCTGATTAAATACGCTTCCAAAATTGTATATCATTCCAAAATCGGATGAAAATACTGGTTATAATTAGCCAAAGTTCCCAACAATTTACTTTCTTTTCTCGACCGACTTTTACTAAAGTGATAGACTATTTCAAATAATTTCGATTGCGGATCAATAGTATTGCTTATAAAGAACATAAATTTACAATTAAGTTCGAAATCTAACAAAGAATAGCCCAGTTGGAGTCATGTAAAATTCAAGAGTCCATATTTCAATTGAGTTCGAAATCATGTCAGTCATATAAAATTCAAGAGTCCATTTTGCAAAGTAATGTGAATATGTTCAAAAGTTCTTGGCCCATAGAAAATCTGTGGATACAGATCGTTTCTCTGATAAAATACGCTTCCAAAATTGTATATCATTCAAAAATCGGATGAAAATATTGTTCAGAATAAGCCAAAGTTCCCAACAATTTACTTTCATTTCTCGACCGACTTTTAGTAAACTGATAGATGTTTTCAAATGAAACTTTCTATTGTGGATCAATAGTATTGCTTAAAAAGAACCTTAATTTACAATTCAGTTCGAAATCTAACAAAGAATAGCCCAGTTGGAGTCATGTAAAATTCAAGAGTCCATATTTCAATTGAGTTCGAAATCATGTCAGTCATATAAAATTCAAGAGTCCATTTTGCAGAGTAATGTGAATATGTTCAAAAGTTCTTGGCCCATAGAAAATCTGTGAATACAGATCGTTTCTCTGATAAAATACGCTTCCAAAATTGTATATCATTCAAAAATCGGATGAAAATACTGGTCAGAATAAGCCAAAGTTCCCAATAATTTACTTTCTTTTCTCGACCAACATTTAGTAAAGTGATAGACCATTTCAAACGAAACTTTCGATTGCGGATCAATTGTATTCCTTATAAAGAACTTAAATTTACAATTATTGAGTTCGAAATTTAACAAAGAATAGCCGAGCTAGCGTCATGTAAAATTCAAGAGTTAATTTTTCAGAGTAATGTGAATATGTTCTAAAGTTCTTGGACCATACAAATTCTATGAAAACAGATGGTTACCCTGATTAAATACGCTTCCAAAATTGTATATCATACCAAAATCGGATGAAAATACGGGTTATAGTTAACCAAAGTTCCTAACAATTTAAAAAAGAGTCCATTTTGCAGAGTAATGTGAATATGTTCAAAAGTTCTTGGCCCATAGAAAATCTGTGAATACAGATCGTTTCTCTGATAAAATACGCTTCCAAAATTGTATATCATTCAAAAATCGGATGAAAATACTGTTCAGAATAAGCCAAAGTTCCCAACAATTTACTTTCATTTCTCGACCGACTTTTAGTAAACTGATAGATGTTTTCAAATGAAACTTTCTATTGTGGATCAATAGTATTGCTTATAAAGAACCTTAATTTACAATTGAGTTCGAAATCTAACAAAGAATAGCCCAGTTGGAGTCATGTAAAATTCAAGAGTCCATATTTCAATTGAGTTCGAAATCATGTCAGTCATATAAAATTCAAGAGTCCATTTTGCAGAGTAATGTGAATATGTTCAAAAGTTCTTGGTCCATAGAAAATCTGTGAATACAGATCGTTTCTCTGATAAAATACGCTTCCAAAATTGTATATCATTCAAAAATCGGATGAAAATACTGGTCAGAATAAGCCAAAGTTCCCAATAATTTACTTTCTTTTCTCGACCAACATTTAGTAAAGTGATAGACCATTTCAAACGAAACTTTCGATTGCGGATCAATTGTATTCCTTATAAAGAACTTAAATTTACAATTATTGAGTTCGAAATTTAACAAAGAATAGCCGAGCTAGCGTCATGTAAAATTCAAGAGTTAATTTTTCAGAGTAATGTGAATATGTTCTAAAGTTCTTGGACCATACAAATTCTATGAAAACAGATGGTTACCCTGATTAAATACGCTTCCAAAATTGTATATCATACCAAAATCGGATGAAAATACGGGTTATAGTTAACCAAAGTTCCTAACAATTTAAAAAAGAGTCCATTTTGCAGAGTAATGTGAATATGTTCAAAAGTTCTTGGCCCATAGAAAATCTGTGAATACAGATCGTTTCTCTGATAAAATACGCTTCCAAAATTGTATATCATTCAAAAATCGGATGAAAATACTGTTCAGAATAAGCCAAAGTTCCCAACAATTTACTTTCATTTCTCAACCGACTTTTAGTAAACTGATAGATGTTTTCAAATGAAACTTTCTATTGTGGATCAATAGTATTGCTTATAAAGAACCTTAATTTACAATTGAGTTCGAAATTTAACAAAGAATAGCCCAGTTGGAGTCATGTAAAATTCAAGAGTCCATATTTCAATTGAGTTCGAAATCATGTCAGTCATATAAAATTCAAGAGTCCATTTTGCAGAGTAATGTGAATATGTTCAAAAGTTCTTGGCCCATAGAAAATCTGTGAATACAGATCGTTTCTCTGATAAAATACGCTTCCAAAATTGTATATCATTCAAAAATCGGATGAAAATACTGTTCAGAATAAGCCAAAGTTCCCAACAATTTACTTTCATTTCTCGACCGACTTTTAGTAAACTGATAGATCTTTTCAAATGAAACTTTCTATTGTGGATCAATAGTATTGCTTATAAAGAACCTTAATTTACAATTGAGTTCGAAATCTAACAAAGAGTTATGTAAAATTGAAGAGTCCATTTTTCATAGTAATGTGAATATGTTCTAAAGTTCTTGGACCATAGAAAATCTCTGATTAAATACGCTTAAAAAATTGTATCTCATTCCAAAATCGGATGAAAATACTGGTTATAATTAGCCAGAGTTCCCGAAAATTTACTCTCTTTTCTCGACCGACTTTTACTATTTTGAAAGAACCATTTAATATGAAACTTTCGATTGCGGTTCGAAATCTAACAAAGAATAGCCGAGCCGAGAGTCATGTAAAATTCAAGAGTCCATTTTTCATAGTAATGTGAATATGTTCTAAAGTTCTTGGACCATAGAAAATCTCTGATTAAATACGCTTAAAAAATCGGATGAAAATACTGGTTATAATTAGCCAGAGTTCCCGAAAATATACTCTCTTTTCTCGACCGACTTTGTGAAAGAACCATTTAATATGATACTTTCGATTGCACTTCGAAATCTAACAAAGAATAGCCGAGCTAGAGTCAGGAAAAATTCAAGAGTCCATTTTTCAGAGTAATGTGAATATGTTCAAAAGTTCTTGCCCATAGAATGTGAATATGTTCTAAAGTTCTTGGACCATAGAAAATCTGTAAATACAGATCGTTTCTCTGATTAAATACGTTTCGAAAATTGTATATCATTCCAAAATCGGATGAAAATACTGGTTATAATTAGCCAAAGTTCCCAACTATTTACTTGCTTTTCTCGACCGACTTTTAATAAAGTGATAGATCTTTTCAAATAAAACTTTCGATTGTGGATCAATAGTGTTGCTTAAAAAGAACCTTAATTTACAATTCAGTTCGAAATCTAACAAAGAATAGCCCAGTTGGAGTCATGTAAAATTCAAGAGTCCATATTTCAATTGAGTTCGAAATCATGTCAGTCATATAAAATTCAAGAGTCCATTTTGCAGAGTAATGTGAATATGTTCAAAAGTTCTTGGCCCATAGAAAATCTGTGAATACAGATCGTTTCTCTGATAAAATACGCTTCCAAATTGTATATCATTCAAAAATCGGATGAAAATACTGGTCAGAATAAGCCAAAGTTCCCAATAATTTACTTTCTTTTCTCGACCAACATTTAGTAAAGTGATAGACCATTTCAAACGAAACTTTCGATTGCGGATCAATTGTATTCCTTATAAAGAACTTAAATTTACAATTATTGAGTTCGAAATTTAACAAAGAATAGCCGAGCTAGCGTCATGTAAAATTCAAGAGTTAATTTTTCAGAGTAATGTGAATATGTTCTAAAGTTCTTGGACCATACAAATTCTATGAAAACAGGTGGTTACCCTGATTAAATACGCTTCCAAAATTGTATATCATACCAAAATCGGATGAAAATACGGGTTATAGTTAACCAAAGTTCCTAACAATTTAAAAAAGAGTCCATTTTGCAGATTAATGTGAATATGTTCAAAAGTTCTTGGCCCATAGAAAATCTGTGAATACAGATCGTTTCTCTGATAAAATACGCTTCCAAAATTGTATATCATTCAAAAATCGGATGAAAATACTGTTCAGAATAAGCCAAAGTTCCCAACAATTTACTTTCATTTCTCGACCGACTTTTAGTAAACTGATAGATGTTTTCAAATGAAACTTTCAATTGTGGATCAATAGTATTGCTTATAAAGACCCTTAATTTACAATTGAGTTCGAAATCTAACAAAGAGTTATGTAAAATTGAAGAGTCCATTTTTCATAGTAATGTGAATATGTTCTAAAGTTCTTGGACCATAGAAAATCTCTGATTAAATACGCTTAAAAAATTGTATCTCATTCCAAAATCGGATGAAAATACTGGTTATAATTAGCCAGAGTTCCCGAAAATTTACTCTCTTTTCTCGACCGACTTTTACTATTTTGAAAGAACCATTTAATATGAAACTTTCGATTGCGGTTCGAAATCTAACAAAGAATAGCCGAGCCGAGAGTCATGTAAAATTCAAGAGTCCATTTTTCATAGTAATGTGAATATGTTCTAAAGTTCTTGGACCATAGAAAATCTCTGATTAAATACGCTTAAAAAATTGTATCTCATTCCAAAATCGGATGAAAATACTGGTTATAATTAGCCAGAGTTCCCGAAAATATACTCTCTTTTCTCGACCGACTTTGTGAAAGAACCATTTAATATGATACTTTCGATTGCAGTTCGAAATCTAACAAAGAATAGCCGAGCTCTCTAGCTCAGGAAAAATTCAAGAGTCCATTTTTCAGAGTAATGTGAATATGTTCAAAAGTTCTTGCCCATAGAATGTGAATATGTTCTAAAGTTCTTGGACCATAGAAAATCTGTAAATACAGATCGTTTCTCTGATTAAATACGTTCCGAAAATTGTATATCATTCCAAAATCGGATGAAAATACTGGTTATAATTAGCCAAAGTTCCCAACTATTTACTTGCTTTTCTCGACCGACTTTTAATAAAGTGATAGATCTTTTCAAATAAAACTTTCGATTGTGGATCAATAGTGTTGCTTAAAAAGAACCTTAATTTACAATTCAGTTCGAAATCTAACAAAGAATAGCCCAGTTGGAGTCATGTAAAATTCAAGAGTCCATATTTCAATTGAGTTCGAAATCATGTCAGTCATATAAAATTCAGGAGTCCATTTTGCAGAGTAATGTGAATATGTTCAAAAGTTCTTGGCCCATAGAAAATCTGTGAATACAGATCGTTTCTCTGATAAAATACGCTTCCAAAATTGTATATCATTCAAAAATCGGATGAAAATACTGTTCAGAATAAGCCAAAGTTCCCAACAATTTATTTTCATTTCTCGACCGACTTTTAGTAAACTGATAGATGTTTTCAAATGAAACTTTCTATTGTGGATCAATAGTATTGCTTATAAAGAACCTTAATTTACAATTGAGTTCGAAATCTAACAAAGAGTTATGTAAAATTGAAGAGTCCATTTTTCATAGTAATGTGAATATGTTCTAAAGTTCTTGGACCATAGAAAATCTCTGATTAAATACACTTAAAAAATTGTATCTCATTCCAAAATCGTATGAAAATACGATATATAATATAATTAGCCAGAGTTCCCGAAAATTTACTCTCTTTTCTCGACCGACTTTTACGATTTTGAAAGAACCATTTAATATGAAACTTTCGATTGCGGTTCGAAATCTAACAAAGAATAGCCGAGCCGAGAGTCATGTAAAATTCAAGAGTCCATTTTTCATAGTAATGTGAATATGCCCATAGAATGTGAATATGTTCTAAAGTTCTTGGACCATAGAAAATCTGTAAATACAGATCGTTTCTCTGATTAAATACGCTTCCCAAATTGTATATCATTAAAAATTGGATGCAAATACTGGTTATAATTAGCCAAAGCTCCAAACAATTTACTTGCTCTTCTCGACCAACTTTTAGTAAAGTGATAGACCATTTCAAATGAAACGTTCGACTGCGGATCAACAGTATTCCTTATAAAGAACATAAATTTACAATTATTGAGTTCGAAATCTAACAAAGAATAGCCGAGCTAGAGTCACGTAAAATTCAAGAGTCTATTGTTCAGAGGGATGTGAATATGTTCAAAAGTTCTTGGCCCATAGAAATTCTATGAAAACAGATGGTTACCCTGATTACATACGCTTCCAAAATTGTATATCATACCAAAATCGGATGAAAATACTGGTTATAGTTAACCAAAGTTCCTAACAATTTAAAAAATTCGAGAGTCCATTTTTCAGTGTAAAGTGAATATGTTCTAAAGTTCTTGAACCATAGAAAATCTGTGAATACAGATCGTTTCTCTCTCTTTTCTCGACAGACTTTTACTAATGTGAAAGAACCATTTAATATGAAACTTTCGATTGCGGTTCGAAATCTAACAAAGAATAGCCGAGCTAGAGTCATGAAAAATTCAAGAGTCCATTTTTCAGAGTAATGTGAATATGTTCAAAAGTTCTTGCCCATAGAATGTGAATATGTTCTAAAGTTCTTGGACCATAGCAAATCTGTAAATACAGATCGTTTCTCTGATTAAATACGTTTCCAAAATTGTATATCATTCCAAAATCGGATGAAAATACTGGTTATAATTAGCCAAAGTTCCCAACTATTTACTTGCTTTTCTCGACCGACTTTTAATAAAGTGATAGATCTTTTCAAATAAAACTTTCGATTGTGGATCAATAGTGTTGCTTAAAAAGAACCCTAAATTTACAATTCAGTTCGAAATCTAACAAAGAATAGCCCAGTTGGAGTCATGTAAAATTCAAGAGTCCATATTTCAATTGAGTTCGAAATCATGTCAGTCATATAAAATTCAAGAGTCCATTTTGCAGAGTAATGTGAATATGTTCAAAAGTTCTTGGCACATAGAAAATCTGTGAATACAGATCGTTTCTCTGATAAAATACGGTTCCAAAATTGTATATCATTCCAAAATCGGATGAAAATACTGGTTATAATTAGTCGACCGACTTACCAATGTGAAAGACCATTTAAAATGAAACTTTCGATTGCGGTTCGAAATCTAACAAAAAATAGCAAAGCTAGAGTTTTGTAAAATTCAAGAGTCCATTTTTCAGAGTAAAGTGAATATGATCAAAAGTTCTTGGACCATAGAAAATCTATGAATACAGATCCTTACCCTGGTTAAATACGCTTCCAAAATTGTATATCATACCAAAATCGGATGAAAATACTGGTTATAGTTAACCAAAGTTCCTAACAATTTAAAAAATTGAAGAGTCCATTTTTCAGAGTAATGTGAATTTATTCTAAAGTTCTTGGACCATAGAAAATCTGTGAATACAGATCGTTTCTCTGATTAAATACGCTTCCAAAATTGTATATCATTCCAAAATCGGATGAAAATACTTGTTATAATTAATCAGAGTTCCCGTAAATATACTCTCATTTCTCGACCGACTTTTACTAATGTGAAAGACCATTTAAAATGAAATGATTGCGGTTCGAAATCTAACAAAGAATAGCCGAGCTAGAGTTTCTAGCTAGAATTCAAGAGTCCATTTTTCAGAGTAAAGTGAATATGTTCAAAAGTTCTTGGGCCATAGAAAATCTGTAAATACAGATCGTTTCTCTTCCAAAATTGTATATCATACCAAAATAATTAGCCAAAGTTCCCAACATTTTACTTGCTTTTCTTTACCGACTTTTAGTAAAGTGATAGACCATTTCAAATGAAACTTTCGATTGCGAATCAATTGTATTCCTTATAAAGAACTTAAATTTAAAATTATTGAGTTCGAAATCTAACAAAGAATAGCCGATCTAGAGTCATGTAAAATTCAAGAGTTAATTTTTCAGAGTAATGTGAATATGTTCTAAAGTTCTTGGACTATAGAAAATCTGTGAATACAGATCCTTTCTCTGATTAAATACGCTTCCAAAATTGTATATCATTGCAAAATCGGATGAAAATACTGGTTATAATTAGCCAGAGTTCCCGAAAATATACTCTCTTTTCTCGACCGACTTTTACTAATGTGAAAGACCATTTAAAATGAAACTTTCGATTGCGGTTCGAAATCTAACAAAGAATAGCCGAGCTAGAGTTATGTAAAATTCAAGAGTCCATTTTTCAGAGTAAAGTGAATATGTTCAAAAGTTCTTGGACCATAGAAAATCTGTAAATACAGATCGTTTCTTCCAAAACTGTATATCATTCCAAAATCGTTATAATTATAATTAACCAAAGTTCCCAACAATTTACTTGCTTTTCCCGAACGACTTTTAGTAAAGTGATAGATCATTTCAAATGAAACTTTCCATTGCGGATCAATTGTATTCCTTATAAGGAACTTAAATTTACAATTAAGTTCGAAATCTAACAAAGAATAGCCGATCTAGAGTCATGTAAAATTCAAGAGTCCATTTTTCAGAGTAATGTGAATATGTGTTCAAAAGTTCTTTGCCCATAGAAAATCTCTGAATACAGATCGTTTCTCTGATGAAATACGCTTCCAAAATTGTATATCATTCCAAAATCGGATGAAAATACTGTTCAGAATAAGACAAAGTTCCCAACAATTTACTTTCTTTTCTCGACCGACATTTAGTAAAGTGATAGATCATTTCAAATGAAACTTTCCATTGCGGATCAATTGTATTCCTTATAAAGAACCTAAATTTTTATTGATTATTGAGTTCGAAATCGGCATGTAAAATTCAAGAGTTCATTTTTCAGAGTAATGTGAATATGTTCTAAAGTTCTTGGACTATAGAAAATCTGTGAATACAGATCCTTTCTCTGATTAAATACGCTTCCAAAATTGTATATCATTCCAAAATCGGATGAATATACTGGTTATAATTAGCCAGAGTTCCCGAAAATTTACTCTCTTTTCTCGACCGACTTTTACTAATGTGAAAGACCATTTAAAATGAAACTTTCGATTGCGGTTCAAAATCTAACAAAGAATAGCCGAGCTACAGTTATGTAAAATTCAAGAGTCCATTTTTCAGAGTAAAGTGAATATGTTCAAAAGTTCTTGGACCATAGAAAATCTGTAAATACAGATTGTTTCTTCCAAAATTGTATATCATTCCGAAATCGGTTGGTTATAATTAGCCAAAGTTCCCAACAATTTACTTGCTTTTCCCGACCGACTTTTAGTAAAGTGATAGACCATTTCAAATGAAACTTTCGATTGCGAATCAATAGTATTCCTTATAAAGAACTTAAATTTACAATTGAGTTCGAAATCTAACAAAGAATAGCCGATCTAGAGTTATGTAAAATTCAAGAGTTAATTTTTCAGAGTAATGTGAATATGTTCTAAAGTTCTTGGACCTTAGAAAATCTGTGAATACAGATCCTTTCTCACCAAAGTTCCAAGTTCCCTCTTAAATATGTATTATGTTCTTCCCATATATAATTGTCACCAAAGTTCTAATTTGTGTTCCAAGTTCCAAGTTCCCTCTTAAATATGTGTTATGTTCTTCCCATATATAATTGTCACCAAAGTTCTAATATATGTTTCCTATATATATATATATAGAAAATCTGTGAATACAGATCCTTTCTCTGATTAAATACGCTTCCAAAATTGTATATCATTGCAAAATCGGATGAAAATACTGGTTATAATTAGCCAGAGTTCCCGAAAATATACTCTCTTTTCTCGACCGACTTTTACTAATGTGAAAGACCATTTAAAATGAAACTTTCGATTGCGGTTCGAAATCTAACAAAGAATAGCCGAGCTATGTAAAATTCAAGAGTCCATTTTTCAGAGTAAAGTGAATATGTTCTAAAGTTCTTCGACCATAGAAAATCTGTAAATACAGATTGTTTCTTCCAAAATTGTATATCATTCCGAAATCGGTTGGTTATAATTAGCCAAAGTTCCCAACAATTTACTTCTTTTCCCGACCGACTTTTACTAAAGTGATAGACCATTTCAAATGAAACTTTCGATTGCGTCTATATCCTTATAAAGAACTTAAATTTACAATTGAGTTCGAAATCTAACAAAGAATAGCCGATCTAGAGTCATGTAAAATTCAAGAGTAATTTTTCAGAGTAATGTGAATATGTTCTAAAGTTCTTGGACCTTAGAAAATCTGTGAATACAGATCCTTTCTCACCAAAGTTCCAAGTTCCCTCTTAAATATGTATTATGTTCTTCCCATATATAATTGTCACCAAAGTTCTAATTTGTGTTCCAAGTTCCAAGTTCCCTCTTAAATATGTGTTATGTTCTTCCCATATATAATTGTCACCAAAGTTCTAATATATGTTTCCTATATATATATATATAGAAAATCTGTGAATACAGATCCTTTCTCTGATTAAATACGCTTCCAAAATTGTATATCATTGCAAAATCGGATGGTTATAATTAGCCAAAGTTCCCAACAATTTACTTTCTTTTCTCGACCGACATTTAGTAAAGTGATAGACCATTTCAAATGAAACTTTCGATTGCGGATCAATTGTATTCCTTATAAAGAACCTAAATTTACAATTATTGAGTTCGAAATCGGCATGTAAAATTCAAGAGTTCATTTTTCAGAGTAATGTGAATATGTTCTAAAGTTCTTGGACTATAGAAAATCTGTGAATACAGATCCTTTCTCTGATTAAATACGCTTCCAAAATTGTATATCATTCCAAAATCGGATGAAAATACTGGTTATAATTAGCCAGAGTTCCCGAAAATATACTCTCTTTTCTCGACCGACTTTTACTAATGTGAAAGACAATTTAAGACAAGTAAGAATGCTCTAGTCGAGACGGCTCGACTAGGAGATACCCTGAGCCCTGCGAAGTGCCGATACTACAAATATTCTATGCTTAGTTTACATATACATATGTTGCCAGCAACACATACACACACACAGACGCACGTGCAAGCACACGCTCTGCCAACTGCGCAGTTGACGTAGCGACAGCGATTGGGCTGCAAGACGCCTACGCTATGGGAAATTTTTCTAGCAGGACATTTTGATTCAAACTTTCAGGGCATAATTATGTTATTCATATGTGTGTATGTGCCGAAGCACAAGTCTCTAGTATTTGAAATGCGTTTTTTGCAAATTTAGGGCGAACGGGGCGTGGCATCCAAAAACCAAAAATTACAAAATGTCTGCATTCACAGCAGGAATCTACATAGTGAATTTCAGGTCTCTAGCTCTTACGATACGTAAAAGAGACGAAAAGTTATCGAAATTTATCGATAAAAAGAGAACGGGAAGAGTTATCAAATTTTTGAAAAAAACTCGTATAGCGTACGGTATTCAGGAGTATACATGTCAAATTTCAGCTCTCTAGCTTCTGTGGTTTACGAGATCGCTGCGTTCACACAGACGGACGGACGGACGGACGGACGGACGGACGGACAGACGGACAGGGCTATTACTCAGCTCATCGAGCTGATCAAAAATATATATACTTTGTATCGTCTGCGACGTCTCCTTCTGCCTGTTACATACATTTTCACAAAAACATTATACCCTGATTTCCCGTTTTCAATGGGCTCAGGGTATAATAAAATGAAACTTTCGATTGCGAATCAATAGTATTCCTTATAAGGAACCTAAATTTACAATTGAGTTCGAAATCTAACAAAGAATAGCTGAGCTAGAGTCATGTAAAATTCAAGAGTTCATTTTTCAGAGTAATGTGAATATGTTGTAAAGTTCTTGGACCATAGAAAATCTGTGAATACAGATCGTTTCTCTGATTAAATACGCTTCCAAAATTGTATATCATTCCTCGGATGAAAATACTGGTCAGAATAAGACAAAGTTCCCAACAATTTACTTGCTTTTCTCGACCGACTTTTAGTAAAGTGATAGACCATTTCAAATGAAGCTTTCGATTGCGGATCAATAGTATTCCTTATAAAGAACTTAAATTTACAATTGAGTTCGAAATCTAACAAAGAATACCCGAGCTAGAGTCATGTAAAATTCAAGAGTCCATTTTTCAGAGTAATGTGAATATGTGAATAAGTTCTAAGCCCATAGAAAATCTATGAATGCAGATCGTTACCCTGATTAAATACGATTCCAAAATTGTATATCATTCCAAAATCGGATGAAAATACTGGTTATAATTAGCCAGAGTTCCCGAAAATAGACTCTCTTTTCTCGACCGACTTTTACTAATGTGAAAGACAATTTAAAACGAAACTTTCGATTGCGGTTCGAAATCTAACAAAGAATAGCCGAGCTAGAGTTATGTAAAATTCAAGAGTCCATTTTTCAGAGAAAAGTGAATATGTTCAAAAGTTCTTGGACCATAGAAAATCTGTGAATGCAGGTCGTTTCTCTGATTAAATACGCTTCCAAAATTGTATATCATTCCAAAATCGGATGAAAATACTGGTTATAATTAGCCAGAGTTCCCGAAAATATACTCTCTTTTCTCAACCGACTTTTACTAATGTGAAAGACAATTTATAATGAAACTTTCTAACAAAGAATAGCCGAGCTAGAGTTATGTAAAATTCAAGAGTCCATTTTTCAGAGTAAAGTGAATATGTTCAAAAGTTCTTGGCCCATAGAAAATCTGTGAATACAGATCGTTTCTCTGATTAAATACGCTTCCAAAATTGTATATCATTCCAAAATCGGATGAAAATACTGGTTATAATTAGCCAGAGTTCCCGAAAATATACTCTCTTTTCTCGACCGACTTTTACTAATGTGAAAGACAATTTATAATGAAACTTTCTAACAAAGAATAGCCGAGCTAGAGTTATGTAAAATTCAAGAGTCCATTTTTCAGAGTAAAGTGAATATGTTCAAAAGTTCTTGGCCCATAGAAAATCTGTGAATACAGATCGTTTCTCTGATTAAATACGCTTCCAAAATTGTATATCATTCCAAAATCGGATGAAAATACTTGTTATAATTAGCCAGAGTTCCCGAAAATATACTCTCGACCGACTTTTACTAATGTGAAAGACAATTTAAAATGAAACTTTCGATTGCGGTTCGAAATCTAACAAAGAATAGCCGAGCTAGAGTTATGTAAAATTCAAGAGTCCATTTTTCAGAGTAAAGTGAATATGTTCAAAAGTTCTTGGCCCATAGAAAATCTGTGAATACAGATCGTTTCTGTGATTAGATACGCTTCCAAAATTGTATATTATTCCAAAATCGGATGAAAATACTTTTACTCTCTTTTCTCGACCGACTTTTACTAATGTGATAGACCATTTCAAATGAAACTTTCGATTGCGGTTCGAAATCTAACAAAGAATAGCCAAGCTAGAGTTATGTAAAATTCAAGAGTCTATTTTTCAGAGTAAAGTGAATATGTTCAAAAGTTCTTAGCCCATAGAAAATCTGTGAATACAGATCGTTTCTGTGATTAGATACGCTTCCAAAATTGTATATCATTCCAAAATCGGATGAAAATACTGGTTATAATTAGCCAGAGTTACCGAAAATATACTCTCTTTTCTCGACCGACTTTTACTAATGTGATAGACCATTTCAAATGAAACTTTCGATTGCGGTTCGAAATCTAACAAAGAATAGCCGAGCTAGAGTTATGTAAAATTCAAGAGTCTATTTTTCAGAGTAAAGTGAATATGTTCAAAAGTTCTTGGCCCATAGAAAATCTGTGAATATAGATCGTTTCTGTGATTAGATACGCTTCCAAAATTGTATATCATTCCAAAATCGGATGAAAATACTTGTTATAATTAGCCAGAGTTCCCGAAAATATACTCTCTTTTCTCGACCGACTTTTACTAATGTGAAAGACAATTTAAAATGAAACTTTCGATTGCGGTTCGAAATCTAACAAAGAATAGCCGAGCTAGAGTTATGTAAAATTCAAGAGTCAATTTTTCAGAGTAAAGTGAATATGTTCAAAAGTTCTTGGCCCATAGAAAATCTGTGAATACAGATCGTTTCTGTGATTAGATACGCTTCCAAAATTGTATATCATTCCAAAATCGGATGAAAATACTTGTTATAATTAGCCAGAGTTCCCGAAAATATACTCTCTTTTCTCGACCGACTTTTACTAATGTGAAAGACAATTTAAAATGAAACTTTCGATTGCGGTTCGAAATCTAACGAAGAATAGCCGAGCTAGAGTTATGTAAAATTCAAGAGTCCATTTTTCAGAGTAAAGTGAATATGTTCAAAAGTTCTTTGCCCATAGAAAATCTGTGAATACAGATCGTTTCTCTGATGAAATACGCTTCCAAAATTGTATATCATTCCAAAATCGGATGAAAATACTGTTCAGAATAAGACAAAGTTCCCAACAATTTACTTTCTTTTCTCGACCGACATTTAGTAAAGTGATAGACCATTTCAAATGAAACTTTCGATTGCGGATCAATTGTATTCCTTATAAAGAACCTAAATTTACAATTATTGAGTTCGAAATCGGCATGTAAAATTCAAGAGTTTATTTTTCAGAGTAATGTGAATATGTTCTAAAGTTCTTGGACTATAGAAAATCTGTTGACGTAGCGACAGCGCTTGGGCTGCAAGACGCCTACGCTATGGGAAATTTTTCTAGCAGGACATTTTGATTCAAACTTTCAGGGCATAATTATGTTATTCATATGTGTGTATGTGCCGAAGCACAAGTCTCTAGTATTTGAAATGCGTTTTTTGCAAATTTAGGGCGAACGGGGCGTGGCATCCAAAAACCAAAAATTACAAAATGTCTGCATTCACAGCAGGAATCTACATAGTGAATTTCAGGTCTCTAGCTCTTACGATACGTAAAAGAGACGAAAAGTTATCGAAATTTATCGATAAAAAGAGAACGGGAAGAGTTATCAAATTTTTGAAAAAAACTCGTATAGCGTACGGTATTCAGGAGTATACATGTCAAATTTCAGCTCTCTAGCTTCTGTGGTTTACGAGATCGCTGCGTTCACACAGACGGACGGACGGACGGACGGACGGACGGACAGACGGACAGGGCTATTACTCAGCTCATCGAGCTGATCAAGAATATATATACTTTGTATGGTCTGCGACGTCTCCTTCTGCCTGTTACATACATTTTCACAAAAACATTATACCCTGATTTCCCGTTTTCAATGGGCTCAGGGTATAATAAAATGAAACTTTCGATTGCGAATCAATAGTATTCCTTATAAGGAACTTAAATTTACAATTGAGTTCGAAATCTAACAAAGAATAGCTGAGCTAGAGTCATGTAAAATTCAAGAGTTCATTTTTCAGAGTAATGTGAATATGTTGTAAAGTTCTTGGACCATAGAAAATCTGTGAATACAGATCGTTTCTCTGATTAAATACGCTTCCAAAATTGTATATCATTCCAAACTCGGATGAAAATACTGGTCAGAATAAGACAAAGTTCCCAACAATTTACTTGCTTTTCTCGACCGACTTTTAGTAAAGTGATAGACCATTTCAAATGAAGCTTTCGATTGCGGATCAATAGTATTCCTTATAAAGAACTTAAATTTACAATTGAGTTCGAAATCTAACAAAGAATACCCGAGCTAGAGTCATGTAAAATTCAAGAGTCCATTTTTCAGAGTAATTTGAATATGTGAATAAGTTCTAAGCCCATAGAAAATCTATGAATGCAGATCGTTACCCTGATTAAATACGATTCCAAAATTGTATATCATTCCAAAATCGGATGAAAATACTGGTTATAATTAGCCAGAGTTCCCGAAAATAGACTCTCTTTTCTCGACCGACTTTTACTAATGTGAAAGACAATTTAAAACGAAACTTTCGATTGCGGTTCGAAATCTAACAAAGAATAGCCGAGCTAGAGTTATGTAAAATTCAAGAGTCCATTTTTCAGAGAAAAGTGAATATGTTCAAAAGTTCTTGGACCATAGAAAATCTGTGAATGCAGGTCGTTTCTCTGATTAAATACGCTTCCAAAATTGTTTATCATTCCAAAATCGGATGAAAATACTGGTTATAATTAGCCTGAGTTCCCGAAAATATACTCTCTTTTCTTAACCGACTTTTACTAATGTGAAAGACAATTTATAATGAAACTTTCTAACAAAGAATAGCCGAGCTAGAGTTATGTAAAATTCAAGAGTCCATTTTTCAGAGTAAAGTGAATATGTTCAAAAGTTCTTGGCATATAGAAAATCTGTGAATACAGATCGTTTCTGTGATTAGATACGCTTCCAAAATTGTATATCATTCCAAAATCGTATGAAAATACTTGTTATAATTAGCCAGAGTTCCCGAAAATATACTCTCTTTTCTCGACCGACTTTTACTAATGTGATAGACCATTTCAAGTGAAACTTTCGATTGCGGTTCGAAATCTAACAAAGAATAGCCGAGCTAGAGTTATGTAAAATTCAAGAGTCTATTTTTCAGAGTAAAGTGAATATGTTCAAAAGTTCTAGGCCCATAGAAAATCTGTGAATACAGATCGTTTCTGTGATTAGATACGCTTCCAAAATTGTATATCATTCCAAAATCGGATGAAAATACTGGTTATAATTAGCCAGAGTTCCCGAAAATATACTCTCTTTTTCTCGACCGACTTTTACTAATGTGATAGACCATTTCAAGTGAAACTTTCGATTGCGGTTCGAAATCTAACAAAGAATAGCCGAGCTAGAGTTATGTAAAATTCAAGAGTCTATTTTTCAGAGTAAAGTGAATATGTTCAAAAGCTCTTGGCCCATAGAAAATCTGTGAATACAGATCGTTTCTGTGATTAGATACGCTTCCAAAATTGTATATCATTCCAAAATCGGATGAAAATACTGGTTATAATTAGCCAGAGTTCCCGAAAATATACTCTCTTTTCTCGACCGACTTTTACTAATGTGAAAGACAATTTATAATGAAACTTTCTAACAAAGAATAGCCTAGCTAGAGTTATGTAAAATTCAAGAGTCCATTTTTCAGAGTAAAGTGAATATGTTCAAAAGTTCTTGGCCCATAGAAAATCTGTGAATACAGATCGTTTCTCTGATTAAATACGCTTCCAAAATTGTATATCATTCCAAAATCGGATGAAAATACTTGTTATAATTAGCCAGAGTTCCCGAAAATATACTCTCTTTTCTCGACCGACTTTTACTAATGTGAAAGACAATTTAAAATGAAACTTTCGATTGCGGTTCGAAATCTAACAAAGAATAGCCGAGCTAGAGTTATGTAAAATTCAAGAGTCCATTTTTCAGAGTAAAGTGAATATGTTCAAAAGTTCTTGGCCCATAGAAAATCTGTGAATACAGATTTGATTAAACGCTTCCAAAATTGTATATTATTCAAAAATCGGATGAAAATACTTTTACTCTCTTTTCTCGACCGACTTTTACTAATGTGATAGACCATTTCAAATGAAACTTTCGATTGCGGTTCGAAATCTAACAAAGAATAGCCAAGCTAGAGTTATGTAAAATTCAAGAGTCTATTTTTCAGAGTAAAGTGAATATGTTCAAAAGTTCTTGGCCCATAGAAAATCTGTGAATACAGATCGTTTCTGTGATTAGATACGCTTCCAAAATTGTATATCATTCCAAAATCGGATGAAAATACTGGTTATAATTAGCCAGAGTTACCGAAAATATACTCTCTTTTCTCGACCGACTTTTACTAATGTGATAGACCATTTCAAGTGAAACTTTCGATTGCGGTTCGAAATCTAACAAAGAATAGCCGAGCTAGAGTTATGTAAAATTCAAGAGTCTATTTTTCAGAGTAAAGTGAATATGTTCAAAAGTTCTTGGCCCATAGAAAATCTGTGAATACAGATCGTTTCTGTGATTAGATACGCTTCCAAAATTGTATATCATTCCAAAATCGGATGAAAATACTGGTTATAATTAGCCAGAGTTACCGAAAATATACTCTCTTTTCTCGACCGACTTTTACTAATGTGATAGACCATTTCAAATGAAACTTTCGATTGCGGTTCGAAATCTAACAAAGAATAGCCGAGCTAGAGTTATGTAAAATTCAAGAGTCTATTTTTCAGAGTAAAGTGAATATGTTCAAAAGTTCTTGGCCCATAGAAAATCTGTGAATATAGATCGTTTCTGTGATTAGATACGCTTCCAAAATTGTATATCATTCCAAAATCGGATGAAAATACTTGTTATAATTAGCCAGAGTTCCCGAAAATATACTCTCTTTTCTCGACCGACTTTTACTATGTGAAAGACAATTTAAAATGAAACTTTCGATTGCGGTTCGAAATCTAACAAAGAATAGCCGAGCTAGAGTTATGTAAAATTCAAGAGTCAATTTTTCAGAGTAAAGTGAATATGTTCAAAAGTTCTTGGCCCATAGAAAATCTGTGAATACAGATCGTTTCTGTGATTAGATACGCTTCCAAAATTGTATATCATTCCAAAATCGGATGAAAATACTTGTTATAATTAGCCAGAGTTCCCGAAAATATACTCTCTTTTCTCGACCGACTTTTACTAATGTGAAAGACAATTTAAAATGAAACTTTCGATTGCGGTTCGAAATCTAACAAAGAATAGCCGAGCTAGAGTTATGTAAAATTCAAGAGTCCATTTTTCAGAGTAAAGTGAATATGTTCAAAAGTTCTTTGCCCATAGAAAATCTGTGAATACAGATCGTTTCTCTGATGAAATACGCTTCCAAAATTGTATATCATTCCAAAATCGGATGAAAATACTGTTCAGAATAAGACAAAGTTCCCAACAATTTACTTTCTTTTCTCGACCGACATTTAGTAAAGTGATAGACCATTTCAAATGAAACTTTCGATTGCGGATCAATTGTATTCCTTATAAAGAACCTAAATTTACAATTATTGAGTTCGAAATCGGCATGTAAAATTCAAGAGTTTATTTTTCAGAGTAATGTGAATATGTTCTAAAGTTCTTGGACTATAGAAAATCTGTTGACGTAGCGACAGCGCTTGGGCTGCAAGACGCCTACGCTATGGGAAATTTTTCTAGCAGGACATTTTGATTCAAACTTTCAGGGCATAATTATGTTATTCATATGTGTGTATGTGCCGAAGCACAAGTCTCTAGTATTTGAAATGCGTTTTTTGCAAATTTAGGGCGAACGGGGCGTGGCATCCAAAAACCAAAAATTACAAAATGTCTGCATTCACAGCAGGAATCTACATAGTGAATTTCAGGTCTCTAGCTCTTACGATACGTAAAAGAGACGAAAAGTTATCGAAATTTATCGATAAAAAGAGAACGGGAAGAGTTATCAAATTTTTGAAAAAAACTCGTATAGCGTACGGTATTCAGGAGTATACATGTCAAATTTCAGCTCTCTAGCTTCTGTGGTTTACGAGATCGCTGCGTTCACACAGACGGACGGACGGACGGACGGACGGACGGACAGACGGACAGGGCTATTACTCAGCTCATCGAGCTGATCAAGAATATATATACTTTGTATGGTCTGCGACGTCTCCTTCTGCCTGTTACATACATTTTCACAAAAACATTATACCCTGATTTCCCGTTTTCAATGGGCTCAGGGTATAATAAAATGAAACTTTCGATTGCGAATCAATAGTATTCCTTATAAGGAACTTAAATTTACAATTGAGTTCGAAATCTAACAAAGAATAGCTGAGCTAGAGTCATGTAAAATTCAAGAGTTCATTTTTCAGAGTAATGTGAATATGTTGTTAAAGTTCTTGGACCATAGAAAATCTGTGAATACAGATCGTTTCTCTGATTAAATACGCTTCCAAAATTGTATATCATTCCAAACTCGGATGAAAATACTGGTCAGAATAAGACAAAGTTCCCAACAATTTACTTGCTTTTCTCGACCGACTTTTAGTAAAGTGATAGACCATTTCAAATGAAGCTTTCGATTGCGGATCAATAGTATTCCTTATAAAGAACTTAAATTTACAATTGAGTTCGAAATCTAACAAAGAATACCCGAGCTAGAGTCATGTAAAATTCAAGAGTCCATTTTTCAGAGTAATTTGAATATGTGAATAAGTTCTAAGCCCATAGAAAATCTATGAATGCAGATCGTTACCCTGATTAAATACGATTCCAAAATTGTATATCATTCCAAAATCGGATGAAAATACTGGTTATAATTAGCCAGAGTTCCCGAAAATAGACTCTCTTTTCTCGACCGACTTTTACTAATGTGAAAGACAATTTAAAACGAAACTTTCGATTGCGGTTCGAAATCTAACAAAGAATAGCCGAGCTAGAGTTATGTAAAATTCAAGAGTCCATTTTTCAGAGAAAAGTGAATATGTTCAAAAGTTCTTGGACCATAGAAAATCTGTGAATGCAGGTCGTTTCTCTGATTAAATACGCTTCCAAAATTGTATATCATTCCAAAATCGGATGAAAATACTGGTTATAATTAGCCTGAGTTCCCGAAAATATACTCTCTTTTCTTAACCGACTTTTACTAATGTGAAAGACAATTTATAATGAAACTTTCTAACAAAGAATAGCCGAGCTAGAGTTATGTAAAATTCAAGAGTCCATTTTTCAGAGTAAAGTGAATATGTTCAAAAGTTCTTGGCATATAGAAAATCTGTGAATACAGATCGTTTCTGTGATTAGATACGCTTCCAAAATTGTATATCATTCCAAAATCGTATGAAAATACTTGTTATAATTAGCCAGAGTTCCCGAAAATATACTCTCTTTTTCTCGACCGACTTTTACTAATGTGATAGACCATTTCAAGTGAAACTTTCGATTGCGGTTCGAAATCTAACAAAGAATAGCCGAGCTAGAGTTATGTAAAATTCAAGAGTCTATTTTTCAGAGTAAAGTGAATATGTTCAAAAGTTCTTGGCCCATAGAAAATCTGTGAATACAGATCGTTTCTGTGATTAGATACGCTTCCAAAATTGTATATCATTCCAAAATCGGATGAAAATACTGGTTATAATTAGCCAGAGTTCCCGAAAATATACTCTCTTTTCTCGACCGACTTTTACTAATGTGAAAGACAATTTATAATGAAACTTTCTAACAAAGAATAGCCTAGCTAGAGTTATGTAAAATTCAAGAGTCCATTTTTCAGAGAAAAGTGAATATGTTCAAAAGTTCTTGGCCCATAGAAAATCTGTGAATACAGATCGTTTCTCTGATTAAATACGCTTCCAAAATTGTATATCATTCCAAAATCGGATGAAAATACTTGTTATAATTAGCCAGAGTTCCCGAAAATATACTCTCTTTTCTCGACCGACTTTTACTAATGTGAAAGACAATTTAAAATGAAACTTTCGATTGCGGTTCGAAATCTAACAAAGAATAGCCGAGCTAGAGTTATGTAAAATTCAAGAGTCCATTTTTCAGAGTAAAGTGAATATGTTCAAAAGTTCTTGGCCCATAGAAAATCTGTGAATACAGATACGCTTCCAAAATTGTATATTATTCCAAAATCGGATGAAAATACTTTTACTCTCTTTTCTCGACCGACTTTTACTAATGTGATAGACCATTTCAAATGAAACTTTCGATTGCGGTTCGAAATCTAACAAAGAATAGCCAAGCTAGAGTTATGTAAAATTCAAGAGTCTATTTTTCAGAGTAAAGTGAATATGTTCAAAAGTTCTTGGCCCATAGAAAATCTGTGAATACAGATCGTTTCTGTGATTAGATACGCTTCCAAAATTGTATATCATTCCAAAATCGGATGAAAATACTGGTTATAATTAGCCAGAGTTACCGAAAATATACTCTCTTTTCTCGACCGACTTTTACTAATGTGATAGACCATTCCAAATGAAACTTTCGGTTGCGGTTCGAAATCTAACAAAGAATAGCCGAGCTAGAGTTATGTAAAATTCAAGAGTCCATTTTTCAGAGTAAAGTGAATATGTTCAAAAGTTCTTGGCCCATAGAAAATCTGTGAATACAGATCGTTTCTGTGATTAGATACGCTTCCAAAATTGTATATCATTCCAAAATCGGATGAAAATACTTGTTATAATTAGCCAGAGTTCCCGAAAATATACTCTCTTTTCTCGACCGACTTTTACTAATGTGAAAGACAATTTAAAATGAAACTTTCGATTGCGGTTCGAAATCTAACAAAGAATAGCCGAGCTAGAGTTATGTAAAATTCAAGAGTCAATTTTTCAGAGTAAAGTGAATATGTTCAAAAGTTCTTGGCCCATAGAAAATCTGTGAATACAGATCGTTTCTGTGATTAGATACGCTTCCAAAATTGTATATCATTCCAAAATCGGATGAAAATACTTGTTATAATTAGCCAGAGTTCCCGAAAATATACTCTCTTTTCTCGACCGACTTTTACTAATGTGAAAGACAATTTAAAATGAAACTTTCGATTGCGGTTCGAAATCTAACAAAGAATAGCCGAGCTAGAGTTATGTAAAATTCAAGAGTCCATTTTTCAGAGTAAAGTGAATATGTTCAAAAGTTCTTTGCCCATAGAAAATCTGTGAATACAGATCGTTTCTCTGATGAAATACGCTTCCAAAATTGTATATCATTCCAAAATCGGATGAAAATACTGTTCAGAATAAGACAAAGTTCCCAACAATTTACTTTCTTTTCTCGACCGACATTTAGTAAAGTGATAGACCATTTCAAATGAAACTTTCGATTGCGGATCAATTGTATTCCTTATAAAGAACCTAAATTTACAATTATTGAGTTCGAAATCGGCATGTAAAATTCAAGAGTTTATTTTTCAGAGTAATGTGAATATGTTCTAAAGTTCTTGGACTATAGAAAATCTGTTGACGTAGCGACAGCGCTTGGGCTGCAAGACGCCTACGCTATGGGAAATTTTTCTAGCAGGACATTTTGATTCAAACTTTCAGGGCATAATTATGTTATTCATATGTGTGTATGTGCCGAAGCACAAGTCTCTAGTATTTGAAATGCGTTTTTTGCAAATTTAGGGCGAACGGGGCGTGGCATCCAAAAACCAAAAATTACAAAATGTCTGCATTCACAGCAGGAATCTACATAGTGAATTTCAGGTCTCTAGCTCTTACGATACAGATCGTTTCTGTGATTAGATACGCTTCCAAAATTGTATATCATTCCAAAATCGGATGAAAATACTTGTTATAATTAGCCAGAGTTCCCGAAAATATACTCTCTTTTCTCGACCGACTTTTACTAATGTGAAAGACAATTTAAAATGAAACTTTCGATTGCGGTTCGAAATCTAACAAAGAATAGCCGAGCTAGAGTTATGTAAAATTCAAGAGTCCATTTTTCAGAGTAAAGTGAATATGTTCAAAAGTTCTTTGCCCATAGAAAATCTGTGAATACAGATCGTTTCTCTGATGAAATACGCTTCCAAAATTGTATATCATTCCAAAATCGGATGAAAATACTGTTCAGAATAAGACAAAGTTCCCAACAATTTACTTTCTTTTCTCGACCGACATTTAGTAAAGTGATAGACCATTTCAAATGAAACTTTCATTTGCGGATCAATTGTATTCCTTATAAAGAACCTAAATTTACAATTATTGAGTTCGAAATCGGCATGTAAAATTCAAGAGTTTATTTTTCAGAGTAATGTGAATATGTTCTAAAGTTCTTGGACTATAGAAAATCTGTGAATACAGATCCTTTCTCTGATTAAATACGCTTCCAAAATTGTATATCATTCCAAAATCGGATGAAAATACTGGTTATAATTAGCCAGAGTTCCCGAAAATTTACTCTCTTTTCTCGACCGACTTTTACTAATGTGAAAGACCATTTAAAATGAAACTTTCGATTGCGGTTCAAAATCTAACAAAGAATAGCCGAGCTACAGTTATGTAAAATTCAAGAGTCCATTTTTAAGAGTAAAGTGAATATGTTCTAAAGTTCTTGGACCATAGAAAATCTGTAAATACAGATCGTTTCTTCCAAAATTGTATATCATTCCGAAATCGGATGGTTATAATTAGCCAAAGTTCCCAACAATTTACTTGCTTTTCCCGACCGACTTTTGATAAAGTGATAGACCATTTCAAATGAAACTTTCGATTGCGAATCAATAGTATTCCTTATAAAGAACTTAAATTTACAATTGAGTTCGAAATCTAACAAAGAATAGCCGTTCTAGAGTCATGTAAAATTCAAGAGTTAATTTTTCAGAGTAATGTGAATATGTTCTAAAGTTCTTGGACCATAGAAAATCTGTGAATACAGATCCTTTCTCACCAAAGTTCCAAGTTCCCTCTTAAATGTGTATTATGTTCTTCCCATATATAATTGTCACCAAAGTTCTAATTTGTGTTCCAAGTTCCAAGTTCCCTCTTAAATATGTGTTATGTTCTTCCCATATATTATTGTCACCAAAGTTCTAATATATGTTTCCTATATATATATATATAGAAAATCTGTGAATACAGATCCTTTCTCTGATTAAATACGCTTCCAAAATTGTATATCATTCCAAAATCGGATGAAAATACTGGTTATAATTAGCCAGAGTTCCCGAAAATTTACTCTCTTTTCTCGACCGACTTTTACTAATGTGAAAGACCATTTAAAATGAAACTTTCGATTGCGGTTCAAAATCTAACAAAGAATAGCCGAGCTACAGTTATGTAAAATTCAAGAGTCCATTTTTCAGAGTAAAGTGACTATGTTCTAAAGTTCTTCGACCATAGAAAATCTGTAAATACAGATCGTTTCTTCCAAAATTGTATATCATTCCAAAATCGGATGGTTATAATTAGCCAAAGTTCCCAACAATTTACTTTCTTTTCTCGACCGACATTTAGTAAAGTGATAGACCATTTCAAATGAAACTTTCGATTGCGGATCAATTGTATTCCTTATAAAGAACCTAAATTTACAATTATTGAGTTCGAAATCGGCATGTAAAATTCAAGAGTTTATTTTTCAGAGTAATGTGAATATGTTCTAAAGTTCTTGGACTATAGAAAATCTGTGAATACAGATCCTTTCTCTGATTAAATACGCTTCCAAAATTGTATATCATTCCAAAATCGGATGAAAATACTGGTTATAATTAGCCAGAGTTCCCGAAAATTTACTCTCTTTTCTCGACCGACTTTTACTAATGTGAAAGACCATTTAAAATGAAACTTTCGATTGCGGTTCAAAATCTAACAAAGAATAGCCGAGCTACAGTTATGTAAAATTCAAGAGTCCATTTTTCAGAGTAAAGTGAATATGTTCAAAAGTTCTTGGACCATAGAAAATCTGTAAATACAGATCGTTCCTTCCAAAATTGTATATCATTCCGAAATTGGATGGTTATAATTAGCCAAAGTTCCCAACAATTTACTTGCTTTTCCCGACCGACTTTTGATAAAGTGATAGACCATTTCAAATGAAACTTTCGATTGCGAATCAATAGTATTCCTTATAAAGAACTTAAATTTACAATTGAGTTTCGAAATCTAACAAAGAATAGCCGATCTAGAGTCATGTAAAATTCAAGAGTTAATTTTTCAGAGTAATGTGAATATGTTCTAAAGTTCTTGGACCATAGAAAATCTGTGAATACAGATCCTTTCTCACCAAAGTTCCAAGTTCCCTCTTAAATATGTGTTATGTTCTTCCCATATATAATTGTCACCAAAGTTCTAATATATGTTTCCTATATATATATATATAGAAAATCTGTGAATACAGATCCTTTCTCTGATTAAATACGCTTCCAAAATTGTATATCATTGCAAAATCGGATGAAAATACTGGTTATAATTAGCCAGAGTTCCCGAAAATATACTCTCTTTTCTCGACCGACTTTTACTAATGTGAAAGACCATTTAAAATGAAACTTTCGATTGCGGTTCGAAATCTAACAAAGAATAGCCGAGCTAGAGTTATGTAAAATTCAAGAGTCCATTTTTCAGAGTAAAGTGAATATGTTCTAAAGTTCTTCGACCATAGAAAATCTGTAAATACAGATCGTTTCTTCCAAAATTGTATATCATTCCAAAATCGGATGGTTATAATTAGCCAAAGTTCCCAACAATTTACTTGCTTTTCCCGAACGACTTTTAGTAAAGTGATAGACCATTTCAAATGAAACTTTCGATTGCGAATCAATAGTATTCCTTATAAGGAACTTAAATTTACAATTAAGTTCGAAATCTAACAAAGAATAGCCGATCTAGAGTCATGTAAAATTCAAGAGTCCTTTTTTCAGAGTAATATGAATATATTCAAAAGTTCTTTGCCCATAGAAAATCTGTGAATACAGATCGTTTCTATGATGAAATACGCTTCCAAAATTGTATATCATTCCAAAATCGGATGAAAATACTGTTCAGAATAAGACAAAGTTCCCAACAATTTACTTTCTTTTCTCGACCGACATTTAGTAAAGTGATAGACCATTTCAAATGAAACTTTCGATTGCGGATAAATTGTATTCCTTATAAAGAACCTAAATTTACAATTATTGAGTTCGAAATCGGCATGTAAAATTCAAGAGTTCATTTTTCAGAGTAATGTGAATATGTTCTAAAGTTCTTGGACTATAGAAAATCTGTGAATACAGATCGTTTCTCTGATGAAATACGCTTCCAAAATTGTATATCATTCCAAAATCGGATGAAAATACTGTTCAGAATAACACAAAGTTCCCAACAATTTACTTTCTTTTCTCGACCGACATTTAGTAAAGTGATAGACCATTTCAAATGAAACTTTCGATTGCGGATCAATTGTATTCCTTATAAAGAACCTAAATTTACAATTATTGAGTTCGAAATCGGCATGTAAAATTCAAGAGTTTATTTTTCAGAGGAATGTGAATATGTTCTAAAGTTCTTTGCCCATAGAAAATCTGTGAATACAGATCGTTTCTCTGATGAAATACGCTTCCAAAATTGTATATCATTCCAAAATCGAATGAAAATACTGTTCAGAATAACACAAAGTTCCCAACAATTTACTTTCTTTTCTCGACCGACACTTAGTAAAGTGATAGACCATTTCAAATGAAACTTTCGATTGCGGATCAATTGTATTCCTTATAAAGAACCTAAATTTACAATTATTGAGTTCGAAATCGGCATGTAAAATTCAAGAGTTCATTTTTCAGAGTAATGTGAATATGTTCTAAAGTTCTTGGACTATAGAAAATCTGTGAATACAGATCCTTTCTCTGATTAAATACGCTTCCAAAATTGTATATCATTCCAAAATCGGATGAAAATACTGGTTATAATTAGCCAGAGTTCCCGAAAATTTACTCTCTTTTCTCGACCGACTTTTACTAATGTGAAAGACCATTTAAAATGAAACTTTCGATTGCGGTTCAAAATAGCCGAGCTAGTTATGTAAAATTCAAGAGTCCATTTTTCAGAGTAAAGTGAATATGTTCAAAAGTTCTTGGACCATAGAAAATCTGTAAATACAGATCGTTTCTTCCAAAATTGTATATCATTCCGAAATCGGATGGTTATAATTAGCCAAAGTTCCCAACAATTTACTTGCTTTTCCCGACCGACTTTTAGTAAAGTGATAGACCATTTCAAATGAAACTTTCGATTGCGAATCAATAGTATTCCTTATAAAGAACTTAAATTTACAATTGAGTTCGAAATCTAACAAAGAATAGCCGAGCTAGAGTTATGTAAAATTCAAGAGTCCATTTTTCAGAGTAAAGTGAATATGTTCTAAAGTTCTTCGACCATAGAAAATCTGTAAATACAGATCGTTTCTTCCAAAATTGTATATCATTCCAAAATCGGATGGTTATAATTAGCCAAAGTTCCCAACAATTTACTTGCTTTTCCCGAACGACTTTTAGTAAAGTGATAGACCATTTCAAATGAAACTTTCGATTGCGAATCAATAGTATTCATTATAAGGAACTTAAATTTACAATTAAGTTCGAAATCTAACAAAGAATAGCCGATCTAGAGTCATGTAAAATTCAAGAGTTTATTTTTCAGAGGAATGTGAATATGTTCTAAAGTTCTTTGCCCATAGAAAATCTGTGAATACAGATCGTTTCTCTGATGAAATACGCTTCCAAAATTGTATATCATTCCAAAATCGGATGAAAATACTGTTCAGAATAACACAAAGTTCCCAACAATTTACTTTCTTTTCTCGACCGACATTTAGTAAAGTGATAGACCATTTCAAATGAAACTTTCGATTGCGGATCAATTGTATTCCTTATAAAGAACCTAAATTTACAATTATTGAGTTCGAAATCGGCATGTAAAATTCAAGAGTTCATTTTTCAGAGTAATGTGAATATGTTCTAAAGTTCTTGGACTATAGAAAATCTGTGAATACAGATCCTTTCTCTGATTAAATACGCTTCCAAAATTGTATATCATTCCAAAATCGGATGAAAATACTGGTTATAATTAGCCAGAGTTCCCGAAAATTTACTCTCTTTTCTCGACCGACTTTTACTAATGTGAAAGACCATTTAAAATGAAACTTTCGATTGCGGTTCAAAATCTAACAAAGAATAGCCGAGCTAGTTATGTAAAATTCAAGAGTCCATTTTTCAGAGTAAAGTGAATATGTTCAAAAGTTCTTGGACCATAGAAAATCTGTAAATACAGATCGTTTCTTCCAAAATTGTATATCATTCCGAAATCGGATGGTTATAATTAGCCAAAGTTCCCAACAATTTACTTGCTTTTCCCGACCGACTTTTAGTAAAGTGATAGACCATTTCAAATGAAACTTTCGATTGCGAATCAATAGTATTCCTTATAAAGAACTTAAATTTACAATTGAGTTCGAAATCTAACAAAGAATAGCCGATCTAGAGTCATGTAAAATTCAAGAGTTAATTTTTCAGAGTAATGTGAATATGTTCTAAAGTTCTTGGACCATAGAAAATCTGTGAATACAGATCCTTTCTCACCAAAGTTCCAAGTTCCCTCTTAAATATGTGTTATGTTCTTCCCATATATAATTGTCACCAAAGTTCTAATATATGTTTCCTATATATATATATAGAAAATCTGTGAATACAGATCCTTTCTCTGATTAAATACGCTTCCAAAATTGTATATCATTGCAAAATCGGATGAAAATACTGGTTATAATTAGCCAGAGTTCCCGAAAATTTACTCTCTTTTCTCGACCGACTTTTACTAATGTGAAAGACCATTTAAAATGAAACTTTCGATTGCGGTTCAAAATCTAACAAAGAATAGCCGAGCTACAGTTATGTAAAATTCAAGAGTTCATTTTTCAGAGTAAAGTGAATATGTTCTAAAGTTCTTGGACCATAGAAAATCTGTAAATACAGATCGTTTCTTCCAAAATTGTATATCATTCCGAAATCGGATGGTTATAATTAGCCAAAGTTCCCAACAATTTACTTGCTTTTCCCGACCGACTTTTAGTAAAGTGATAGACCATTTCAAATGAAACTTTCGATTGCGAATCAATAGTATTCCTTATAAAGAACTTAAATTTACAATTGAGTTCGAAATCTAACAAAGAATAGCCGATCTAGAGTCATGTAAAATTCAAGAGTTAATTTTTCAGAGTAATGTGAATATGTTCTAAAGTTCTTGGACCATAGAAAATCTGTGAATACAGATCCTTTCTCACCAAAGTTCCAAGTTCCCTCTTAAATATGTGTTATGTTCTTCCCATATATAATTGTCACCAAAGTTCTAATATATGTTTCCTATATATATATATAGAAAATCTGTGAATACAGATCCTTTCTCTGATTAAATACGCTTCCAAAATTGTATATCATTGCAAAATCGGATGAAAATACTGGTTATAATTAGCCAGAGTTCCCGAAAATTTACTCTCTTTTCTCGACCGACTTTTACTAATGTGAAAGACCATTTAAAATGAAACTTTCGATTGCGGTTCAAAATCTAACAAAGAATAGCCGAGCTACAGTTATGTAAAATTCAAGAGTCCATTTTTCAGAGTAAAGTGAATATGTTCAAAAGTTCTTGGACCATAGAAAATCTGTAAATACAGATCGTTCCTTCCAAAATTGTATATCATTCCGAAATTGGATGGTTATAATTAGCCAAAGTTCCCAACAATTTACTTGCTTTTCCCGACCGACTTTTAGTAAAGTGATAGACCATTTCAAATGAAACTTTCGATTGCGAATCAATAGTATTCCTTATAAAGAACTTAAATTTACAATTGAGTTCGAAATCTAACAAAGAATAGCCGATCTAGAGTCATGTAAAATTCAAGAGTTAATTTTTCAGAGTAATGTGAATATGTTCTAAAGTTCTTGGACCATAGAAAATCTGTGAATACAGATCCTTTCTCACCAAAGTTCCAAGTTCCCTCTTAAATATGTGTTATGTTCTTCCCATATATAATTGTCACCAAAGTTCTAATATATGTTTCCTATATATATATATATAGAAAATCTGTGAATACAGATCCTTTCTCTGATTAAATACGCTTCCAAAATTGTATATCATTGCAAAATCGGATGAAAATACTGGTTATAATTAGCCAGAGTTCCCGAAAATATACTCTCTTTTCTCGACCGACTTTTACTAATGTGAAAGACCATTTAAAACGAAACTTTCGATTGCGGTTCGAAATCTAACAAAGAATAGCCGAGCTAGAGTTATGTAAAATTCAAGAGTTCATTTTTCAGAGTAAAGTGAATATGTTCTAAAGTTCTTCGACCATAGAAAATCTGTAAATACAGATCGTTTCTTCCAAAATTGTATATCATTCCAAAATCGGATGGTTATAATTAGCCAAAGTTCCCAACAATTTACTTGCTTTTCCCGAACGACTTTTAGTAAAGTGATAGACCATTTCAAATGAAACTTTCGATTGCGAATCAATAGTATTCCTTATAAGGAACTTAAATTTACAATTAAGTTCGAAATCTAACAAAGAATAGCCGATCTAGAGTCATGTAAAATTCAAGAGTCCATTTTTCAGAGTAATGTGAATATGTGTTCAAAAGTTCTTTGCCCATAGAAAATCTGTGAATACAGATCGTTTCTATGATGAAATACGCTTCCAAAATTGTATATCATTCCAAAATCGGATGAAAATACTGTTCAGAATAAGACAAAGTTCCCAACAATTTACTTTCTTTTCTCGACCGACATTTAGTAAAGTGATAGACCATTTCAAATGAAACTTTCGATTGCGGATAAATTGTATTCCTTATAAAGAACCTAAATTTACAATTATTGAGTTCGAAATCGGCATGTAAAATTCAAGAGTTTATTTTTCAGAGGAATGTGAATATGTTCTAAAGTTCTTTGCCCATAGAAAATCTGTGAATACAGATCGTTTCTCTGATGAAATACGCTTCCAAAATTGTATATCATTCCAAAATCGGATGAAAATACTGTTCAGAATAATACAAAGTTCCCAACAATTTACTTTCTTTTCTCGACCGACATTTAGTAAAGTGATAGACCATTTCAAATGAAACTTTCGATTGCGGATCAATTGTATTCCTTATAAAGAACCTAAATTTACAATTATTGAGTTCGAAATCGGCATGTAAAATTCAAGAGTTCATTTTTCAGAGTAATGTGAATATGTTCTAAAGTTCTTGGACTATAGAAAATCTGTGAATACAGATCCTTTCTCTGATTAAATACGCTTCCAAAATTGTATATCATTCCAAAATCGGATGAAAATACTGGTTATAATTAGCCAGAGTTCCCGAAAATTTACTCTCTTTTCTCGACCGACTTTTACTAATGTGAAAGACCATTTAAAATGAAACTTTCGATTCAAAATCTAACAAAGAATAGCCGAGCTAGTTATGTAAAATTCAAGAGTCCATTTTTCAGAGTAAAGTGAATATGTTCAAAAGTTCTTGGACCATAGAAAATCTGTAAATACAGATCGTTTCTTCCAAAATTGTATATCATTCCGAAATCGGATGGTTATAATTAGCAAAAGTTCCCAACAATTTACTTGCTTTTCCCGACCGACTTTTAGTAAAGTGATAGACCATTTCAAATGAAACTTTCGATTGCGAATCAATAGTATTCCTTATAAAGAACTTAAATTTACAATTGAGTTCGAAATCTAACAAAGAATAGCCGATCTAGAGTCATGTAAAATTCAAGAGTTAATTTTTCAGAGTAATGTGAATATGTTCTAAAGTTCTTGGACCATAGAAAATCTGTGAATACAGATCCTTTCTCACCAAAGTTCCAAGTTCCCTCTTAAATATGTGTTATGTTCTTCCCATATATAATTGTCACCAAAGTTCTAATATATGTTTCCTATATATATATATATATATGAAAATCTGTGAATACAGATCCTTTCTCTGATTAAATACGCTTCCAAAATTGTATATCATTGCAAAATCGGATGAAAATACTGGTTATAATTAGCCAGAGTTCCCGAAAATATGCTCTCTTTTCTCGACCGACTTTTACTAATGTGAAAGACAATTTAAAATGAAACTTTCGATTGCGGTTCGAAATCTAACAAAGAATAGCCGAGCTTGAGTTATGTAAAATTCAAGAGTCCATTTTTCAGAGTAATGTGAATATGTGTTCAAAAGTTCTTTGCCCATAGAAAATCTGTGAATACAGATCGTTTCTATGATGAAATACGCTTCCAAAATTGTATATCATTCCAAAATCGGATGAAAATACTGGTTATAATTAGCCAGAGTTCCCGAAAATTTACTCTCTTTTCTCGACCGACTTTTACTAATGTGAAAGACCATTTAAAATGAAACTTTCGATTGCGGTTCAAAATCTAACAAAGAATAGCCGAGCTAGTTATGTAAAATTCAAGAGTCCATTTTTCAGAGTAAAGTGAATATGTTCAAAAGTTCTTGGACCATAGAAAATCTGTAAATACAGATCGTTTCTTCCAAAATTGTATATCATTCAAAAATCGGATGGTTATAATTAGCCAAAGTTCCGAGCTAGAGTTATGTAAAATTCAAGAGTCCATTTTTCAGAGTAAAGTGAATATGTTCAAAAGTTCTTGGCCCATAGAAAATCTGTGAATGCAGGTCGTTTCTCTGATTAAATACGCTTCCAAAATTGTATATCATTCCAAAATCGGATGAAAATACTGGTTATAATTAGCCAGAGTTCCCGAAAATATACTCTCTTTTCTCAACCGACTTTTACTAATGTGAAAGACAATTTATAATGAAACTTTCTAACAAAGAATAGCCGAGCTAGAGTTATGTAAAATTCAAGAGTCCATTTTTCAGAGTAAAGTGAATATGTTCAAAAGTTCTTGGCCCATAGAAAATCTGTGAATACAGATCGTTTCTCTGATTAAATACGCTTCCAAAATTGTATATCATTCCAAAATCGGATGAAAATACTGGTTATAATTAGCCAGAGTTACCGAAAATATACTCTCTTTTCTCGACCGACTTTTACTAATGTGATAGACCTTTTCAAATGAAACTTTCGATTGCGGTTCGAAATCTAACAAAGAATAGCCGAGATAGAGTTATGTAAAATACAAGAGTCTATTTTTCAGAGTAAAGTGAATATGTTTAAAAGTTCTTGGCCCATAGAAAATCTGTGAATACAGATCGTTTCTCTGATTAAATACGCTTCCAATATTGTATATCATTCCAAAATCGGATGAAAATACTGGTTATAATTAGCCAAAGCTCCCAACTATTTACTTGCTTTTCTCGACCGACTTTTTGTAAAGTGATAGACCATTTCAAATGAAGCTTTCGATTGTGGATCAATAGTATTCCTTATAAAGAACTTAAATTTACAATTGAGTTCGAAATCTAACATAAAATAGCCGAGCTAGAGTTATGTAAAATTCAAGAGTCTATTTTTCAGAGTAAAGTGAATATTTTCAAAAGTTCTTGGACCATAGAAATTGTATATCATTCCAAAATCGGATGAAAATACTTTTACTTTCTTTTCTCGACCGACTTTTAGTAAAGTGATAGACAATTTCAAATGAAACTTTCGAGTGCGGATCAATAGTATTCCTTATAAAGAACTTAAATTTACAATTGAGTTCGAAATCTAACAAAGAATATCCGAGCTAGAGTCATGTAAAATTCAAAAGTCAATTTTTCAGTGTAATGTGAATATGTTCAAAAGTTCTTGGACCATAGAAAATCTATGAATGCAGATCGTTACCCTGATTAAATACGCTTCCAATATATATAATATATCATACCAAAATCGGATAAAAATACTGGTTATAGTTAACCAAAGTTCCTAACAATTTAAAAAATTCAAGAGTCCATTTTTCAGTGTAATGTGAATATGTTCAAAAGTTCTTGGACCATAGAAAATCTGTGAATACAGATTCTCTGTTGTACAGGTTCTCTGTTTAAATACGCTTCCAAAATTGTATATCAAACCAAAATCGGATGAAAATACTGGTTATAATTAGCCAAAGATCCCAACAATTTACTTGCTTTTCTCGACCGACTTTTAGTAAAGTGATAGACCATTTCAAATGGAGCTTTCGATTGCGGATCAATAGTATTCCTTATAAATCCTTATAAATTAAATTTACAATTGAGTTCGAAATCTAACAAAGAATAGCCGAGCTAGAGTCATGTAAAATTCAAGAGTGCATTTTCAGAGTAATGTGAATACGTTCAAAAGTTCTTGGACCATAGAAAATCTGTGAATACAGGTCGTTTCTCTGATTAAATACGCTTCCACTATTGTATATCATTCCAAAATCGGATGAAAATACTGGTTATAATTAGCCAGAGTTCCCGAAAATTTACTCTCTTTTCTCGACCGACTTTTACTAATGTGAAAGACCATTTAAAATGAAACTTTCGATTGCGGTTCAAAATCTAACAAAGAATAGCCGAGCTAGTTATGTAAAATTCAAGAGTCCATTTTTCAGAGTAAAGTGAATATGTTCAAAAGTTCTTGGACCATAGAAAATCTGTAAATACAGATCGTTTCTTCCAAAATTGTATATCATTCAAAAATCGGATGGTTATAATTAGCCAAAGTTCCCAACAATTTACTTGCTTTTCCCGAACGACTTTTAGTAAAGTGATGGACCATTTCAAATGAAACTTTCGATTGGAATCAATAGTATTCCTTATAAGGAACTTAAATTTACAATTAAGTTCGAAATCTAACAAAGAATAGCCGATCTAGAGTCATGTAAAATTCAAGAGTCCATTTTTCAGAGTAATGTGAATATGTGTTCAAAAGTTCTTTGCCCATAGAAAGTCTGTGAATACAGATCGTTTCTATGATGAAATACGCTTCCAAAATTGTATATCATTCCAAAATCGGATGAAAATACTGTTCAGAATAAGACAAAGTTCCCAACAATTTACTTTCTTTTCTCGACCGACATTTAGTAAAGTGATAGACCATTTCAAATGAAACTTTCGATTGCGGATAAATTGTATTCCTTATAAAGAACCTAAATTTACAATTATTGAGTTCGAAATCGGCATGTAAAATTCAAGAGTTTATTTTTCAGAGGAATGTGAATATGTTCTAAAGTTCTTGGACTATAGAAAATCTGTGAATACAGATCCTTTCTCTGATTAAATACGCTTCCAAAATTGTATATCATTCCAAAATCGGATGAAAATACTGGTTATAATTAGCCAGAGTTCCCGAAAATATACTCTCTTTTCTCGACCGACTTTTACTAATGTGAAAGACAATTTAAAACAAGTAAGAATGCTCTAGTCGAGACGGCTCGACTAGGAGATACCCTGAGCCCTGCGAGGTGCCGATACTTCAAATATTCTATGCTTAGTTTACATATACATATGTTGCCAGCAACACATACACACACACACGACGCACGTGCAAGCACACGCTCTGCCAACTGCGCAGTTGACGTAGCGACAGCGCTTGGGCTGCAAGACGCCTACGCTATGGGAAATTTTTCTAGCACGACATTTTGATTCAAACTTTCAGGGCATAATTATGTTATTCATATGTGTGTATGTGCCGAAGCACAAGTCTCTAGTATTTGAAATGCGTTTTTTGCAAATTTAGGGCGAAGGGGGCGTGGCATCCAAAAACCAAAAATTACAAAATGTCTGCATTCACAGCAGGAATCTACATAGTGAATTTCAGGTCTCTAGCTCTTACGATACGTAAAAGAGACGAAAAGTTATCGAAATTTATCGATAAAAAGAGAACGGGAAGAGTTATCAAATTTTTGAAAAAAACTCGTATAGCGTACGGTATTCAGGAGTATACATGTCAAATTTCAGCTCTCTAGCTTCTGTGGTTTACGAGATCGCTGCGTTCACACAGACGGACGGACGGACGGACGGACGGACGGACAGACGGACAGGGCTATTACTCAGCTCATCGAGCTGATCAAGAATATATATACTTTGTATGGTCTGCGACGTCTCCTTCTGCCTGTTACATACATTTTCACAAAAACATTATACCCTGATTTCCCGTTTTCAATGGGCTCAGGGTATAATAAAATGAAACTTTCGATTGCGAATCAATAGTATTCCTTATAAGGAACTTAAATTTACAATTGAGTTCGTAATCTAACAAAGAATAGCTGAGCTAGAGTCATGTAAAATTCAAGAGTTAATTTTTCAGAGTAATGTGAATATGTTGTAAAGTTCTTGGACCATAGAAAATCTGTGAATACAGATCGTTTCTCTGATTAAATACGCTTCCAAAATTGTATATCATTCCTCGGATGAAAATACTGGTCAGAATAAGACAAAGTTCCCAACAATTTACTTGCTTTTCTCGACCGACTTTTAGTAAAGTGATAGACCATTTCAAATGAAGCTTTCGATTGCGGATCAATAGTATTCCTTATAAAGAACTTAAATTTACAATTGAGTTCGAAATCTAACAAAGAATACCCGAGCTAGAGTCATGTAAAATTCAAGAGTCCATTTTTCAGAGTAATGTGAATATGTGAATAAGTTCTAAGCCCATAGAAAATCTATGAATGCAGATCGTTACCCTGATTAAATACGATTCCAAAATTGTATATCATTCCAAAATCGGATGAAAATACTGGTTATAATTAGCCAGAGTTCCCGAAAATAGACTCTCTTTTCTCGACCGACTTTTACTAATGTGAAAGACAATTTAAAACGAAACTTTCGATTGCGGTTCGAAATCTAACAAAGAATAGCCGAGCTAGAGTCATGTAAAATTCAAGAGTTCATTTTTCAGAGTAATGTGAATATGTTGTAAAGTTCTTGGACCATAGAAAATCTGTGAATACAGATCGTTTCTCTGATTAAATACGCTTCCAAAATTGTATATCATTCCTCGGATGAAAATACTGGTCAGAATAAGACAAAGTTCCCAACAATTTACTTGCTTTTCTCGACCGACTTTTAGTAAAGTGATAGACCATTTCAAATGAAGCTTTCGATTGCGGATCAATAGTATTCCTTATAAAGAACTTAAATTTACAATTGAGTTCGAAATCTAACAAAGAATACCCGAGCTAGAGTCATGTAAAATTCAAGAGTCCATTTTTCAGAGTAATGTGAATATGTGAATAAGTTCTAAGCCCATAGAAAATCTATGAATGCAGATCGTTACCCTGATTAAATACGATTCCAAAATTGTATATCATTCCAAAATCGGATGAAAATACTGGTTATAATTAGCCAGAGTTCCCGAAAATAGACTCTCTTTTCTCGACCGACTTTTACTAATGTGAAAGACAATTTAAAACGAAACTTTCGATTGCGGTTCGAAATCTAACAAAGAATAGCCGAGCTAGAGTTATGTAAAATTCAAGAGTCCATTTTTCAGAGTAAAGTGAATATGTTCAAAAGTTCTTGGCCCATAGAAAATCTGTGAATGCAGGTCGTTTCTCTGATTAAATACGCTTCCAAAATTGTATATCATTCCAAAATCGGATGAAAATACTGGTTATAATTAGCCAGAGTTCCCGAAAATATACTCTCTTTTCTCAACCGACTTTTACTAATGTGAAAGACAATTTATAATGAAACTTTCTAACAAAGAATAGCCGAGCTAGAGTTATGTAAAATTCAAGAGTCCATTTTTCAGAGTAAAGTGAATATGTTCAAAAGTTCTTGGCCCATAGAAAATCTATGAATGCAGATCGTTACCCTGATTAAATACGCTTCCAATATATATAATATATCATACCAAAATCGGATAAAAATACTGGTTATAGTTAACCAAAGTTCCTAACAATTTAAAAAATTCAAGAGTCCATTTTTCAGTGTAATGTGAATATGTTCAAAAGTTCTTGGACCATAGAAAATCTGTGAATACAGATCGGTTCTCTGTTTAAATACGCTTCCAAAATTGTATATCAAACCAAAATCGGATGAAAATACTGGTTATAATTAGCCAAAGATCCCAACAATTTACTTGCTTTTCTCGACCGACTTTTAGTAAAGTGATAGACCATTTCAAATGGAGCTTTCGATTGCGGATCAATAGTATTCCTTATAAATCCTTATAAATTAAATTTACAATTGAGTTCGAAATCTAACAAAGAATAGCCGAGCTAGAGTCATGTAAAATTCAAGAGTGCATTTTCAGAGTAATGTGAATACGTTCAAAAGTTCTTGGACCATAGAAAATCTGTGAATACAGGTCGTTTCTCTGATTAAATACGCTTCCACTATTGTATATCATTCCAAAATCGGATGAAAATACTGGTTATAATTAGCCAAAGCTCCCAACAATTTACTTGCTTTTCTCGACCGACTTTTAGTAAAGTGATAGACCATTTCAAATGAAGCTTTCGTTTGCGGATCAATAGTATTCCTTATAAATCCTTATAAATTAAATTTACAATTGAGTTCGAAATCTAACAAAGAATAGCCGAGCTAGAGTCATGTAAAATTCAAGAGTGCATTTTCAGAGTAATGTGAATACGTTCAAAAGTTCTTGGACCATAGAAAATCTATGAATGCAGATCGTTACCCTGATTAAATACGCCTCCAATATATATAATATATCATACCAAAATCGGATGAAAATACTGGTTATAATTAGCCAAAGCTCCCAACAATTTACTTGCTTTTCTCGACCGACTTTTAGTAAAGTGATAGACCATTTCAAATGAAGCTTTCGATTGCGGATCAATAGTATTGCTTATAAATCCTTATAAATTAAATTTACAATTGAGTTCGTAATCTAACAAAGAATAGCCAAGCTAGAGTCATGTAAAATTCAAGAGTCAATATTTAAGAGTAATGTGAATATGTTCTAAAGTTCTTGGACCATTGAAAATCTGTGAATACAGATCGTTTCTCTGATTAGATACGCTTCCAAAATTGTATATCATTCCAAAATCGGATGAAAATAATGGTTAAATTAGCGAAAGTACCCAACAATTTACTTTCTTTTCTCGACCGAATTTTACTAAAGCTTTTCAAATGAAACTTTCGATTGCGGATCAATAGTGTTGCTTAAAAAGAACCTAAATTTACAATTGAGTTCGTAATCTAACAAAGAATAGCCGAGCTAGAGTCATGTAAAATTCAAGAGTCCATATTTAGGAGTAATGTGAATATGTTCTAAAGTTCTTGGACCATTGAAAATCTGTGAATACAGATCGTTTCTCTGATTAAATACGCTTCCAAATTTGTATATCATTCCAAAATCGGATGAAAATACTGGTTATAATTAGCCAAAGTTCCCGACAATTTACTTTCTTTTCTCGACCTACTTTTACTAAAGTGATAGACCATTTACTAAATAAAACTTTCGATTGCGGATCAATAGTGTTGCTTAAAAAAAACCTAAATTTACAATTGAGTTCGTAATCTAACAAAGAATAGCCGAGCTAGAGTCATGTAAAATTCAAGAGTCCATATTTAAGAGTAATGTGAATATGTTCTAAAGTTCTTGGACCATTGAAAATCTGTGAATACAGATCGTTTCTCTGATTAGATACGCTTCCAAAATTGTATATCATTCCAAAATCGGATGAAAATAATGGTTATAATTAGCCAAAGTACCCACCAATTTACTTTCTTTTCTCGACCGGATTTTACTAAAGCTTTTCAAATGAAACTTTCGATTGCGGATCAATAGTGTTGCTTAAAAAGAACCTAAATTTACAATTGAGTTCGTAATCTAACAAAGAATAGCCGAGCTAGAGTCATGTAAAATTCAAGAGTCCATATTTAAGAGTAATGTGAATATGTTCTAAAGTTCTTGGACCATTGAAAATCTGTGAATACAGATCGTGTCTCTGATTAAATACGCTTCCAAATTTGTATATCATTCCAAAATCGGATGAAAATACTGGTTATAATTAGCCAAAGTTCCCGACAATTTACTTTCTTTTCTCGACCTACTTTTACTAAAGTGATAGACCATTTAAAATGAAACTTTCGATTGCGGATCAATAGTTTTGCTTTAAAAGAACCTAAATTTACAATTGAGTTCGTAATCTAACAAAGAATAGCCGAGCTAGAGTTATGTAAAATTGAAGAGTCCATATTTAAGAGTAATGTGAATATGTTCTAAAGTTCTTGGACCATTGAAAATCTGTGAATACAGATCGTTTCTCTGATTAAATACGCTTCCAAAATTGTATATCATTCCAAAATCGGATGAAAATAATGGTTATAATTAGCCAAAGTACCCACCAATTTACTTTCTTTTCTCGACCGAATTTTACTAAAGCTTTTCAAATGAAACTTTCGATTGCGGATCAATAGTGTTGCTTAAAAAGAACCTAAATTTACAATTGAGTTCGTAATCTAACAAAGAGTAGCCGAGGTAGAGTCATGTAAAATTCAAGAGTCCATATTTAACAGTAATGTGAATATGTTCTAAAGTTCTTGGACCATTGAAAATCTGTGAATACAGATCGTGTCTCTGATTAAATACGCTTCCGAATTTGTATATCATTCCAAAATCGGATGAAAATACTGGTTATAATTAGCTAAAGTTCCCGACAATTTACTTTCTTTTCTCGACCTACTTTTACTAAAGTGATAGACCATTTAAAATGAAACTTTCGATTGCGGATCAATAGTGTTGCTTTAAAAGAACCTAAATTTACAATTGAGTTCGAAATCTAACAAAGAATAGCCGAGCTAGAGTCATGTAAAATTAAAGAGTCCATATTTAAGTGTAATGTGAGTATGTTCTAAAGTTCTTGGACCATTGAAAATCTGTGAATACAGATCGTTTCTCTGATTAAATACGCTTCCGATATTGTATATCATTCCAAAATCGGATGAAAATAATGGTTATAATTAGCCAAAGTACCCACCAATTTACTTTCTTTTCTCGACCGAATTTTACTAAAGCTTTTCAAATGAAACTTTCGATTGCGGATCAATAGTGTTGCTTAAAAAGAACCTAAATTTACAATTGAGTTCGAAATCTAACAAAGAATAGTCAAGCTAGAGTCATGTAAAATTCAAGAGTCCATATTTAAGAGTAATGATAGTATGTTCTAAAGTTCTTGGACCATTGAAAATCTGTGAATACAGATCTGATTAAATACGCTTCCGATATTGTATATCATTCCAAAATCGGATGAAAATACTGGTTATAATTAGCCAAAGCTCCCAACAATTTACTTGCTTTTCTCGACCGACTTTTAGTAAAGTGATAGACCATTTCAAATGAAGCTTTCGATTGCGGATCAATAGTATTGCTTTAAAAGAACCTAAATTTACAATTGAGTTCGTAATCTAACAAAGAATAGCCAAGCTAGAGTCATGTAAAATTCAAGAGTCAATATTTAAGAGTAATGTGAATATGTTCTAAAGTTCTTGGACCATTGAAAATCTGTGAATACAGATCGTTTCTCTGATTAGATACGCTTCCAAAATTGTATATCATTCCAAAATCGGATGAATTTTTAGCCAAAGTACCCAACAATTTACTTTCTTTTCTCTACCGAATTTTACTAAAGCTTTTCAAATGAAACTTTCGATTGCGGATCAATAGTGTTGCTTAAAAAGAACCTAAATTTACAATTGAGTTCGAAATCTAACAAAGAATAGCCAAGCTAGAGTCATGTAAAATTCAAGAGTCCATATTTAAGAGTAATGATAGTATGTTCTAAAGTTCTTGGACCATTGAAAATCTGTGAATCCAGATCTGATTAAATACGCTTCCGATATTGTATATCATTCCAAAATCGGATGAAAATACTGGTTATAATTAGCCAAAGCTCCCAACAATTTACTTGCTTTTCTCGACCGACTTTTAGTAAAGTGATAGACCATTTCAAATGAAGCTTTCGATTGTGGATCAATAGTATTCCTTATAAAGAACTTAATTTTACAATTGAGTTCGAAATCTAACATAAAATAGCCGAGCTAGAGTTATGTAAAATTCAAGAGTCTATTTTTCAGAGTAAAGTGAATATGTTCGAAATTTCTTTGCCCATAGAAAATCTATGAATACAGACCGTTACCCTCATTAAATACGCTTCCAAAATTGTATATCATTCCAACATCGGATGAAAATACTGGTTATAGTTAACCAAAGCTCCCAACAATTTACTTGCTTTTCTCGACCGACTTTTAGTAAAGTGATAGACCATTTCAAATGAAGCTTTCGATTGTGGATCAATAGTATTCCTTATAAAGAACTTAATTTTACAATTGAGTTCGAAATCTAACATAAAATAGCCGAGCTAGAGTTATGTAAAATTCAAGAGTCTATTTTTCAGAGTAAAGTGAATATGTTCAAAAGTTCTTGGACCATAGAAAATCTGTAAATACAGATCGTTTCTCTGATTAAATTATTGTATATCATTCCAAAATCGGATGAAAATACTTTTACTTTCTTTTCTCGACCGACTTTTAGTAAAGTGATAGACAATTTCAAATGAAACTTTCGAATGCGGATCAATAGTATTCCTTATAAAGAACTTACAATTGTGTTCGAAATCTAACAAAGAATATCCGAGCTAGAGTCATGTAAAATTGAAAAGTCCATTTTTCAGTGTAATGTGAATATGTTCAAAAGTTCTTGGACCATAGAAAATCTGTGAAGACAGATCGGTTCTCTGTTTAAATACGCTTCCAAAATTGTATATCATACCAAAATCGGATAAAAATACTGGTTATAATTAGCCAAAGTTCCTAACAATTTAAAAAATTCAAGAGTCCATTTTTCAGTGTAATGTGAATATGTTCTAAAGTTCTTGGACCATAGAAAATCTGTGAATACAGGTCGTTTCTCTGATTAAATACGCTTCCGATATTGTATATCATTCCAAAATCGGATGAAAATACTGGTTATAATTAGCCAAAGCTCCCAACAATTTACTTTCTTTTCTCGACCGAATTTTACTGAAGCTTTTCAAATGAAACTTTCGATTGCGGATCAATAGTGTTGCTTAAAGAGAACCTAAATTTACAATTGAGTTCGTAATCTAACAAAGAATAGCCGAGCTAGAGTCATGTAAAATTCAAGAGTCCATATTTAAGAGTAATGTGAATATGTTCTAAAGTTCTTGGACCATTGAAAATCTGTGAATACAGATCGTTTCTCTGATTACATCGTTTCTCTGATTAGATACGCTTCCAAAATTGTATATCATTCCAAAATCGGATGAAAATAATGGTTATAATTAGCGAAAGTACCCAACAATTTACTTTCTTTTCTCGACCGAATTTTACTAAAGCTTTTCAAATGAAACTTTCGATTGCTGATCAATAGTGTTGCTTAAAGAGAACCTAAATTTACAATTGAGTTCGTAATCTAACAAAGAATAGCCGAGCTAGAGTCATGTAAAATTCAAGAGTCCATATTTAAGAGTAATGTGAATATGTTCTAAAGTTCTTGGACCATTGAAAATCTGTGAATACAGATCGTTTCTCTGATTAAATAAGCTTCCAAATATATCACTCCAAAATCGAATGAAACCGGATGGTTATAATTGGCCAAAGTTCCCGACAATTTACTTTCTTTTCTCGACCTACTTTTACTAAAGTGATAGACCATTTAAAATGAAACTTTCGATTGCGGATCAATAGTGTTGCTTTAAAAGAACCTAAATTTACAATTGAGTTCGTAATCTAACAAAGAATAGCCGAGCTAGAGTCATGTAAAATTCAAGAGTCCATATTTAAGAGTAATGTGAATATGTTCTAAAGTTTTTGGACCATTGAAAATCTGTGAATACAGATCGTTTCTCTGATTAGATCGTTTCTCTGATTAGATACGCTTCCAAAATTGTATATCATTCCAAAATCGGATGAAAATAATGGTTATAATTAGCCAAAGCTACCCACCAATTTACTTTCTTTTCTCGACCGAATTTTACTAAAGCTTTTCAAATGAAACTTTCGATTGCGGATCAATAGTGTTGCTTAAAGAGAACCTAAATTTACAATTGAGTTCGTAATCTAACAAAGAATAGCCGAGCTAGAGTCATGTAAAATTCAAGAGTCCATATTTAAGAGTAATGTGAATATGTTCTAAAGTTCTTGGACCATTGAAAATCTGTGAATACAGATCGTTTCTCTGATTAAATAAGCTTCCAAAATTGTATATCATTCCAAAATCGGATGAAAATAATGGTTATAATTAACCAAAGCTACCCAACAATTTACTTTCTTTTCTCGACCGAATTTTACTGAAGCTTTTCAAATGAAACTTTCGATTGCGGATCAATAGTGTTGCTTAAAGAGAACCTAAATTTACAATTGAGTTCGTAATCTAACAAAGAATAGCCGAGCTAGAGTCATGTAAAATTCAAGAGTCCATATTTAAGAGTAATGTGAATATGTTCTAAAGTTCTTGGACCATTGAAAATCTGTGAATACAGATCGTTTCTCTGATTAAATAAGCTTCCAAATATATCATTCCAAAATCGAATGAAACCGGATGGTTATAATTGGCCAAAGTTCCCGACAATTTACTTTCTTTTCTCGACCTACTTTTACTAAAGTGATAGACCATTTAAAATGAAACTTTCGATTGCGGATCAATAGTGTTGCTTAAAAAAAACCTTAATTTACAATTGAGTTCGAAATCTAACAAAGAATAGCCGAGCTAGAGTCATGTAAAATTCAAGAGTCCATATTTAAGAGTAATGTGAATATGTTCTAAAGTTCTTGGACCATTGAAAATCTGTGAATACAGATCGTTTCTCTGATTAGATCGTTTCTCTGATTAGATACGCTTCCAAAATTGTATATCATTCCAAAATCGGATGAAAATAATGGTTATAATTAGCGAAAGTACCCAACAATTTACTTTCTTTTCTCGACCGAATTTTACTAAAGCTTTTCAAATGAAACTTTCGATTGCGGATCAATAGTGTTGCTTAAAGAGAACCTAAATTTACAATTGAGTTCGTAATCTAACAAAGAATAGCCGAGCTAGAGTCATGTAAAATTCAAGAGTCCATATTTAAGAGTAATGTGAATATGTTCTAAAGTTCTTGGACCATTGAAAATCTGTGAATACAGATCGTTTCTCTGATTAAATACGCTTCCAAATTTGTATATCATTCCAAAATCGGATGAAAATACTGGTTATAATTAGCCAAAGTTCCCGACAATTTACTTTCTTTTCTCGACATACTTTTACTAAAGTGATAGACCATTTAAAATGAAACTTTCGATTGCGGATCAATAGTGTTGCTTAAAAAGAACCTAAATTTACAATTGAGTTCGTAATCTAACAAAGAATAGCCGAGCTAGAGTCATGTAAAATTCAAGAGTCCATTTTTCAGTGTAATGTGAATATGTTCTAAAGTTCATGGACCATAGAGAATCTCTGATTAAATACGCTTCCAAAATTGTATATCATTCCAAAATGGGATGAAAATAGTGCTTATAATTAGCAAAGGCTCCGGAAAATTTACTTTCTTTTCATTTACTAATGTGAAAGACGATTCAAAATGAAACTTTCGGTTGCGGTTCGAAATCTAACAAAGAATGGCCGAGCTAGAGTTATGTAAAATTCAAGAGTCCAGTTTGCAGAGTAATGTAAATACGTTCAAAAGTTCTTGGACCATAGAAAATCTGTAAATACTGATCGTTTCTCTGATTAAATACGCTTCTAAAATTGTATATCATTCCAAAATCGAATGAAAATAATGGTTATAAATAGCCAAAGTTCCCCACAATTTACTTGCCTTTCTCGACCGACTTTTAGTAAAGCTTTTCAAATGAAACTTTCGATTGCGGATCAATAGTATTCCTTATAAAGAACTTAAATTTACGATTGTGTTCGAAATCTAACAAAGAATAGCCGAGCTAGAGTCATGTAAAATTCAAGAGTCCATATTTCAGAGTGATGTGAATATGTTCAAAAGTTCTTTGCCCATAGAAAATCTGTGAATACAGATCGTTTCCCTGATTAAATACGCTTCCAAAATTGTATATCATACCAAAATCGGATAAAATTACAGGTTATAATTAACCAAAGTTCCCAACAATTTCAAAAATTCAAGAGTCCATTTTTCAGAGTAATGTGAATATGTTCAAAAGTTCGTGGACCATAGAAAATCTATGAATACAGATCGTTTCTCTGATTAAATACGCTTCCAAAATTGTATATCATTCCAAAATTGGATGAAAATACTGGTCAGAATAAGCCAAAGTACCCAACAATTTACTTATAAACAAATTAACCCTTTATATGTTCGTGTTGCATATCTGTAACATACTGCTAAAATAGTATTATTTTGTATTGTATGTCAAGAGAGTGGTATGTTGTTATATGGTACAGATCTGAAACATATGTACGTTTTATTGATATTTGAGTTTTGACACTTTTACAAGTCTGGATAGCATATGTTCACTTTTCCCGCCAATATTTTGAGTAGCGCATTTGGTATACGCTCATGAAATTGTTTGCACATTTTTGTTAAAAGTATAAAATATATATTTAGGAAAAACTTTAAAATAAAAGAGGTAAATTTATGTTTATTGTTGTGTATTTTGAGTAAAATTGAAAAATCGTTTTGTTGCAGATATGCAACAAATGTCAATTTTGAGTATAAATTTGCCGTATTTATTTTGTTGCATATATGCAACACACAGTGTTTATTTTTGAGTTATGTGTTGTGTTTTGAATTTTTATATGTTGTTATATATTGTTATGTGAAGTAATGTGTCTCCGGAACTGTCCTGGTATATGTATTTTATGTTTTTCTATTGGGTCCATATATAAATATGTATCTTTTGGCAATAGTACTTCTTCACGAAAAGGGTTAACGTCTTCTCAAATTGAGAGGTTGTTTAAAAGTCTGGAAAGCGAAGATGAATTGGACTTTTCTGCTGATGAGGATAGCGATTTTTATCCAGATAATGCGGATGAAAATAGCAGTGATGATGATGTCATCGATGATGAAAATGAAGCGCCGACGTTTCAAACTCCATTATCATTGATGATCCTGAGCCAAGTAACATAGCTACTTGCAATGTGAATATGAAAAGCAATCTTTTATGGAGACAACGCAGTCTACTTTTAAATGAAAATCAACTTCAGCTGATCGGAAGTTCCGCCATCCCTCCAGAACTTATGGAACTTTCCTTGCCAATAAAATTTTTTTGGTATCTTATCCAAGACATGTTTTTGAAAAATTTGCCATCGAAACTAACCTTTATGTTCGCCAAAAAGACGTTAATTCAAGCTTTACTTTTACATCATTAGATATTCGACAGTTTGTTGGAGCATTTGTTCGTCCATTTGCTCTTGCTCGATACAATAGGTATATGGGAGGCGTTGATCTAATAGATAGTATAATCGGGCGTTATAAAATTTTGATAAGGAGTAGACGCTGGCAAGTTCGAGTGTTTTATCACCTGCTTGACTTGACAGTCAGCAATGCTTGGTTATTGTATAAACGTGTTCATAAAGAAAATGCATCATCAGAAAAACTTTTAACTTCGTCTGAGTTGCGGCTTGATATTGCTGAAGTTTTGACAAAAGTGAAAACAAAATCTAAAACTGGAAAACGAGGTTCTACTGTTGAAAATGAACTTCAGCAAAAGAAGCAGAGAGGCCCAACTCAGCAGTTCCAAACCAGATGGTGCGTCAAGATCAGATTGACCATTATCATGGACTGACAAGAGAATACGGTGAAAATATCCCAATTGCACAGGTTTATCTCAGACAATGTGTGAAAAATGTGGTGTGGCACTTTGCTTTAACAAAAGAAATAATTGTTTCAGAAATTTTCAATTTCTATAAATTAATTTATATTCATTAAAAAATATTATATATATAATTAACAGCTTAAATAAGCTTTAAAACACTTTTTTCAATACGCTGAGAAATACAGAAATATTTTTGACCACAAGCGCATTTGATGCAGATGTGCAACGAATCCTCAATCCTTAAAAAATATGTAAAAAATCTAAATTTCGAAAAACAAAACAAATTGTATTTTTTATTTTAATTTCTATATAATAAAAAAAAGGGTCAAGATGCGACTTCATGCCATATAAAGGGTTAAGATTAAGTCAAAATGGCAACATAAATATAAAAATATTTTTTCGTTCTTGAATAGCAGTTTAAGCAGTTTGTTCAGTAAAATCAATGTGCGACTAAATTCAATTTCGATACTCTCAATAGCTAAGATTAAGTCAAAATGGCAACATAAACACATATTTAATCTTCAATTCTAATTTAAACGTTTTTTCGTTCTTGAATAGCAGTTTAAGCAATTTGTTCAGTAAAATCAATTTGCGCACTAAATTCAATTTCGATACTCTCAATAGCTAAGATTAAGTCAAAATGGCAACATAAACACATATTTAATCTTCAATTCTAATTTAAACGTTTTTTCGTTCTTGAATAGCAGTTTAAGCAATTTGTTCAGTAAAATCAATTTGCGCACTAAATTCAATTTCGATACTCTCAATAGCTAAGATTAAGTCAAAATGGCAACATAAACACATATTTAATCTTCAATTCTAATTTAAACGTTTTTTCGTTCTTGAATAGCAGTTTAAGCATTTTGTTCAGTAAAATCAATGTGCGACTAAATTCAATTTCGATACTCTCAATAGCTAAGATTAAGTCAAAATGGCAACATAAACACATATTTAATCTTCAATTCTAATTTAAACGTTTTTTCGTTCTTGAATAGCAGTTTAAGCAATTTGTTCAGTAAAATCAATTTGCGCACTAAATTCAATTTCGATACTCTCAATAGCTAAGATTAAGTCAAAATGGCAACATAAACACATATTTAATCTTCAATTCTAATTTAAACGTTTTTTCGTTCTTGAATAGCAGTTTAAGCAATTTGTTCAGTAAAATCAATTTGCGCACTAAATTCAATTTCGATACTCTCAATAGCTAAGATTAAGTCAAAATGGCAACATAAACACATATTTAATCTTCAATTCTAATTTAAACGTTTTTTCGTTCTTGAATAGCAGTTTAAGCATTTTGTTCAGTAAAATCAATTTGCGCACTAAATTCAATTTCGATACTCTCAATAACTAAGATTAAGTCAAAATGGCAACATAAACACATATTTAATCTTCAATTCTAATTTAAACGTTTTTTCGTTCTTGAATAGCAGTTTAAGCAATTTGTTCAGTAAAATCAATTTGCGCACTAAATTCAATTTCGATATTATTCGATATTTAATCTTCAATTCTAATTTAAACGTTTTTTCGTTCTTGAATAGCAGTTTAAGCAGTTTGTTCAGTAAAATCAATTTGCGACTAAATTCAATTTCGATACTCTCAATAGTTAAGATTAAGTCAAAATGGCAACATAAACACATATTTAATCTTCAATTCTAATTTAAACGTTTTTTCGTTCTTGAATAGCAGTTTAAGCAGTTTGTTCAGTAAAATCAATTTGCGCACTAAATTCAATTTCGATACTCTCAATAGCTAAGATTAAGTCAAAATGGCAACATAAACACATATTTAATCTTCAATTCTAATTTAAACGTTTTTTCGTTCTTGAATAGCAGTTTAAGCAATTTGTTCAGTAAAATCAATTTGCGACTAAATTCAATTTCGATACTCTCAATAGCTAAGATTAAGTCAAAATGGCAACATAAACACATATTTAATCTTCAATTCTAATTTAAACGTTTTTTCGTTCTTGAATAGCAGTTTAAGCATTTTGTTCAGTAAAATCAATTTGCGCACTAAATTCAATTTCGATACTCTCAATAGCTAAGATTAAGTCAAAATGGCAACATAAACACATATTTAATCTTCAATTCTAATTTAAACGTTTTTTCGTTCTTGAATAGCAGTTTAAGCAATTTGTTCAGTAAAATCAATTTGCGCACTAAATTCAATTTCGATATTATTCGAAATATTTAATCTTCAATTCTAATTTAAACGTTTTTTCGTTCTTGAATAGCAGTTTAAGCAGTTTGTTCAGTAAAATCAATTTGCGACTAAATTCAATTTCGATACTCTCAATAGTTAAGATTAAGTCAAAATGGCAACATAAACACATATTTAATCTTCAATTCTAATTTAAACATTTTTTCGTTCTTGAATAGCAGTTTAAGCAGTTTGTTCAGTAAAATCAATTTGCGCACTAAATTCAATTTCGATACTCTCAATAGCTAAGATTAAGTCAAAATGGCAACATAAACACATATTTAATCTTCAATTCTAATTTAAACGTTTTTTCGTTCTCGAATAGCAGTTTAAGCAATTTGTTCAGTAAAATCAATTTGCGACTAAATTCAATTTCGATACTCTCAATAGCTAAGATTAAGTCAAAATGGGAACGTAAACACATATTTAATCTTCAATTCTAATTCTAATTCTAATTTAAACGTTTTTTCGTTCTTGAATAGCAGTTTAATCAGTTTGTTCAGTAAAATCAATTTGCGACTAAATTCAATTTCGATACTCTCAATAGCTAAGATTAAGTCAAAATGGAAACATAAACACATATTTAATCTTCAATTCTAATTTAAACGTTTTTTCGTTCTTGAATAGCAGTTTAAGCAATTTGTTCAGTAAAATCAATTTGCGCACTAAATTCAATTTCGATACTCTCAATAGCTAACGTTTTTTCGTTCTTGAATAGCAGTTTAAGCAATTTGTTCAGTAAAATCAATTTGAGCACTAAATTCAATTTCGATACTCTCAATAGCTAAGATTAAGTCAAAATGGCAACATAAACACATATTTAATCTTCAATTCTAATTTAAACGTTTTTTCGTTCTTGAATAGCAGTTTAAGCAATTTGTTCAGTAAAATCAATTTGCGCACTAAATTCAATTTCGATACTCTCAATAGCTAAGATTAAGTCAAAATGGCAACATACACACATATTTAATCTTCAATTCTAATTTAAACGTTTTTTCGTTCTTGAATAGCAGTTTAAGCAGTTTGTTCAGTAAAATCAATTTGCGCACTAAATTCAATTTCGATACTCTCAATAGCTAAGATTAAGTCAAAATGGCAACATAAACACATATTTAATCTTCAATTCTAATTTAAACGTTTTTTCGTTCTTGAATAGCAGTTTAAGCAATTTGTTCAGTAAAATCAATTTGCGCACTAAATTCAATTTCGATACTCTCAATAGCTAAGATTAAGTCAAAATGGCAACATAAACACATATTTAATCTTCAATTCTAATTTAAACGTTTTTTCGTTCTTGAATAGCAGTTTAAGCAGTTTGTTCAGTAAAATCAATTTGCGCACTAAATTCAATTTCGATACTCTCAATAGCTAAGATTAAGTCAAAATGGCAACATAAACACATATTTAATCTTCAATTCTAATTTAAACGTTTTTTCGTTCTTGAATAGCTGTTTAAGAAGTTTGTTCAGTAAAATCAATTTGCGAACTAAATTCAATTTCGATACTCTCAATAGCTAAGATTAAGTCAAAATGGCAACATAAACACATATTTAATCTTCAATTCTAATTTAAACGTTTTTTCGTTCTTGAATAGCAGTTTAAGCAGTTTGTTCAGTAAAATCAATTTGCGCACTAAATTCAATTTCGATACTCTCAATAGCTAAGATTAAGTCAAAATGGCAACATAAACACATATTTAATCTTCAATTCTAATTTAAACGTTTTTTCGTTCTTGAATAGCAGTTTAAGCAGTTTGTTCAGTAAAATCAATTTGCGCACTAAATTCAATTTCGATACTCTCAATAGCTAAGATTAAGTCAAAATGGCAACATAAACACATATTTAATCTTCAATTCTAATTTAAACGTTTTTTCGTTCTTGAATAGCAGTTTAAGCAGTTTGTTCAGTAAAATCAATTTGCGCACTAAATTCAATTTCGATACTCTCAATAGCTAAGATTAAGTCAAAATGGCAACATAAACACATATTTAATCTTCAATTCTAATTTAAACGTTTTTTCGTTCTTGAATAGCAGTTTAAGCAGTTTGTTCAGTAAAATCAATTTGCGCACTAAATTCAATTTCGATACTCTCAATAGCTAAGATTAAGTCAAAATGGCAACATAAACACATATTTAATCTTCAATTCTAATTTAAACGTTTTTTCGTTCTTGAATAGCAGTTTAAGCAATTTGTTCAGTAAAATCAATTTGCGCACTAAATTCAATTTCGATACTCTCAATAGCTAAGATTAAGTCAAAATGGCAACATAAACACATATTTAATCTTCAATTCTAATTTAAACGTTTTTTCGTTCTTGAATAGCAGTTTAAGCAGTTTGTTCAGTAAAATCAATTTGCGCACTAAATTCAATTTCGATACTCTCAATAGCTAAGATTAAGTCAAAATGGCAACATAAACACATATTTAATCTTCAATTCTAATTTAAACGTTTTTTCGTTCTTGAATAGCAGTTTAAGCAATTTGTTCAGTAAAATCAATTTGCGCACTAAATTCAATTTCGATACTCTCAATAGCTAAGATTAAGTCAAAATGGCAACATAAACACATATTTAATCTTCAATTCTAATTTAAACGTTTTTTCGTTCTTGAATAGCAGTTTAAGCAATTTGTTCAGTAAAATCAATTTGCGCACTAAATTCAATTTCGATACTCTCAATAGCTAAGATTAAGTCAAAATGGCAACATAAACACATATTTAATCTTCAATTCTAATTTAAACGTTTTTTCGTTCTTGAATAGCAGTTTAAGCAGTTTGTTCAGTAAAATCAATTTGCGCACTAAATTCAATTTCGATACTCTCAATAGCTAAGATTAAGTCAAAATGGCAACATAAACACATATTTAATCTTCAATTCTAATTTAAACGTTTTTTCGTTCTTGAATAGCAGTTTAAGCAGTTTGTTCAGTAAAATCAATTTGCGACTAAATTCAATTTCGATACTCTCAATAGCTAAGATTAAGTCAAAATGGCAACATAAACACATATTTAATCTTCAATTCTAATTTAAACGTTTTTTCGTTCTTGAATAGCAGTTTAAGCAGTTTGTTCAGTAAAATCAATTTGCGCACTAAATTCAATTTCGATACTCTCAATAGCTAAGATTAAGTCAAAATGGCAACATAAACACATATTTAATCTTCAATTCTAATTTAAACGTTTTTTCGTTCTTGAATAGCAGTTTAAGCAGTTTGTTCAGTAAAATCAATTTGCGCACTAAATTCAATTTCGATACTCTCAATAGCTAAGATTAAGTCAAAATGGCAACATAAACACATATTTAATCTTCAATTCTAATTTAAACGTTTTTTCGTTCTTGAATAGCAGTTTAAGCAATTTGTTCAGTAAAATCAATTTGCGCACTAAATTCAATTTCGATACTCTCAATAGCTAAGATTAAGTCAAAATGGCAACATAAACACATATTTAATCTTCAATTCTAATTTAAACGTTTTTTCGTTCTTGAATAGCAGTTTAAGCAATTTGTTCAGTAAAATCAATTTGCGCACTAAATTCAATTTCGATATTTCATATCATATTTAATCTTCAATTCTAATTTAAACGTTTTTTCGTTCTTGAATAGCAGTTTAAGCAGTTTGTTCAGTAAAATCAATTTGCGCACTAAATTCAATTTCGATACTCTCAATAGCTAAGATTAAGTCAAAATGGCAACATAAACACATATTTAATCTTCAATTCTAATTTAAACGTTTTTTCGTTCTTGAATAGCAGTTTAAGCAATTTGTTCAGTAAAATCAATTTGCGCACTAAATTCAATTTCGATACTCTCAATAGCTAAGATTAAGTCAAAATGGCAACATAAACACATATTTAATCTTCAATTCTAATTTAAACGTTTTTTCGTTCTTGAATAGCAGTTTAAGCAATTTGTTCAGTAAAATCAATTTGCGACTAAATTCAATTTCGATACTCTCAATAGCTAAGATTAAGTCAAAATGGCAACATAAACACATATTTAATCTTCAATTCTAATTTAAACGTTTTTTCGTTCTTGAATAGCAGTTTAAGCAATTTGTTCAGTAAAATCAATTTGCGCACTAAATTCAATTTCGATACTCTCAATAGCTAAGATTAAGTCAAAATGGCAACATAAACACATATTTAATCTTCAATTCTAATTTAAACGTTTTTTCGTTCTTGAATAGCAGTTTAAGCAGTTTGTTCAGTAAAATCAATTTGCGACTAAATTCAATTTCGATATTTCATACCCCTTTAATCTTCAATTCTAATTTAAACTTTTTTTCTTGTTCTTGAATAGCAGTTTAAGCAGTTTGTTCAGTAAAATCAATTTGCGCACTAAATTCAATTTCGATACTCTCAATAGCTAAGATTAAGTCAAAATGGCAACATAAACACATATTTAATCTTCAATTCTAATTTAAACGTTTTTTCGTTCTTGAATAGCAGTTTAAGCAATTTGTTCAGTAAAATCAATTTGCGCACTAAATTCAATTTCGATACTCTCAATAGCTAAGATTAAGTCAAAATGGCAACATAAACACATATTTAATCTTCAATTCTAATTTAAACGTTTTTTCGTTCTTGAATAGCAGTTTAAGCAATTTGTTCAGTAAAATCAATTTGCGCACTAAATTCAATTTCGATACTCTCAATAGCTAAGATTAAGTCAAAATGGCAACATAAACACATATTTAATCTTCAATTCTAATTTAAACGTTTTTTCGTTCTTGAATAGCAGTTTAAGCAATTTGTTCAGTAAAATCAATTTGCGCACTAAATTCAATTTCGATACTCTCAATAGCTAAGATTAAGTCAAAATGGCAACATAAACACATATTTAATCTTCAATTCTAATTTAAACGTTTTTTCGTTCTTGAATAGCAGTTTAAGCAATTTGTTCAGTAAAATCAATTTGCGCACTAAATTCAATTTCGATACTCTCAATAGCTAAGATTAAGTCAAAATGGCAATATCTTGAATAGCAGTTTAAGCAGTTTGTTCAGTAAAATCAATTTGCGCACTAAATTCAATTTCGATACTCTCAATAGCTAAGATTAAGTCAAAATGGCAACATAAACACATATTTAATCTTCAATTCTAATTTAAACGTTTTTTCGTTCTTGAATAGCAGTTTAAGCAATTTGTTCAGTAAAATCAATTTGCGCACTAAATTCAATTTCGATACTCTCAATAGCTAAGATTAAGTCAAAATGACAACATAAACACATATTTAATCTTCAATTCTAATTTAAACGTTTTTTCGTTCTTGAATAGCAGTTTAAGCAATTTGTTCAGTAAAATCAATTTGCGCACTAAATTCAATTTCGATACTCTCAATAGCTAAGATTAAGTCAAAATGGCAACATAAACACATATTTAATCTTCAATTCTAATTTAAACGTTTTTTCGTTCTTGAATAGCAGTTTAAGCAGTTTGTTCAGTAAAATCAATTTGCGCACTAAATTCAATTTCGATACTCTCAATAGCTAAGATTAAGTCAAAATGGCAACATAAACACATATTTAATCTTCAATTCTAATTTAAACGTTTTTTCGTTCTTGAATAGCAGTTTAAGCAATTTGTTCAGTAAAATCAATTTGCGCACTAAATTCAATTTCGATACTCTCAATAGCTAAGATTAAGTCAAAATGGCAACATAAACACATATTTAATCTTCAATTCTAATTTAAACGTTTTTTCGTTCTTGAATAGCAGTTTAAGCAATTTGTTCAGTAAAATCAATTTGCGCACTAAATTCAATTTCGATACTCTCAATAGCTAAGATTAAGTCAAAATGGCAACATAAACACATATTTAATCTTCAATTCTAATTTAAACGTTTTTTCGTTCTTGAATAGCAGTTTAAGCAGTTTGTTCAGTTTAAATCAATTTGCGACTAAATTCAATTTCGATACTCTCAATAGCTAAGATTAAGTCAAAATGGCAACATAAACACATATTTAATCTTCAATTCTAATTTAAACGTTTTTTCGTTCTTGAATAGCAGTTTAAGCAGTTTGTTCAGTAAAATCAATTTGCGACTAAATTCAATTTCGATACTCTCAATAGCTAAGATTAAGTCAAAATGGCAACATAAACACATATTTAATCTTCAATTCTAATTTAAACGTTTTTTCGTTCTTGAATAGCAGTTTAAGCAGTTTGTTCAGTAAAATCAATTTGCGCACTAAATTCAATTTCGATACTCTCAATAGCTAAGATTAAGTCAAAATGGCAACATAAACACATATTTAATCTTCAATTCTAATTTAAACGTTTTTTCGTTCTTGAATAGCAGTTTAAGCAATTTGTTCAGTAAAATCAATTTGCGACTAAATTCAATTTCGATACTCTCAATAGCTAAGATTAAGTCAAAATGGCAACATAAACACATATTTAATCTTCAATTCTAATTTAAACGTTTTTTCGTTCTTGAATAGCAGTTTAAGCAATTTGTTCAGTAAAATCAATTTGCGCACTAAATTCAATTTCGATACTCTCAATAGCTAAGATTAAGTCAAAATGACAACATAAACACATATTTAATCTTCAATTCTAATTTAAACGTTTTTTCGTTCTTGAATAGCAGTTTAAGCAATTTGTTCAGTAAAATCAATTTGCGCACTAAATTCAATTTCGATACTCTCAATAGCTAAGATTAAGTCAAAATGGCAACATAAACACATATTTAATCTTCAATTCTAATTTAAACGTTTTTTCGTTCTTGAATAGCAGTTTAAGCAGTTTGTTCAGTAAAATCAATTTGCGCACTAAATTCAATTTCGATACTCTCAATAGCTAAGATTAAGTCAAAATGGCAACATAAACACATATTTAATCTTCAATTCTAATTTAAACGTTTTTTTGTTCTTGAATAGCAGTTTAAGCAGTTTGTTCAGTAAAATCAATTTGCGCACTAAATTCAATTTCGATACTCTCAATAGCTAAGATTAAGTCAAAATGGCAACATAAACACATATTTAATCTTCAATTCTAATTTAAACGTTTTTTCGTTCTTGAATAGCAGTTTAAGCAGTTTGTTCAGTAAAATCAATTTGCGCACTAAATTCAATTTCGATACTCTCAATAGCTAAGATTAAGTCAAAATGGCAACATAAACACATATTTAATCTTCAATTCTAATTTAAACGTTTTTTCGTTCTTGAATAGCAGTTTAAGCAGTTTGTTCAGTAAAATCAATTTGCGCACTAAATTCAATTTCGATACTCTCAATAGCTAAGATTAAGTCAAAATGGCAACATAAACACATATTTAATCTTCAATTCTAATTTAAACGTTTTTTCGTTCTTGAATAGCAGTTTAAGCAATTTGTTCAGTAAAATCAATTTGCGCACTAAATTCAATTTCGATACTCTCAATAGCTAAGATTAAGTCAAAATGGCAACATAAACACATATTTAATCTTCAATTCTAATTTAAACGTTTTTTCGTTCTTGAATAGCAGTTTAAGCAGTTTGTTCAGTAAAATCAATTTGCGACTAAATTCAATTTCGATATTTACCAATTCTAATTTAAACGTTTTTTCGTTCTTGAAAGCAGTTTAAGCAGTTTGTTCAGTAAAATCAATTTGCGCACTAAATTCAATTTCGATACTCTCAATAGCTTAGATTAAGTCAAAATGGCAACATAAACACATATTTAATCTTCAATTCTAATTTAAACGTTTTTTCGTTCTTGAATAGCAGTTTAAGCAATTTGTTCAGTAAAATCAATTTGCGCACTAAATTCAATTTCGATACTCTCAATAGCTAAGATTAAGTCAAAATGGCAACATAAACACATATTTAATCTTCAATTCTAATTTAAACGTTTTTTCGTTCTTGAATAGCAGTTTAAGCAGTTTGTTCAGTAAAATCAATTTGCGACTAAATTCAATTTCGATACTCTCAATAGCTAAGATTAAGTCAAAATGGCAACATAAACACATATTTAATCTTCAATTCTAATTTAAACGTTTTTTCGTTCTTGAATAGCAGTTTAAGCAGTTTGTTCAGTAAAATCAATTTGCGCACTAAATTCAATTTCGATACTCTCAATAGCTAAGATTAAGTCAAAATGGCAACATAAACACATATTTAATCTTCAATTCTAATTTAAACGTTTTTTCGTTCTTGAATAGCAGTTTAAGCAATTTGTTCAGTAAAATCAATTTGCGCACTAAATTCAATTTCGATACTCTCAATAGCTAAGATTAAGTCAAAATGGCAACATAAACACATATTTAATCTTCAATTCTAATTTAAACGTTTTTTCGTTCTTGAATAGCAGTTTAAGCAATTTGTTCAGTAAAATCAATTTGCGCACTAAATTCAATTTCGATACTCTCAATAGCTAAGATTAAGTCAAAATGGCAACATAAACACATATTTAATCTTCAATTCTAATTTAAACGTTTTTTCGTTCTTGAATAGCAGTTTAAGCAGTTTGTTCAGTAAAATCAATTTGCGCACTAAATTCAATTTCGATACTCTCAATAGCTAAGATTAAGTCAAAATGGCAACATAAACACATATTTAATCTTCAATTCTAATTTAAACGTTTTTTCGTTCTTGAATAGCAGTTTAAGCAGTTTGTTCAGTAAAATCAATTTGCGCACTAAATTCAATTTCGATACTCTCAATAGCTAAGATTAAGTCAAAATGGCAACATAAACACATATTTAATCTTCAATTCTAATTTAAACGTTTTTTCGTTCTTGAATAGCAGTTTAAGCAGTTTGTTCAGTAAAATCAATTTGCGCACTAAATTCAATTTCGATACTCTCAATAGCTAAGATTAAGTCAAAATGGCAACATAAACACATATTTAATCTTCAATTCTAATTTAAACGTTTTTTCGTTCTTGAATAGCAGTTTAAGCAGTTTGTTCAGTAAAATCAATTTGCGCACTAAATTCAATTTCGATACTCTCAATAGCTAAGATTAAGTCAAAATGGCAACATAAACACATATTTAATCTTCAATTCTAATTTAAACGTTTTTTCGTTCTTGAATAGCAGTTTAAGCAGTTTGTTCAGTAAAATCAATTTGCGACTAAATTCAATTTCGATACTCTCAATAGCTAAGATTAAGTCAAAATGGCAACATAAACACATATTTAATCTTCAATTCTAATTTAAACGTTTTTTCGTTCTTGAATAGCAGTTTAAGCAATTTGTTCAGTAAAATCAATTTGCGCACTAAATTCAATTTCGATACTCTCAATAGCTAAGATTAAGTCAAAATGGCAACATAAACACATATTTAATCTTCAATTCTAATTTAAACGTTTTTTCGTTCTTGAATAGCAGTTTAAGCAGTTTGTTCAGTAAAATCAATTTGCGCACTAAATTCAATTTCGATACTCTCAATAGCTAAGATTAAGTCAAAATGGCAACATAAACACATATTTAATCTTCAATTCTAATTTAAACGTTTTTTCGTTCTTGAATAGCAGTTTAAGCAGTTTGTTCAGTAAAATCAATTTGCGCACTAAATTCAATTTCGATACTCTCAATAGCTAAGATTAAGTCAAAATGGCAACATAAACACATATTTAATCTTCAATTCTAATTTAAACGTTTTTTCGTTCTTGAATAGCAGTTTAAGCAATTTGTTCAGTAAAATCAATTTGCGCACTAAATTCAATTTCGATACTCTCAATAGCTAAGATTAAGTCAAAATGGCAACATAAACACATATTTAATCTTCAATTCTAATTTAAACGTTTTTTCGTTCTTGAATAGCAGTTTAAGCAATTTGTTCAGTAAAATCAATTTGCGCACTAAATTCAATTTCGATACTCTCAATAGCTAAGATTAAGTCAAAATGGCAACATAAACACATATTTAATCTTCAATTCTAATTTAAACGTTTTTTCGTTCTTGAATAGCAGTTTAAGCAATTTGTTCAGTAAAATCAATTTGCGCACTAAATTCAATTTCGATACTCTCAATAGCTAAGATTAAGTCAAAATGGCAACATAAACACATATTTAATCTTCAATTCTAATTTAAACGTTTTTTCGTTCTTGAATAGCAGTTTAAGCAATTTGTTCAGTAAAATCAATTTGCGCACTAAATTCAATTTCGATACTCTCAATAGCTAAGATTAAGTCAAAATGGCAACATAAACACATATTTAATCTTCAATTCTAATTTAAACGTTTTTTCGTTCTTGAATAGCAGTTTAAGCAGTTTGTTCAGTAAAATCAATTTGCGCACTAAATTCAATTTCGATACTCTCAATAGCTAAGATTAAGTCAAAATGGCAACATAAACACATATTTAATCTTCAATTCTAATTTAAACGTTTTTTCGTTCTTGAATAGCAGTTTAAGCAATTTGTTCAGTAAAATCAATTTGCGCACTAAATTCAATTTCGATACTCTCAATAGCTAAGATTAAGTCAAAATGGCAACATAAACACATATTTAATCTTCAATTCTAATTTAAACGTTTTTTCGTTCTTGAATAGCAGTTTAAGCAATTTGTTCAGTAAAATCAATTTGCGCACTAAATTCAATTTCGATACTCTCAATAGCTAAGATTAAGTCAAAATGGCAACATAAACACATATTTAATCTTCAATTCTAATTTAAACGTTTTTTCGTTCTTGAATAGCAGTTTAAGCAATTTGTTCAGTAAAATCAATTTGCGCACTAAATTCAATTTCGATACTCTCAATAGCTAAGATTAAGTCAAAATGGCAACATAAACACATATTTAATCTTCAATTCTAATTTAAACGTTTTTTCGTTCTTGAATAGCAGTTTAAGCAATTTGTTCAGTAAAATCAATTTGCGCACTAAATTCAATTTCGATACTCTCAATAGCTAAGATTAAGTCAAAATGGCAACATAAACACATATTTAATCTTCAATTCTAATTTAAACGTTTTTTCGTTCTTGAATAGCAGTTTAAGCAGTTTGTTCAGTAAAATCAATTTGCGCACTAAATTCAATTTCGATACTCTCAATAGCTAAGATTAAGTCAAAATGGCAACATAAACACATATTTAATCTTCAATTCTAATTTAAACGTTTTTTTGTTCTTGAATAACAGTTTAAGCAATTTATTCAGTAAAATCAATTTGCGCACTAAATTCAATTTCGATACTCTCAATAGCTAAGATTAAGTCAAAATGCAACAAAACACATATTTAATCTTCAATTCTAATTTAAACGTTTTCTAATACATTTAACAACAAAAAACTTTAAATTAAATTGAAGATTAAATATGTGTTTATGTTGCCATTTTGACTTAATCTAAGCTATTGAAAGTATCGAAATTGAATTTAGTCGCAAATTGATTTTACTGAACAAATTGCTTAAACTGCTATTCAAGAACGAAAAAACGTTTAAATTAGAATTGAAGATTAAATATGTGTTTATGTTGCCATTTTGACTTAATCTTAGTATTGAATATCGAAATTGAATTTAGTGCGCAAATTGATTTTACTGAACAAATTGCTTAAACTGCTATTCAGAACGAAAAAACGTTTAAATTAGAATTGAAGATTAAATATGTGTTTATGTTGCCATTTTGACTTAATCTTAGCTATTGAGAGTATCGAAATTGAATTTAGTGCGCAAATTGATTTTACTGAACAAATTGCTTAAACTGCTATTCAAGAACGAAAAAACGTTTAAATTAGAATTGAAGATTAAATATGTGTTTATGTTGCCATTTTGACTTAATCTTAGCTATTGAGAGTATCGAAATTGAATTTAGTGCGCAAATTGATTTTACTGAACAAATTGCTTAAACTGCTATTCAAGAACGAAAAAACGTTTAAATTAGAATTGAAGATTAAATATGTGTTTATGTTGCCATTTTGACTTAATCTTAGCTATTGAGAGTATCGAAATTGAATTTAGTGCGCAAATTGATTTTACTGAACAAATTGCTTAAACTGCTATTCAAGAACGAAAAAACGTTTAAATTAGAATTGAAGATTAAATATGTGTTTATGTTGCCATTTTGACTTAATCTTAGCTATTGAGAGTATCGAAATTGAATTTAGTGCGCAAATTGATTTTACTGAACAAACTGCTTAAACTGCTATTCAAGAACGAAAAAACGTTTAAATTAGAATTGAAGATTAAATATGTGTTTATGTTGCCATTTTGACTTAATCTTAGCTATTGAGAGTATCGAAATTGAATTTAGTGCGCAAATTGATTTTACTGAACAAATTGCTTAAACTGCTATTCAAGAACGAAAAAACGTTTAAATTAGAATTGAAGATTAAATATGTGTTTATGTTGCCATTTTGACTTAATCTTAGCTATTGAGAGTATCGAAATTGAATTTAGTGCGCAAATTGATTTTACTGAACAAACTGCTTAAACTGCTATTCAAGAACGAAAAAACGTTTAAATTAGAATTGAAGATTAAATATGTGTTTATGTTGCCATTTTGACTTAATCTTAGCTATTGAGAGTATCGAAATTGAATTTAGTGCGCAAATTGATTTTACTGAACAAATTGCTTAAACTGCTATTCAAGAACGAAAAAACGTTTAAATTAGAATTGAAGATTAAATATGTGTTTATGTTGCCATTTTGACTTAATCTTAGCTATTGAGAGTATCGAAATTGAATTTAGTGCGCAAATTGATTTTACTGAACAAATTGCTTAAACTGCTATTCAAGAACGAAAAAACGTTTAAATTAGAATTGAAGATTAAATATGTGTTTATGTTGCCATTTTGACTTAATCTTAGCTATTGAGAGTATCGAAATTGAATTTAGTGCGCAAATTGATTTTACTGAACAAATTGCTTAAACTGCTATTCAAGAACGAAAAAACGTTTAAATTAGAATTGAAGATTAAATATGTGTTTATGTTGCCATTTTGACTTAATCTTAGCTATTGAGAGTATCGAAATTGAATTTAGTGCGCAAATTGATTTTACTGAACAAATTGCTTAAACTGCTATTCAAGAACGAAAAAACGTTTAAATTAGAATTGAAGATTAAATATGTGTTTATGTTGCCATTTTGACTTAATCTTAGCTATTGAGAGTATCGAAATTGAATTTAGTGCGCAAATTGATTTTACTGAACAAACTGCTTAAACTGCTATTCAAGAACGAAAAAACGTTTAAATTAGAATTGAAGATTAAATATGTGTTTATGTTGCCATTTTGACTTAATCTTAGCTATTGAGAGTATCGAAATTGAATTTAGTGCGCAAATTGATTTTACTGAACAAATTGCTTAAACTGCTATTCAAGAACGAAAAAACGTTTAAATTAGAATTGAAGATTAAATATGTGTTTATGTTGCCATTTTGACTTAATCTTAGCTATTGAGAGTATCGAAATTGAATTTAGTGCGCAAATTGATTTTACTGAACAAATTGCTTAAACTGCTATTCAAGAACGAAAAAAACGTTTAAATTAGAATTGAAGATTAAATATGTGTTTATATTGCCATTTTGACTTAATCTTAGCTATTGAGAGTATCGAAATTGAATTTAGTCGCAAATTGATTTTACTGAACAAATTGCTAAACTGCTATTCAAGAACGATAAAACGTTTAAATTAGAATTGAAGATTAAATATGTGTTTATGTTGCCATTTTGACTAATCTTAGCTATTGAAAGTATCGAAATTGAATTTGTGCGCAAATTGATTTTACTGAACAAATTGCTTAAACTGCTATTCAAGAACGAAAAAACGTTTAAATTAGAATTGAAGATTAAATATGTGTTTATGTTGCCATTTTGACTTAATCTTAGCTATTGAGAGTATCGAAATTGAATTTAGTGCGCAAATTGATTTTACTGAACAAATTGCTTAAACTGCTATTCAAGAACGAAAAAACGTTTAAATTAGAATTGAAGATTAAATATGTGTTTATGTTGCCATTTTGACTTAATCTTAGCTATTGAGAGTATCGAAATTGAATTTAGTGCGCAAATTGATTTTACTGAACAAATTGCTTAAACTGCTATTCAAGAACGAAAAAACGTTTAAATTAGAATTGAAGATTAAATATGTGTTTATGTTGCCATTTTGACTTAATCTTAGCTATTGAGAGTATCGAAATTGAATTTAGTGCGCAAATTGATTTTACTGAACAAATTGCTTAAACTGCTATTCAAGAACGAAAAAACGTTTAAATTAGAATTGAAGATTAAATATGTGTTTATGTTGCCATTTTGACTTAATCTTAGCTATTGAGAGTATCGAAATTGAATTTAGTGCGCAAATTGATTTTACTGAACAAATTGCTTAAACTGCTATTCAAGAACGAAAAAACGTTTAAATTAGAATTGAAGATTAAATATGTGTTTATGTTGCCATTTTGACTTAATCTTAGCTATTGAGAGTATCGAAATTGAATTTAGTGCGCAAATTGATTTTACTGAACAAACTGCTTAAACTGCTATTCAAGAACGAAAAAACGTTTAAATTAGAATTGAAGATTAAATATGTGTTTATGTTGCCATTTTGACTTAATCTTAGCTATTGAGAGTATCGAAATTGAATTTAGTGCGCAAATTGATTTTACTGAACAAACTGCTTAAACTGCTATTCAAGAACGAAAAAACGTTTAAATTAGAATTGAAGATTAAATATGTGTTTATGTTGCCATTTTGACTTAATCTTAGCTATTGAGAGTATCGAAATTGAATTTAGTGCGCAAATTGATTTTACTGAACAAATTGCTTAAACTGCTATTCAAGAACGAAAAAACGTTTAAATTAGAATTGAAGATTAAATATGTGTTTATGTTGCCATTTTGACTTAATCTTAGCTATTGAGAGTATCGAAATTGAATTTAGTGCGCAAATTGATTTTACTGAACAAATTGCTTAAACTGCTAAAAATATTCAACAAAACTTTATTAGAATTGAAGATTAAATATGTGTTTATTTGCCATTTTGACTTAATCTTAGCTATTGAGAGTATCGAAATTGAATTTAGTGCGCAAATTGATTTTACTGAACAAATTGCTTAAACTGCTATTCAAGAACGAAAAAACGTTTAAATTAGAATTGAAGATTAAATATGTGTTTATGTTGCCATTTTGACTTAATCTTAGCTATTGAGAGTATCGAAATTGAATTTAGTGCGCAAATTGATTTTACTGAACAAATTGCTTAAACTGCTATTCAAGAACGAAAAAACGTTTAAATTAGAATTGAAGATTAAATATGTGTTTATGTTGCCATTTTGACTTAATCTTAGCTATTGAGAGTATCGAAATTGAATTTAGTGCGCAAATTGATTTTACTGAACAAATTGCTTAAACTGCTATTCAAGAACGAAAAAACGTTTAAATTAGAATTGAAGATTAAATATGTGTTTATGTTGCCATTTTGACTTAATCTTAGCTATTGAGAGTATCGAAATTGAATTTAGTGCGCAAATTGATTTTACTGAACAAATTGCTTAAACTGCTATTCAAGAACGAAAAAACGTTTAAATTAGAATTGAAGATTAAATATGTGTTTATGTTGCCATTTTGACTTAATCTTAGCTATTGAGAGTATCGAAATTGAATTTAGTGCGCAAATTGATTTTACTGAACAAATTGCTTAAACTGCTATTCAAGAACGAAAAAACGTTTAAATTAGAATTGAAGATTAAATATGTGTTTATGTTGCCATTTTGACTTAATCTTAGCTATTGAGAGTATCGAAATTGAATTTAGTGCGCAAATTGATTTTACTGAACAAACTGCTTAAACTGCTATTCAAGAACGAAAAAACGTTTAAATTAGAATTGAAGATTAAATATGTGTTTATGTTGCCATTTTGACTTAATCTTAGCTATTGAGAGTATCGAAATTGAATTTAGTGCGCAAATTGATTTTACTGAACAAACTGCTTAAACTGCTATTCAAGAACGAAAAAACGTTTAAATTAGAATTGAAGATTAAATATGTGTTTATGTTGCCATTTTGACTTAATCTTAGCTATTGAGAGTATCGAAATTGAATTTAGTGCGCAAATTGATTTTACTGAACAAATTGCTTAAACTGCTATTCAAGAACGAAAAAACGTTTAAATTAGAATTGAAGATTAAATATGTGTTTATGTTGCCATTTTGACTTAATCTTAGCTATTGAGAGTATCGAAATTGAATTTAGTGCGCAAATTGATTTTACTGAACAAATTGCTTAAACTGCTATTCAAGAACGAAAAAACGTTTAAATTAGAATTGAAGATTAAATATGTGTTTATGTTGCCATTTTGACTTAATCTTAGCTATTGAGAGTATCGAAATTGAATTTAGTGCGCAAATTGATTTTACTGAACAAACTGCTTAAACTGCTATTCAAGAACGAAAAAACGTTTAAATTAGAATTGAAGATTAAATATGTGTTTATGTTGCCATTTTGACTTAATCTTAGCTATTGAGAGTATCGAAATTGAATTTAGTGCGCAAATTGATTTTACTGAACAAACTGCTTAAACTGCTATTCAAGAACGAAAAAACGTTTAAATTAGAATTGAAGATTAAATATGTGTTTATGTTGCCATTTTGACTTAATCTTAGCTATTGAGAGTATCGAAATTGAATTTAGTGCGCAAATTGATTTTACTGAACAAACTGCTTAAACTGCTATTCAAGAACGAAAAAACGTTTAAATTAGAATTGAAGATTAAATATGTGTTTATGTTGCCATTTTGACTTAATCTTAGCTATTGAGAGTATCGAAATTGAATTTAGTGCGCAAATTGATTTTACTGAACAAATTGCTTAAACTGCTATTCAAGAACGAAAAAACGTTTAAATTAGAATTGAAGATTAAATATGTGTTTATGTTGCCATTTTGACTTAATCTTAGCTATTGAGAGTATCGAAATTGAATTTAGTGCGCAAATTGATTTTACTGAACAAATTGCTTAAACTGCTATTCAAGAACGAAAAAACGTTTAAATTAGAATTGAAGATTAAATATGTGTTTATGTTGCCATTTTGACTTAATCTTAGCTATTGAGAGTATCGAAATTGAATTTAGTGCGCAAATTGATTTTACTGAACAAATTGCTTAAACTGCTATTCAAGAACGAAAAAACGTTTAAATTAGAATTGAAGATTAAATATGTGTTTATGTTGCCATTTTGACTTAATCTTATATTGAAGTATGAAATTAATTTTTTTCTTCTTTGAATCTTATTTAGTGCCTATTTACTGAACAAATCTTAAACTGCTTTCAAAACGAAAAACGTTTAAATTAGAATTGAAGATTAAATATGTGTTTATGTTGCCATTTTGACTTAATCTTAGCTATTGAGAGTATCGAAATTGAATTTAGTCGCAAATTGATTTCGAATAAAATACTAAAAATAAATTATTCAAGAACGAAAAACGAAATTAGAATTGAAGATTAAAATTTTTATGTTGCCATTTTGACTTAATTAGCTATTGAATATCGAAATTAAATCAAAATTTCATTTTACTTAATCTTAGCTATTGAGAGTATCGAAATTGAATTTAGTCGCAAATTGATTTTACTGAACAAATTGCTTAAACTGCTATTCAAGAACGAAAAACGTTTAAATTAGAATTGAAGATTAAATATGTGTTTATGTTGCCATTTTCACTTAGCTATTGAAGTATCGAAATTTAATTTAGTGCGCAAATTGATTTTACTGAACAAATTGCTTAAACTGCTATTCAAGAACGAAAAAACGTTTAAATTAGAATTGAAGATTAAATATGTGTTTATGTTGCCATTTTGACTTAATCTTAGCTATTGAGAGTATCGAAATTGAATTTAGTGCGCAAATTGATTTTACTGAACAAATTGCTTAAACTGCTATTCAAGAACGAAAAAACGTTTAAATTAGAATTGAAGATTAAATATGTGTTTATGTTGCCATTTTGACTTAATCTTAGCTATTGAGAGTATCGAAATTGAATTTAGTGCGCAAATTGATTTTACTGAACAAATTGCTTAAACTGCTATTCAAGAACGAAAAAACGTTTAAATTAGAATTGAAGATTAAATATGTGTTTATGTTGCCATTTTGACTTAATCTTAGCTATTGAGAGTATCGAAATTGAATTTAGTGCGCAAATTGATTTTACTGAACAAATTGCTTAAACTGCTATTCAAGAACGAAAAAACGTTTAAATTAGAATTGAAGATTAAATATGTGTTTATGTTGCCATTTTGACTTAATCTTAGCTATTGAGAGTATCGAAATTGAATTTAGTGCGCAAATTGATTTTACTGAACAAATTGCTTAAACTGCTATTCAAGAACGAAAAAACGTTTAAATTAGAATTGAAGATTAAATATGTGTTTATGTTGCCATTTTGACTTAATCTTAGCTATTGAGAGTATCGAAATTGAATTTAGTGCGCAAATTGATTTTACTGAACAAATTGCTTAAACTGCTATTCAAGAACGAAAAAACGTTTAAATTAGAATTGAAGATTAAATATGTGTTTATGTTGCCATTTTGACTTAATCTTAGCTATTGAGAGTATCGAAATTGAATTTAGTGCGCAAATTGATTTTACTGAACAAATTGCTTAAACTGCTATTCAAGAACGAAAAAACGTTTAAATTAGAATTGAAGATTAAATATGTGTTTATGTTGCCATTTTGACTTAATCTTAGCTATTGAGAGTATCGAAATTGAATTTAGTGCGCAAATTGATTTTACTGAACAAATTGCTTAAACTGCTATTCAAGAACGAAAAAACGTTTAAATTAGAATTGAAGATTAAATATGTGTTTATGTTGCCATTTTGACTTAATCTTAGCTATTGAGAGTATCGAAATTGAATTTAGTGCGCAAATTGATTTTACTGAACAAACTGCTTAAACTGCTATTCAAGAACGAAAAAACGTTTAAATTAGAATTGAAGATTAAATATGTGTTTATGTTGCCATTTTGACTTAATCTTAGCTATTGAGAGTATCGAAATTGAATTTAGTGCGCAAATTGATTTTACTGAACAAACTGCTTAAACTGCTATTCAAGAACGAAAAAACGTTTAAATTAGAATTGAAGATTAAATATGTGTTTATGTTGCCATTTTGACTTAATCTTAGCTATTGAGAGTATCGAAATTGAATTTAGTGCGCAAATTGATTTTACTGAACAAATTGCTTAAACTGCTATTCAAGAACGAAAAAACGTTTAAATTAGAATTGAAGATTAAATATGTGTTTATGTTGCCATTTTGACTTAATCTTAGCTATTGAGAGTATCGAAATTGAATTTAGTGCGCAAATTGATTTTACTGAACAAATTGCTTAAACTGCTATTCAAGAACGAAAAAACGTTTAAATTAGAATTGAAGATTAAATATGTGTTTATGTTGCCATTTTGACTTAATCTTAGCTATTGAGAGTATCGAAATTGAATTTAGTGCGCAAATTGATTTTACTGAACAAATTGCTTAAACTGCTATTCAAGAACGAAAAAACGTTTAAATTAGAATTGAAGATTAAATATGTGTTTATGTTGCCATTTTGACTTAATCTTAGCTATTGAGAGTATCGAAATTGAATTTAGTGCGCAAATTGATTTTACTGAACAAATTGCTTAAACTGCTATTCAAGAACGAAAAAACGTTTAAATTAGAATTGAAGATTAAATATGTGTTTATGTTGCCATTTTGACTTAATCTTAGCTATTGAGAGTATCGAAATTGAATTTAGTGCGCAAATTGATTTTACTGAACAAATTGCTTAAACTGCTATTCAAGAACGAAAAAACGTTTAAATTAGAATTGAAGATTAAATATGTGTTTATGTTGCCATTTTGACTTAATCTTAGCTATTGAGAGTATCGAAATTGAATTTAGTGCGCAAATTGATTTTACTGAACAAATTGCTTAAACTGCTATTCAAGAACGAAAAAACGTTTAAATTAGAATTGAAGATTAAATATGTGTTTATGTTGCCATTTTGACTTAATCTTAGCTATTGAGAGTATCGAAATTGAATTTAGTGCGCAAATTGATTTTACTGAACAAATTGCTTAAACTGCTATTCAAGAACGAAAAAACGTTTAAATTAGAATTGAAGATTAAATATGTGTTTATGTTGCCATTTTGACTTAATCTTAGCTATTGAGAGTATCGAAATTGAATTTAGTGCGCAAATTGATTTTACTGAACAAACTGCTTAAACTGCTATTCAAGAACGAAAAAACGTTTAAATTAGAATTGAAGATTAAATATGTGTTTATGTTGCCATTTTGACTTAATCTTAGCTATTGAGAGTATCGAAATTGAATTTAGTGCGCAAATTGATTTTACTGAACAAACTGCTTAAACTGCTATTCAAGAACGAAAAAACGTTTAAATTAGAATTGAAGATTAAATATGTGTTTATGTTGCCATTTTGACTTAATCTTAGCTATTGAGAGTATCGAAATTGAATTTAGTGCGCAAATTGATTTTACTGAACAAATTGCTTAAACTGCTATTCAAGAACGAAAAAACGTTTAAATTAGAATTGAAGATTAAATATGTGTTTATGTTGCCATTTTGACTTAATCTTAGCTATTGAGAGTATCGAAATTGAATTTAGTGCGCAAATTGATTTTACTGAACAAACTGCTTAAACTGCTATTCAAGAACGAAAAAACGTTTAAATTAGAATTGAAGATTAAATATGTGTTTATGTTGCCATTTTGACTTAATCTTAGCTATTGAGAGTATCGAAATTGAATTTAGTGCGCAAATTGATTTTACTGAACAAATTGCTTAAACTGCTATTCAAGAACGAAAAAACGTTTAAATTAGAATTGAAGATTAAATATGTGTTTATGTTGCCATTTTGACTTAATCTTAGCTATTGAGAGTATCGAAATTGAATTTAGTGCGCAAATTGATTTTACTGAACAAACTGCTTAAACTGCTATTCAAGAACGAAAAAACGTTTAAATTAGAATTGAAGATTAAATATGTGTTTATGTTGCCATTTTGACTTAATCTTAGCTATTGAGAGTATCGAAATTGAATTTAGTGCGCAAATTGATTTTACTGAACAAATTGCTTAAACTGCTATTCAAGAACGAAAAAACGTTTAAATTAGAATTGAAGATTAAATATGTGTTTATGTTGCCATTTTGACTTAATCTTAGCTATTGAGAGTATCGAAATTGAATTTAGTGCGCAAATTGATTTTACTGAACAAATTGCTTAAACTGCTATTCAAGAACGAAAAAACGTTTAAATTAGAATTGAAGATTAAATATGTGTTTATGTTGCCATTTTGACTTAATCTTAGCTATTGAGAGTATCGAAATTGAATTTAGTGCGCAAATTGATTTTACTGAACAAATTGCTTAAACTGCTATTCAAGAACGAAAAAACGTTTAAATTAGAATTGAAGATTAAATATGTGTTTATGTTGCCATTTTGACTTAATCTTAGCTATTGAGAGTATCGAAATTGAATTTAGTGCGCAAATTGATTTTACTGAACAAATTGCTTAAACTGCTATTCAAGAACGAAAAAACGTTTAAATTAGAATTGAAGATTAAATATGTGTTTATGTTGCCATTTTGACTTAATCTTAGCTATTGAGAGTATCGAAATTGAATTTAGTGCGCAAATTGATTTTACTGAACAAACTGCTTAAACTGCTATTCAAGAACGAAAAAACGTTTAAATTAGAATTGAAGATTAAATATGTGTTTATGTTGCCATTTTGACTTAATCTTAGCTATTGAGAGTATCGAAATTGAATTTAGTGCGCAAATTGATTTTACTGAACAAATTGCTTAAACTGCTATTCAAGAACGAAAAAACGTTTAAATTAGAATTGAAGATTAAATATGTGTTTATGTTGCCATTTTGACTTAATCTTAGCTATTGAGAGTATCGAAATTGAATTTAGTGCGCAAATTGATTTTACTGAACAAATTGCTTAAACTGCTATTCAAGAACGAAAAAACGTTTAAATTAGAATTGAAGATTAAATATGTGTTTATGTTGCCATTTTGACTTAATCTTAGCTATTGAGAGTATCGAAATTGAATTTAGTGCGCAAATTGATTTTACTGAACAAATTGCTTAAACTGCTATTCAAGAACGAAAAAACGTTTAAATTAGAATTGAAGATTAAATATGTGTTTATGTTGCCATTTTGACTTAATCTTAGCTATTGAGAGTATCGAAATTGAATTTAGTGCGCAAATTGATTTTACTGAACAAATTGCTTAAACTGCTATTCAAGAACGAAAAAACGTTTAAATTAGAATTGAAGATTAAATATGTGTTTATGTTGCCATTTTGACTTAATCTTAGCTATTGAGAGTATCGAAATTGAATTTAGTGCGCAAATTGATTTTACTGAACAAACTG
>JAWNPN010000046.1:232500-526203 GCA_035047485.1 Drosophila peninsularis | reverse complement strand
TTCTCTTAAATATAAAGAACTAGTTCATAAAAACAAGTTCCACAGAGCTTCACAAATGGGACTCGTCCATATCTTAACTCATGCCTATAGACTTTGTATGAACTAGTTCTATAAAGAACTAGTTCATAAGAACAAGTTCCACAGAGCTTCACAAATGGGACTCGTCCATATCTTAACTCATTGCATACCTATAGACTTTGTATGAACTAGTTCCTTTAAATAAAAAGAACTAGTTCATAAGAACAAGTTCCACAGAGCTTCACAAATGGGACTCGTCCATATCTTAACTCATTGCATACCTATAAACTTTGTATGAACTGGTTCCTTTAAATAAAAAGAACTAGTTCATAAGAACAAGTTCCACAAAGCTTAACAAATGGGACTCCTACATATCTCAACTCATGCCTATAGACTTTGTATGAACTAGTTCCTTTAAATAAAAAGAACTAGTTCATAAGAACAAGTTCCACAGAGCTTCACAAATGGGACTCGTCCATATCTTAACTCATTGCATACCTATAGACTTTGTATGAACTGGTTCCTTTAAATAAAAAGAACTAGTTCATAAGAACAAGTTCCACAGAGCTTCACAAATGGGACTCGTCCATATCTTAACTCATTGCATACCTATAGACTTTGTATGAACTAGTTCCTTTAAATAAAAAGAACTAGTTCATAAGAACAAGTTCCACAAAGCTTATGGGACTCGTACATATCTCAACTCATTGCGTACCTATAGACCTTTAAATAAAATGAACTAGTTCATAAGAACAAGTTCCACAGAGCTTCACAAATGGGACTCGTCCATATCTTAACTCATTGCATACCTATAGACTTTGTATGAACTAGTTCCTTTAAATAAAAAGAACTAGTTCATAAGAACAAGCCACAAAGCTTATGGGGCTCGTACATATCTCAACTCATTGCGTACCTATAGACCTTTAAATAAAATGAACTAGTTCATAAGAACAAGTTCCACAGAGCTTCACAAATGGGACTCGTCCATATCTTAACTCATTGCATACCTATAGACTTTGTATGAACTAGTTCCTTTAAATAAAAAGAACTAGTTCATAAGAACAAGTTCCACAGAGCTTCACAAATGGGACTCGTCCATATCTTAACTCATGCCTATAGACTTTGTATGAATTAGTTCCTTTAAATAAAAAGAACTAGTTCATAAGAACAAGTTCCACAGTGCTTAACAAATGGGACTCGTCCATATCTTAACTCATTGCATACCTATAGACTTTGTATGAACTAGTTCTAAAAAGAACTAGTTCATAAGAACAAGTTCCACAGAGCTTCACAAATGGGACTCGTCCATATCTTAACTCATTCCTATAGATTTTGTATGAACTAGTTCTATAAAGAACTAGTTCATAAGAACAAGTTCCACAAAGCTTAACAAATGGGACTCCTACATATCTCAACTCATGCCTATAGACTTTGTATGAACTAGTTCCTTTAAATAAAAAGAACTAGTTCATAAGAACAAGTTCCACAGAGCTTCACAAATGGGACTCGTCCATATCTTAACTCATTGCATACCTATAGACTTTGTATGAACTGGTTCCTTTAAATAAAAAGAACTAGTTCATAAGAACAAGTTCCACAGAGCTTAACAAATGGGACTCGTCCATATCTTAACTCATTGCATACCTATAGACTTTGTATGAACTAGTTCCTTTAAATAAAAAGAACTAGTTCATAAGAACAAGTTCCACAGAGCTTCACAAATGGGACTCGTCCATATCTTAACTCATTGCATACCTATAGACTTTGTATGAACTGGTTCCTTTAAATAAAAAGAACTAGTTCATAAGAACAAGTTCCACAGAGCTTCACAAATGGGACTCGTCCATATCTTAACTCATTGCATACCTATAGACTTTGTATGAACTAGTTCCTTTAAATAAAAAGAACTAGTTCATAAGAACAAGTTCCACAAAGCTTATGGGACTCGTACATATCTCAACTCATTGCGTACCTATAGACCTTTAAATAAAATGAACTAGTTCATAAGAACAAGTTCCACAGAGCTTCACAAATGGGACTCGTCCATATCTTAACTCATTGCATACCTATAGACTTTGTATGAACTAGTTCCTTTAAATAAAAAGAACTAGTTCATAAGAACAAGTTCCACAAAGCTTATGGGGCTCGTACATATCTCAACTCATTGCGTACCTATAGACCTTTAAATAAAATGAACTAGTTCATAAGAACAAGTTCCACAGAGCTTCACAAATGGGACTCGTCCATATCTTAACTCATTGCATACCTATAGACTTTGTATGAACTAGTTCCTTTAAATAAAAAGAACTAGTTCATAAGAACAAGTTCCACAGAGCTTCACAAATGGGACTCGTCCATATCTCAACTCATGCCTATAGACTTTGTATGAACTAGTTCTCTTAAATATAAAGAACTAGTTCATAAGAACAAGTTCCACAGAGCTTCACAAATGGGACTCGTCCTTAACTCATTGCATACCTATAGACTTTGTATGAACTAGTTCCTATAAATAAAAAGAACTAGTTCATAAGAACAAGTTCCACAGAGCTTCACAAATGGGACTCGTCCATATCTTAACTCATTGCATACCTATAGACTTTGTATGAACTAGTTCCTTTAAATAAAAAGAACTAGTTCATAAGAACAAGTTCCACAGAGCTTCACAAATGGGACTCGTCCATATCTTAACTCATTGCATACTTATAGACTTTGTATGAACTAGTTCCTTTAAATAAAAAGAACTAGTTCATAAGAACAAGTTCCACAGAGCTTCACAAATGGGACTCCTACATATCTCAACTCATGCCTATAGACTTTGTATGAACTAGTTCTTTTAAACATAAAGAACTAGTTCATAAGAACAAGTTCCACAGAGCTTCACAAATGGGACTCGTCCATATCTTAACTCATGCTACCTATAGACTTTGTATGAACTAGTTCCTTTAAATAACTAAAAAAGAACTAGTTCATAAGAACAAGTTCCACAGAGCTTCACAAATGGGACTCGTCCATATCTTAACTCATGCCTATAGACTTTGTATGAACTAGTTCTATAAAGAACTAGTTCATAAGAACAAGTTCCACAGAGCTTCACAAATGGGACTCGTCCATATCTTAACTCATTGCATACCTATAGACTTTGTATGAACTAGTTCCTTTAAATAAAAAGAACTAGTTCATAAGAACAAGTTCCACAGAGCTTCACAAATGGGACTCGTCCATATCTTAACTCATTGCATACCTATAGACTTTGTATGAACTGGTTCCTTTAAATAAAAAGAACTAGTTCATAAGAACAAGTTCCACAGTGCTTAACAAATGGGACTCGTCCATATCTTAACTCATTGCATACCTATAGACTTTGTATGAACTAGTTCCTTTAAATAAAAAGAACTAGTTCATAAGAACAAGTTCCACAGAGCTTCACAAATGGGACTCGTCCATATCTTAACTCATTGCATACCTATAGACTTTGTATGAACTGGTTCCTTTAAATAAAAAGAACTAGTTCATAAGAACAAGTTCCACAGAGCTTCACAAATGGGACTCGTCCATATCTTAACTCATTGCATACCTATAGACTTTGTATGAACTAGTTCCTTTAAATAAAAAGAACTAGTTCATAAGAACAAGTTCCACAAAGCTTATGGGACTCGTACATATCTCAACTCATTGCGTACCTATAGACCTTTAAATAAAATGAACTAGTTCATAAGAACAAGTTCCACAGAGCTTCACAAATGGGACTCGTCCATATCTTAACTCATTGCATACCTATAGACTTTGTATGAACTAGTTCCTTTAAATAAAAAGAACTAGTTCATAAGAACAAGTTCCACAAAGCTTATGGGACTCGTACATATCTCAACTCATTGCGTACCTATAGACCTTTAAATAAAATGAACTAGTTCATAAGAACAAGTTCCACAGAGCTTCACAAATGGGACTCGTCCATATCTTAACTCATTGCATACCTATAGACTTTGTATGAACTAGTTCCTTTAAATAAAAAGAACTAGTTCATAAGAACAAGTTCCACAGAGCTTCACAAATGGGACTCGTCCATATCTTAACTCATGCCTATAGACTTTGTATGAACTAGTTCTCTTAAATATAAAGAACTAGTTCATAAGAACAAGTTCCACAGAGCTTCACAAATGGGACTCGTCCATATCTTAACTCATTGCATACCTATAGACTTTGTATGAACTAGTTCATATAAATAAAAAGAACTAGTTCATAAGAACAAGTTCCACAGAGCTTCACAAATGGGACTCGTCCATATCTTAACTCATTGCATACCTATAGACTTTGTATGAACTAGTTCCTTTAAATAAAAAGAACTAGTTCATAAGAACAAGTTCCACAGAGCTTCACAAATGGGACTCGTCCATATCTTAACTCATTGCATACCTATAGACTTTGTATGAACTAGTTCCTTTAAATAAAAAGAACTAGTTCATAAGAACAAGTTCCACAGAGCTTCACAAATGGGACTCGTCCATATCTCAACTCATTGCTACCTATAGACTTTGTATGAACTAGTTCCTTTAAATAAAAGAACTAGTTCATAAGAACAAGTTCCACAGAGCTTCACAAATGGGACTCGTCCATATCTTAACTCATTGCATACCTATAGACTTTGTATGAACTAGTTCCTTTAAATAAAAAGAACTAGTTCATAAGAACAAGTTCCACAGAGCTTCACAAATGGGACTCGTCCATATCTTAACTCATGCCTATAGACTTTGTATGAACTAGTTCTATAAAGAACTAGTTCATAAGAACAAGTTCCACAGAGCTTCACAAATGGGACTCGTCCATATCTTAACTCATTGCATACCTATAGACTTTGTATGAACTAGTTCCTTTAAATAAAAAGAACTAGTTCATAAGAACAAGTTCCACAAAGCTTAACAAATGGGACTCGTCCATATCTTAACTCATTGCATACCTATAGACTTTGTATGAACTAGTTCCTTTAAATAAAAAGAACTAGTTCATAAGAACAAGTTCCACAGAGCTTCACAAATGGGACTCGTCCATATCTTAACTCATGCCTATAGACTTTGTATGAACTAGTTCTATAAAGAACTAGTTCATAAGAACAAGTTCCACAGAGCTTCACAAATGGGACTCGTCCATATCTTAACTCATTGCATACCTATAGACTTTGTATGAACTAGTTCATATAAATAAAAAGAACTAGTTCATAAGAACAAGTTCCACAGAGCTTCACAAATGGGACTCGTCCATATCTTAACTCATTGCATACCTATAAACTTTGTATGAACTGGTTCCTTTAAATAAAAAGAACTAGTTCATAAGAACAAGTTCCACAAAGCTTAACAAATGGGACTCCTACATATCTCAACTCATGCCTATAGACTTTGTATGAACTAGTTCCTTTAAATAAAAAGAACTAGTTCATAAGAACAAGTTCCACAAAGCTTATGGGACTCGTACATATCTCAACTCATTGCGTACCTATAGACCTTTAAATAAAAAGAACTAGTTCATAAGAACAAGTTCCACAGAGCTTCACAAATGGGACTCGTCCATATCTTAACTCATTGCATACCTATAGACTTTGTATGAACTAGTTCCTTTAAATAAAAAGAACTAGTTCATAAGAACAAGTTCCACAGAGCTTCACAAATGGGACTCGTCCATATCTTAACTCATGCCTATAGACTTTGTATGAACTAGTTCTATAAAGAACTAGTTCATAAGAACAAGTTCCACAGAGCTTCACAAATGGGACTCGTCCATATCTTAACTCATTGCATACCTATAGACTTTGTATGAACTAGTTCATATAAATAAAAAGAACTAGTTCATAAGAACAAGTTCCACAGAGCTTCACAAATGGGACTCGTCCATATCTTAACTCATTGCATACCTATAGACTTTGTATGAACTAGTTCCTTTAAATAAAAAGAACTAGTTCATAAGAACAAGTTCCACAGAGCTTCACAAATGGGACTCGTCCATATCTTAACTCATGCCTATAGACTTTGTATGAACTAGTTCTATAAAGAACTAGTTCATAAGAACAAGTTCCACAGAGCTTCACAAATGGGACTCGTCCATATCTTAACTCATTGCATACCTATAGACTTTGTATGAACTAGTTCATATAAATAAAAAGAACTAGTTCATAAGAACAAGTTCCACAGAGCTTCACAAATGGGACTCGTCCATATCTTAACTCATTGCATACCTATAGACTTTGTATGAACTGGTTCCTTTAAATAAAAAGAACTAGTTCATAAGAACAAGTTCCACAAAGCTTAACAAATGGGACTCCTACATATCTCAACTCATGCCTATAGACTTTGTATGAACTAGTTCCTTTAAATAAAAAGAACTAGTTCATAAGAACAAGTTCCACAGAGCTTCACAAATGGGACTCGTCCATATCTTAACTCATGCCTATAGACTTTGTATGAACTAGTTCCTATAAATAAAAAGAACTAGTTCATAAGAACAAGTTCCACAAAGCTTATGGGACTCGTACATATCTCAACTCATTGCGTACCTATAGACCTTTAAATATAAAGAACTAGTTCATAAGAACAAGTTCCACAAAGCTTAACAAATGGGACTCGTCCATATCTTAACTCATGCCTATAGACTTTGTATGAACTAGTTCTATAAAGAACTAGTTCATAAGAACAAGTTCCACAGAGCTTCACAAATGGGACTCGTCCATATCTTAACTCATTGCATACCTATAGACTTTGTATGAACTAGTTCATATAAATAAAAAGAACTAGTTCATAAGAACAAGTTCCACAGAGCTTCACAAATGGGACTCGTCCATATCTTAACTCATTGCATACCTATAGACTTTGTATGAACTGGTTCCTTTAAATAAAAAGAACTAGTTCATAAGAACAAGTTCCACAAAGCTTAACAAATGGGACTCGTACATATCTCAACTCATGCCCTATAGACTTTGTATGAACTAGTTCCTTTAAATAAAAAGAACTAGTTCATAAGAACAAGTTCCACAAAGCTTAACAAATGGGACTCGTACATATCTCAACTCATTGCGTACCTATAGACCTTTAAATAAAATGAACTAGTTCATAAGAACAAGTTCCACAGAGCTTCACAAATGGGACTCGTCCATATCTTAACTCATTGCATACCTATAAACTTTGTATGAACTGGTTCCTTTAAATAAAAAGAACTAGTTCATAAGAACAAGTTCCACAAAGCTTAACAAATGGGACTCCTACATATCTCAACTCATGCCTATAGACTTTGTATGAACTAGTTCCTTTAAATAAAAAGAACTAGTTCATAAGAACAAGTTCCACAGAGCTTCACAAATGGGACTCGTCCATATCTTAACTCATTGCATACCTATAGACTTTGTATGAACTGGTTCCTTTAAATAAAAAGAACTAGTTCATAAGAACAAGTTCCACAGAGCTTCACAAATGGGACTCGTCCATATCTTAACTCATTGCATACCTATAGACTTTGTATGAACTAGTTCCTTTAAATAAAAAGAACTAGTTCATAAGAACAAGTTCCACAGAGCTTCACAAATGGGACTCGTCCATATCTTAACTCATTGCATACCTATAGACTTTGTATGAACTAGTTCCTATAAATAAAAAGAACTAGTTCATAAGAACAAGTTCCACAGAGCTTCACAAATGGGACTCGTCCATATCTTAACTCATTGCATACCTATAGACTTTGTATGAACTAGTTCATATAAATAAAAAGAACTAGTTCATAAGAACAAGTTCCACAAAGCTTATGGGACTCGTACATATCTCAACTCATTGCGTACCTATAGACCTTTAAATAAAATGAACTAGTTCATAAGAACAAGTTCCACAGAGCTTCACAAATGGGACTCGTCCATATCTTAACTCATTGCATACCTATAGACTTTGTATGAACTAGTTCCTTTAAATAAAAAGAACTAGTTCATAAGAACAAGTTCCACAAAGCTTATGGGGCTCGTACATATCTCAACTCATTGCGTACCTATAGACCTTTAAATAAAATGAACTAGTTCATAAGAACAAGTTCCACAGAGCTTCACAAATGGGACTCGTCCATATCTTAACTCATTGCATACCTATAGACTTTGTATGAACTAGTTCCTTTAAATAAAAAGAACTAGTTCATAAGAACAAGTTCCACAGAGCTTCACAAATGGGACTCGTCCATATCTTAACTCATTGCATACCTATAGACTTTGTATGAACTAGTTCATATAAATAAAAAGAACTAGTTCATAAGAACAAGTTCCACAGAGCTTCACAAATGGGACTCGTCCATATCTTAACTCATTGCATACCTATAGACTTTGTATGAACTAGTTCATATAAATAAAAAGAACTAGTTCATAAGAACAAGTTCCACAGAGCTTCACAAATGGGACTCGTCCATATCTTAACTCATTGCATACCTATAGACTTTGTATGAACTAGTTCCTTTAAATAAAAAGAACTAGTTCATAAGAACAAGTTCCACAGAGCTTCACAAATGGGACTCGTCCATATCTTAACTCATTGCATACCTATAGACTTTGTATGAACTAGTTCATATAAATAAAAAGAACTAGTTCATAAGAACAAGTTCCACAGAGCTTCACAAATGGGACTCGTCCATATCTTAACTCATTGCATACCTATAGACTTTGTATGAACTAGTTCATATAAATAAAAAGAACTAGTTCATAAGAACAAGTTCCACAGAGCTTCACAAATGGGACTCCTACATATCTCAACTCATGCCTATAGACTTTGTATGAACTAGTTCTCTTAAACATAAAGAACTAGTTCATAAGAACAAGTTCCACAGAGCTTCACAAATGGGACTCGTCCATATCTTAACTCATGCCTATAGACTTTGTATGAACTAGTTCCTTTAAATAAGTTCTCTTAAATATAAAGAACTAGTTCATAAGAACAAGTTCCACAGAGCTTCACAAATGGGACTCGTCCATATCTTAACTCATGCCTATAGACTTTGTATGAACTAGTTCTATAAAGAACTAGTTCATAAGAACAAGTTCCACAGAGCTTCACAAATGGGACTCGTCCATATCTTAACTCATTGCATACCTATAGACTTTGTATGAACTAGTTCCTTTAAATAAAAAGAACTAGTTCATAAGAACAAGTTCCACAAAGCTTAACAAATGGGACTCGTCCATATCTTAACTCATTGCATACCTATAGACTTTGTATGAACTAGTTCTATAAAGAACTAGTTCATAAGAACAAGTTCCACAGAGCTTCACAAATGGGACTCGTCCATATCTTAACTCATGCCTATAGACTTTGTATGAACTAGTTCTATAAAGAACTAGTTCATAAGAAAAAGTTCCACAGAGCTTCACAAATGGGACTCGTCCATATCTTAACTCATTGCATACCTATAGACTTTGTATGAACTAGTTCATATAAATAAAAAGAACTAGTTCATAAGAACAAGTTCCACAGAGCTTCACAAATGGGACTCGTCCATATCTTAACTCATTGCATACCTATAAACTTTGTATGAACTGGTTCCTTTAAATAAAAAGAACTAGTTCATAAGAACAAGTTCCACAAAGCTTAACAAATGGGACTCCTACATATCTCAACTCATACCTATAGACTTTGTATGAACTAGTTCCTTTAAATAAAAAGAACTAGTTCATAAGAACAAGTTCCACAGAGCTTCACAAATGGGACTCGTCCATATCTTAACTCATTGCATACCTATAGACTTTGTATGAACTAGTTCCTATAAATAAAAAGAACTAGTTCATAAGAACAAGTTCCACAAAGCTTATGGGACTCGTACATATCTCAACTCATTGCGTACCTATAGACCTTTAAATAAAATGAACTAGTTCATAAGAACAAGTTCCACAGAGCTTCACAAATGGGACTCGTCCATATCTTAACTCATGCCTATAGACTTTGTATGAACTAGTTCCTTTAAATAAAATGAACTAGTTCATAAGAACAAGTTCCACAGAGCTTCACAAATGGGACTCGTCCATATCTTAACTCATTGCATACCTATAGACTTTGTATGAACTAGTTCATATAAATAAAAAGAACTAGTTCATAAGAACAAGTTCCACAGAGCTTCACAAATGGGACTCGTCCATATCTTAACTCATTGCATACCTATAGACTTTGTATGAACTAGTTCCTTTAAATAAAAAGAACTAGTTCATAAGAACAAGTTCCACAAAGCTTAACAAATGGGACTCGTACTATAGACTTTGTATGAACTAGTTCCTTTAAATAAAAAGAACTAGTTCATAAGAACAAGTTCCACAAAGCTTATGGGACTCGTACATATCTCAACTCATTGCATACCTATAGACTTTGTATGAACTGGTTCCTTTAAATAAAAAGAACTAGTTCATAAGAACAAGTTCCACAGAGCTTCACAAATGGGACTCGTCCATATCTTAACTCATTGCATACCTATAGACTTTGTATGAACTAGTTCCTTTAAATAAAAAGAACTAGTTCATAAGAACAAGTTCCACAGAGCTTCACAAATGGGACTCGTCCATATCTTAACTCATTGCATACCTATAGACTTTGTATGAACTAGTTCCTTTAAATAAAAAGAACTAGTTCATAAGAACAAGTTCCACAGAGCTTCACAAATGGGACTCGTCCATATCTTAACTCATTGCATACCTATAGACTTTGTATGAACTAGTTCCTTTAAATAAAAAGAACTAGTTCATAAGAACAAGTTCCACAAAGCTTATGGGACTCGTACATATCTCAACTCATTGCGTACCTATAGACCTTTAAATAAAATGAACTAGTTCATAAGAACAAGTTCCACAGAGCTTCACAAATGGGACTCGTCCATATCTTAACTCATTGCATACCTATAGACTTTGTATGAACTAGTTCCTTTAAATAAAAAGAACTAGTTCATAAGAACAAGTTCCACAGAGCTTCACAAATGGGACTCGTCCATATCTTAACTCATTGCATACCTATAGACTTTGTATGAACTAGTTCCTTTAAATAAAAAGAACTAGTTCATAAGAACAAGTTCCACAGAGCTTCACAAATGGGACTCGTCCATATCTTAACTCATTGCATACCTATAGACTTTGTATGAACTAGTTCCTTTAAATAAAAAGAACTAGTTCATAAGAACAAGTTCCACAGAGCTTCACAAATGGGACTCGTCCATATCTTAACTCATTGCATACCTATAGACTTTGTATGAACTAGTTCCTTTAAATAAAAAGAACTAGTTCATAAGAACAAGTTCCACAGAGCTTCACAAATGGGACTCGTCCATATCTTAACTCATTGCATACCTATAGACTTTGTATGAACTAGTTCCTATAAATAAAAAGAACTAGTTCATAAGAACAAGTTCCACAGAGCTTCACAAATGGGACTCGTCCATATCTTAACTCATTGCATACCTATAGACTTTGTATGAACTAGTTCCTATAAATAAAAAGAACTAGTTCATAAGAACAAGTTCCACAGAGCTTCACAAATGGGACTCGTCCATATCTTAACTCATGCCTATAGACTTTGTATGAACTAGTTCTCTTAAATATAAAGAACTAGTTCATAAGAACAAGTTCCACAGAGCTTCACAAATGGGACTCGTCCATATCTTAACTCATGCCTATAGACTTTGTAAGAACTAGTTCCTTTAAATAATTCTTAAATATAAAGAACTAGTTCATAAGAACAAGTTCCACAGAGCTTCACAAATGGGACTCGTCCATATCTTAACTCATGCCTATAGACTTTGTATGAACTAGTTCTATAAAGAACTAGTTCATAAGAACAAGTTCCACAGAGCTTCACAAATGGGACTCGTCCATATCTTAACTCATTGCATACCTATAGACTTTGTATGAACTAGTTCCTTTAAATAAAAAGAACTAGTTCATAAGAACAAGTTCCACAAAGCTTAACAAATGGGACTCGTCCATATCTTAACTCATTGCATACCTATAGACTTTGTATGAACTAGTTCTATAAAGAACTAGTTCATAAGAACAAGTTCCACAGAGCTTCACAAATGGGACTCGTCCATATCTTAACTCATGCCTATAGACTTTGTATGAACTAGTTCTATAAAGAACTAGTTCATAAGAACAAGTTCCACAGAGCTTCACAAATGGGACTCGTCCATATCTTAACTCATTGCATACCTATAGACTTTGTATGAACTAGTTCATATAAATAAAAAGAACTAGTTCATAAGAACAAGTTCCACAGAGCTTCACAAATGGGACTCGTCCATATCTTAACTCATTGCATACCTATAGACTTTGTATGAACTAGTTCCTATAAATAAAAAGAACTAGTTCATAAGAACAAGTTCCACAAAGCTTAACAAATGGGACTCGTCCATATCTCAACTCATGCCTATAGACTTTGTATGAACTAGTTCCTTTAAATAAAAAGAACTAGTTCATAAGAACAAGTTCCACAAAGCTTATGGGACTCGTACATATCTCAACTCATTGCGTACCTATAGACCTTTAAATAAAAAGAACTAGTTCATAAGAACAAGTTCCACAGAGCTTCACAAATGGGACTCGTCCATATCTTAACTCATTGCATACCTATAGACTTTGTATGAACTAGTTCCTTTAAATAAAAAGAACTAGTTCATAAGAACAAGTTCCACAGAGCTTCACAAATGGGACTCGTCCATATCTTAACTCATGCCTATAGACTTTGTATGAACTAGTTCTATAAAGAACTAGTTCATAAGAACAAGTTCCACAGAGCTTCACAAATGGGACTCGTCCATATCTTAACTCATTGCATACCTATAGACTTTGTATGAACTAGTTCATATAAATAAAAAGAACTAGTTCATAAGAACAAGTTCCACAGAGCTTCACAAATGGGACTCGTCCATATCTTAACTCATTGCATACCTATAGACTTTGTATGAACTAGTTCCTTTAAATAAAAAGAACTAGTTCATAAGAACAAGTTCCACAGAGCTTCACAAATGGGACTCGTCCATATCTTAACTCATGCCTATAGACTTTGTATGAACTAGTTCTATAAAGAACTAGTTCATAAGAACAAGTTCCACAGAGCTTCACAAATGGGACTCGTCCATATCTTAACTCATTGCATACCTATAGACTTTGTATGAACTAGTTCATATAAATAAAAAGAACTAGTTCATAAGAACAAGTTCCACAGAGCTTCACAAATGGGACTCGTCCATATCTTAACTCATTGCATACCTATAAACTTTGTATGAACTGGTTCCTTTAAATAAAAAGAACTAGTTCATAAGAACAAGTTCCACAAAGCTTAACAAATGGGACTCCTACATATCTTAACTCATTGCATACCTATAGACTTTGTATGAACTAGTTCCTTTAAATAAAAAGAACTAGTTCATAAGAACAAGTTCCACAAAGCTTCACAAATGGGACTCGTCCATATCTTAACTCATGCCTATAGACTTTGTATGAACTAGTTCCTTTAAATAAAAAGAACTAGTTCATAAGAACAAGTTCCACAAAGCTTAACAAATGGGACTCGTCCATATCTTAACTCATTGCGTACCTATAGACCTTTAAATAAAAAGAACTAGTTCATAAGAACAAGTTCCACAGAGCTTCACAAATGGGACTCGTCCATATCTTAACTCATTGCATACCTATAGACTTTGTATGAACTAGTTCCTTTAAATAAAAAGAACTAGTTCATAAGAACAAGTTCCACAGAGCTTCACAAATGGGACTCGTCCATATCTTAACTCATTGCATACCTATAGACCTTTAAATAAAAAGAACTAGTTCATAAGAACAAGTTCCACAGAGCTTCACAAATGGGACTCGTCCATATCTTAACTCATGCCTATAGACTTTGTATGAACTAGTTCTATAAAGAACTAGTTCATAAGAACAAGTTCCACAGAGCTTCACAAATGGGACTCGTCCATATCTTAACTCATTGCATACCTATAGACTTTGTATGAACTAGTTCCTATAAATAAAAAGAACTAGTTCATAAGAACAAGTTCCACAGAGCTTCACAAATGGGACTCGTCCATATCTTAACTCATTGCATACCTATAGACTTTGTATGAACTAGTTCCTTTAAATAAAAAGAACTAGTTCATAAGAACAAGTTCCACAGAGCTTCACAAATGGGACTCGTCCATATCTTAACTCATGCCTATAGACTTTGTATGAACTAGTTCTATAAAGAACTAGTTCATAAGAACAAGTTCCACAGAGCTTCACAAATGGGACTCGTCCATATCTTAACTCATTGCATACCTATAGACTTTGTATGAACTAGTTCATATAAATAAAAAGAACTAGTTCATAAGAACAAGTTCCACAGAGCTTCACAAATGGGACTCGTCCATATCTTAACTCATTGCATACCTATAAACTTTGTATGAACTAGTTCCTTTAAATAAAAAGAACTAGTTCATAAGAACAAGTTCACAAATGGGACTCGTCCATATCTTAACTCATTGCATACCTATAAACTTTGTATGAACTGGTTCCTTTAAATAAAAAGAACTAGTTCATAAGAACAAGTTCCACAAAGCTTAACAAATGGGACTCCTACATATCTCAACTCATGCCTATAGACTTTGTATGAACTAGTTCCTTTAAATAAAAAGAACTAGTTCATAAGAACAAGTTCCACAGAGCTTCACAAATGGGACTCGTCCATATCTTAACTCATTGCATACCTATAGACTTTGTATGAACTAGTTCCTTTAAATAAAAAGAACTAGTTCATAAGAACAAGTTCCACAAAGCTTAACAAATGGGACTCGTCCATATCTTAACTCATGCCTATAGACTTTGTATGAACTAGTTCCTATAAATAAAAAGAACTAGTTCATAAGAACAAGTTCCACAAAGCTTATGGGACTCGTACATATCTCAACTCATTGCGTACCTATAGACCTTTAAATAAAAGAACTAGTTCATAAGAACAAGTTCCACAGAGCTTCACAAATGGGACTCGTCCATATCTTAACTCATTGCATACCTATAGACTTTGTATGAACTAGTTCCTTTAAATAAAAAGAACTAGTTCATAAGAACAAGTTCCACAGAGCTTCACAAATGGGACTCGTCCATATCTTAACTCATGCCTATAGACTTTGTATGAACTAGTTCTATAAAGAACTAGTTCATAAGAACAAGTTCCACAGAGCTTCACAAATGGGACTCGTCCATATCTTAACTCATTGCATACCTATAGACTTTGTATGAACTAGTTCATATAAATAAAAAGAACTAGTTCATAAGAACAAGTTCCACAGAGCTTCACAAATGGGACTCGTCCATATCTTAACTCATTGCATACCTATAGACTTTGTATGAACTAGTTCCTTTAAATAAAAAGAACTAGTTCATAAGAACAAGTTCCACAGAGCTTCACAAATGGGACTCGTCCATATCTTAACTCATGCCTATAGACTTTGTATGAACTAGTTCTATAAAGAACTAGTTCATAAGAACAAGTTCCACAGAGCTTCACAAATGGGACTCGTCCATATCTTAACTCATTGCATACCTATAGACTTTGTATGAACTAGTTCATATAAATAAAAAGAACTAGTTCATAAGAACAAGTTCCACAGAGCTTCACAAATGGGACTCGTCCATATCTTAACTCATTGCATACCTATAAACTTTGTATGAACTGGTTCCTTTAAATAAAAAGAACTAGTTCATAAGAACAAGTTCCACAAAGCTTAACAAATGGGACTCGTCCATATCTTAACTCATTGCATACCTATAAACTTTGTATGAACTGGTTCCTTTAAATAAAAAGAACTAGTTCATAAGAACAAGTTCCACAAAGCTTAACAAATGGGACTCCTACATATCTCAACTCATGCCTATAGACTTTGTATGAACTAGTTCCTTTAAATAAAAAGAACTAGTTCATAAGAACAAGTTCCACAGAGCTTCACAAATGGGACTCGTCCATATCTTAACTCATTGCATACCTATAGACTTTGTATGAACTAGTTCTATAAAGAACTAGTTCATAAGAACAAGTTCCACAAAGCTTAACAAATGGGACTCGTCCATATCTTAACTCATTGCGTACCTATAGACCTTTAAATAAAAAGAACTAGTTCATAAGAACAAGTTCCACAGAGCTTCACAAATGGGACTCGTCCATATCTTAACTCATTGCATACCTATAGACCTTTAAATAAAAAGAACTAGTTCATAAGAACAAGTTCCACAGAGCTTCACAAATGGGACTCGTCCATATCTTAACTCATTGCATACCTATAGACTTTGTATGAACTAGTTCCTTTAAATAAAAAGAACTAGTTCATAAGAACAAGTTCCACAGAGCTTCACAAATGGGACTCGTCCATATCTTAACTCATGCCTATAGACTTTGTATGAACTAGTTCTATAAAGAACTAGTTCATAAGAACAAGTTCCACAGAGCTTCACAAATGGGACTCGTCCATATCTTAACTCATTGCATACCTATAGACTTTGTATGAACTAGTTCATATAAATAAAAAGAACTAGTTCATAAGAACAAGTTCCACAGAGCTTCACAAATGGGACTCGTCCATATCTTAACTCATTGCATACCTATAGACTTTGTATGAACTAGTTCCTTTAAATAAAAAGAACTAGTTCATAAGAACAAGTTCCACAGAGCTTCACAAATGGGACTCGTCCATATCTTAACTCATGCCTATAGACTTTGTATGAACTAGTTCTATAAAGAACTAGTTCATAAGAACAAGTTCCACAGAGCTTCACAAATGGGACTCGTCCATATCTTAACTCATTGCATACCTATAGACTTTGTATGAACTAGTTCATATAAATAAAAAGAACTAGTTCATAAGAACAAGTTCCACAGAGCTTCACAAATGGGACTCGTCCATATCTTAACTCATTGCATACCTATAGACTTTGTATGAACTAGTTCCTTTAAATAAAAAGAACTAGTTCATAAGAACAAGTTCCACAAAGCTTAACAAATGGGACTCGTCCATATCTTAACTCATTGCATACCTATAGACTTTGTATGAACTGGTTCCTTTAAATAAAAAGAACTAGTTCATAAGAACAAGTTCCACAAAGCTTAACAAATGGGACTCCTACATATCTCAACTCATGCTCTATAGACTTTGTATGAACTAGTTCCTTTAAATAAAAAGAACTAGTTCATAAGAACAAGTTCCACAGAGCTTCACAAATGGGACTCGTCCATATCTTAACTCATTGCATACCTATAGACTTTGTATGAACTGGTTCCTTTAAATAAAAAGAACTAGTTCATAAGAACAAGTTCCACAAAGCTTAACAAATGGGACTCCTACATATCTCAACTCATGCCTATAGACTTTGTATGAACTAGTTCCTTTAAATAAAAAGAACTAGTTCATAAGAACAAGTTCCACAAAGCTTATGGGACTCGTACATATCTCAACTCATTGCGTACCTATAGACCTTTAAATAAAAAGAACTAGTTCATAAGAACAAGTTCCACAGAGCTTCACAAATGGGACTCGTCCATATCTTAACTCATTGCATACCTATAGACTTTGTATGAACTAGTTCTATAAAGAACTAGTTCATAAGAACAAGTTCCACAGAGCTTCACAAATGGGACTCGTCCATATCTTAACTCATTGCATACCTATATATACATATCTCAACTCATTGCGTACCTATAGACCTTTAAATAAAAAGAACTAGTTCATAAGAACAAGTTCCACAGAGCTTCACAAATGGGACTCGTCCATATCTTAACTCATTGCATACCTATAGACTTTGTATGAACTGGTTCCTTTAAATAAAAAGAACTAGTTCATAAGAACAAGTTCCACAAAGCTTAACAAATGGGACTCCTACATATCTCAACTCATGCCTATAGACTTTGTATGAACTAGTTCCTTTAAATAAAAAGAACTAGTTCATAAGAACAAGTTCCACAAAGCTTATGGGACTCGTACATATCTCAACTCATTGCGTACCTATAGACCTTTAAATAAAAAGAACTAGTTCATAAGAACAAGTTCCACAGAGCTTCACAAATGGGACTCGTCCATATCTTAACTCATTGCATACCTATAGACTTTGTATGAACTGGTTCCTTTAAATAAAAAGAACTAGTTCATAAGAACAAGTTCCACAAAGCTTAACAAATGGGACTCCTACATATCTCAACTCATGCCTATAGACTTTGTATGAACTAGTTCCTTTAAATAAAAAGAACTAGTTCATAAGAACAAGTTCCACAAAGCTTATGGGACTCGTACATATCTCAACTCATTGCGTACCTATAGACCTTTAAATATAAAGAACTAGTTCATAAGAACAAGTTCCACAGAGCTTCACAAATGGGACTCGTCCATATCTTAACTCATTGCAAACCTATAGACTTTGTATGAACTAGTTCTATAAAGAACTAGTTCATAAGAACAAGTTCCACAGAGCTTCACAAATGGGACTCGTCCATATCTTAACTCATTGCATACCTATAGACTTTGTATGAACTAGTTCCCTTAAATAAAAAGAACTAGTTCATAAGAACAAGTTCCACAAAGCTTATGGGACTCGTACATATCTCAACTCATTGTGTACCTATAGACCTATTATGAAGAACTAGTTCATAAGAACAAGTTCCACAAAGCTTATGGGACTCGTACATATCTCAACTCATTGCGTACCTATAGACCTTTAAATAAAAAGAACTAGTTCATAAGAACAAGTTCCACAGAGCTTCACAAATGGGACTCGTCCATATCTTAACTCATTGCATACCTATAGACTTTGTATGAACTAGTTCCTTTAAATAAAAAGAACTAGTTCATAAGAACAAGTTCCACAAAGCTTCATGGGACTCGTACATATCTCAACTCATTGCGTACCTATAGACCTTTAAATATAAAGAACTAGTTCATAATCTTAACTCATTGCATACCTATAGACTTTGTATGAACTGGTTCCTTTAAATAAAAAGAACTAGTTCATAAGAACAAGTTCCACAAAGCTTAACAAATGGGACTCCTACATATCTCAACTCATGCCTATAGACTTTGTATGAACTAGTTCCTTTAAATAAAAAGAACTAGTTCATAAGAACAAGTTCCACAAAGCTTAACAAATGGGACTCCTACATATCTCAACTCATGCCTATAGACTTTGTATGAACTAGTTCCCTTAAATAAAAAGAACTAGTTCATAAGAACAAGTTCCACAAAGCTTATGGGACTCGTACATATCTCAACTCATTGCGTACCTATAGACCTTTAAATATAAAGAACTAGTTCATAAGAACAAGTTCCACAAAGCTTAACAAATGGGACTCGTCCATATCTTAACTCATGCCTATAGACTTTGTATGAACTAGTTCCCTTAAATAAAAAGAACTAGTTCATAAGAACAAGTTCCACAGAGCTTCACAAATGGGACTCGTCCATATCTTAACTCATTGCATACCTATAGACTTTGTATGAACTGGTTCCTTTAAATAAAAAGAACTAGTTCATAAGAACAAGTTCCACAGAGCTTCACAAATGGGACTCGTCCATATCTTAACTCATTGCATACCTATAGACTTTGTATGAACTGGTTCCTTTAAATAAAAAGAACTAGTTCATAAGAACAAGTTCCACAAAGCTTAACAAATGGGACTCCTACATATCTCAACTCATGCCTATAGACTTTGTATGAACTAGTTCCTTTAAATAAAAAGAACTAGTTCATAAGAACAAGTTCCACAAAGCTTATGGGACTCGTACATATCTCAACTCATTGCGTACCTATAGACCTTTAAATATAAAGAACTAGTTCATAAGAACAAGTTCCACAGAGCTTCACAAATGGGACTCGTCCATATCTTAACTCATTGCATACCTATATATACATATCTCAACTCATTGCGTACCTATAGACCTTTAAATAAAAAGAACTAGTTCATAAGAACAAGTTCCACAGAGCTTCACAAATGGGACTCGTCCATATCTTAACTCATTGCATACCTATAGACTTTGTATGAACTAGTTCCTTTAAATAAAAAGAACTAGTTCATAAGAACAAGTTCCACAAAGCTTAACAAATGGGACTCCTACATATCTTAACTCATGCCTATAGACTTTGTATGAATTAGTTCCCTTAAATAAAAAGAACTAGTTCATAAGAACAAGTTCCACAAAGCTTATGGGACTCGTACATATCTCAACTCATTGCGTACCTATAGACCTTTAAATAAAAAGAACTAGTTCATAAGAACAAGTTCCACAGAGCTTCACAAATGGGACTCGTCCATATCTTAACTCATTGCATACCTATAGACTTTGTATGAACTAGTTCCTTTAAATAAAAAGAACTAGTTCATAAGAACAAGTTCCACAAAGCTTAACAAATGGGACTCCTACATATCTCAACTCATGCCTATAGACTTTGTATGAACTAGTTCCTTTAAATAAAAAGAACTAGTTCATAAGAACAAGTTCCACAAAGCTTATGGGACTCGTACATATCTCAACTCATTGCGTACCTATAGACCTTTAAATATAAAGAACTAGTTCATAAGAACAAGTTCCACAGAGCTTCACAAATGGGACTCGTCCATATCTTAACTCATTGCATACCTATAGACTTTGTATGAACTAGTTCCTAATAAAAGAACTAGTTCATAAGAACAAGTTCCACAGAGCTTCACAAATGGGACTCGTCCATATCTTAACTCATTGCATACCTATAGACTTTGTATGAACTAGTTCCTTTAAATAAAAAGAACTAGTTCATAAGAACAAGTTCCACAGAGCTTCACAAATGGGACTCGTACATATCTCAACTCATGCCCTATAGACTTTGTATGAACTAGTTCCTTTAAATAAAAAGAACTAGTTCATAAGAACAAGTTCCACAAAGCTTATGGGACTCGTACATATCTCAACTCATTGCGTACCTATAGACTTTGTATGAACTAGTTCTATAAAGAACTAGTTCATAAGAACAAGTTCCACAGAGCTTCACAAATGGGACTCGTCCATATCTTAACTCATTGCATACCTATAGACTTTGTATGAACTAGTTCCTTTAAATAAAAAGAACTAGTTCATAAGAACAAGTTCCACAAAGCTTCATGGGACTCGTACATATCTCAACTCATTGCGTACCTATAGACCTATTATGAAGAACTAGTTCATAAGAACAAGTTCCACAAAGCTTATGGGACTCGTACATATCTCAACTCATTGCGTACCTATAGACCTTTAAATAAAAAGAACTAGTTCATAAGAACAAGTTCCACAGAGCTTCACAAATGGGACTCGTCCATATCTTAACTCATTGCATACCTATAGACTTTGTATGAACTAGTTCCTTTAAATAAAAAGAACTAGTTCATAAGAACAAGTTCCACAGAGCTTCACAAATGGGACTCGTACATATCTCAACTCATGCCTATAGACTTTGTATGAACTAGTTCCTTTAAATAAAAAGAACTAGTTCATAAGAACAAGTTCCACAGAGCTTCACAAATGGGACTCGTCCATATCTTAACTCATTGCATACCTATAGACTTTGTATGAACTAGTTCCTTTAAATAAAAAGAACTAGTTCATAAGAACAAGTTCCACAAAGCTTATGGGACTCGTACATATCTCAACTCATTGCGTACCTATAGACCTTTAAATATAAAGAAATAGTTCATAAGAACAAGTTCCCCAAAGCTTAACAAATGGGACTCCTCCATATCTCAACTCATGCTCTATAGACTTTGTATGAACTAGTTCCTTTAAATAAAATGAACTAGTTCATAAGAACAAGTTCCACAGAGCTTCACAAATGGGACTCGTCCATATCTCAACTCATGCCTATAGACTTTGTATGAACTAGTTCCTTTAAATAAAAAGAACTAGTTCATAAGAACAAGTTCCACAAAGCTTATGGGACTCGTACATATCTCAACTCATTGCGTACCTATAGACCTTTAAATAAAAAGAACTAGTTCATAAGAACAAGTTCCACAGAGCTTCACAAATGGGACTCGTCCATATCTTAACTCATTGCATACCTATAGACTTTGTATGAACTGGTTCCTTTAAATAAAAAGAACTAGTTCATAAGAACAAGTTCCACAAAGCTTATGGGACTCGTACATATCTCAACTCATGCCTATAGACTTTGTATGAACTAGTTTCTATAAATAAAAAGAACTAGTTCATAAGAACAAGTTCCACAAAGCTTATGGGACTCGTACATATCTCAACTCATTGCGTACCTATAGACCTTTAAATATAAAGAACTAGTTCATAAGAACAAGTTCCACAGAGCTTCACAAATGGGACTCGTCCATATCTTAACTCATTGCATACCTATAGACTTTGTATGAACTAGTTCTATTAAATAAAAAGAACTAGTTCATAAGAACAAGTTCCACAGAGCTTCACAAATGGGACTCGTCCATATCTTAACTCATTGCATACCTATAGACTTTGTATGAACTGGTTCCTTTAAATAAAAAGAACTAGTTCATAAGAACAAGTTCCACAAAGCTTAACAAATGGGACTCCTACATATCTCAACTCATGCCTATAGACTTTGTATGAACTAGTTCCTTTAAATAAAAAGAACTAGTTCATAAGAACAAGTTCCACAAAGCTTATGGGACTCGTACATATCTCAACTCATTGCGTACCTATAGACTTTGTATGAACTAGTTCTATAAAGAACTAGTTCATAAGAACAAGTTCCACAGAGCTTCACAAATGGGACTCGTCCATATCTTAACTCATTGCATACCTATAGACTTTGTATGAACTAGTTCCTTTAAATAAAAAGAACTAGTTCATAAGAACAAGTTCCACAAAGCTTATGGGACTCGTACATATCTCAACTCATGCATACCTATAGACCTTGTATGAAGAACTAGTTCATAGAACAAGTTCCACAAAGCTTATGGGACTCGTACATATCTCAACTCATTGCGTACCTATAGACCTTTAAATAAAAAGAACTAGTTCATAAGAACAAGTTCCACAGAGCTTCACAAATGGGACTCGTCCATATCTTAACTCATTGCATACCTATAGACTTTGTATGAACTAGTTCCTTTAAATAAAAAGAACTAGTTCATAAGAACAAGTTCCACAAAGCTTATGGGACTCGTACATATCTCAACTCATTGCGTACCTATAGACCTTTAAATAAAAGAACTAGTTCATAACTCTTAACTCATTGCATACCTATAGACTTTGTATGAACTAGTTCATATAAATAAAAAGAACTAGTTCATAAGAACAAGTTCCACAGAGCTTCACAAATGGGACTCGTACATATCTCAACTCATGCCTATAGACTTTGTATGAACTAGTTCCTTTAAATAAAAAGAACTAGTTCATAAGAACAAGTTCCACAAAGCTTAACAAATGGGACTCGTCCATATCTTAACTCATGCCTATAGACTTTGTATGAACTAGTTCCTTTAAATAAAAAGAACTAGTTCATAAGAACAAGTTCCACAAAGCTTATGGGACTCGTACATATCTCAACTCATTGCGTACCTATAGACCTTTAAATATAAAGAACTAGTTCATAAGAACAAGTTCCACAAAGCTTAACAAATGGGACTCCTACATATCTCAACTCATGCCTATAGACTTTGTATGAACTAGTTCCCTTAAATAAAAAGAACTAGTTCATAAGAACAAGTTCCACAGAGCTTCACAAATGGGACTCGTCCATATCTTAACTCATTGCATACCTATAGACTTTGTATGAACTGGTTCCTTTAAATAAAAAGAACTAGTTCATAAGAACAAGTTCCACAAAGCTTAACAAATGGGACTCGTCCATATCTTAACTCATGCCTATAGACTTTGTATGAACTAGTTCCTTTAAATAAAAAGAACTAGTTCATAAGAACAAGTTCCACAAAGCTTATGGGACTCGTACATATCTCAACTCATTGCGTACCTATAGACCTTTAAATATAAAGAACTAGTTCATAAGAACAAGTTCCACAGAGCTTCACAAATGGGACTCGTCCATATCTTAACTCATTGCATACCTATAGACTTTGTATGAACTAGTTCTATAAAGAACTAGTTCATAAGAACAAGTTCCACAGAGCTTCACAAATGGGACTCGTCCATATCTTAACTCATTGCATACCTATATATACATATCTCAACTCATTGCGTACCTATAGACCTTTAAATAAAAAGAACTAGGTTCATAAGAACAAGTTCCACAGAGCTTCACAAATGGGACTCGTCCATATCTTAACTCATTGCATACCTATAGACTTTGTATGAACTGGTTCCTTTAAATAAAAAGAACTAGTTCATAAGAACAAGTTCCACAAAGCTTAACAAATGGGACTCCTACATATCTCAACTCATGCCTATAGACTTTGTATGAACTAGTTCCTTTAAATAAAAAGAACTAGTTCATAAGAACAAGTTCCACAAAGCTTATGGGACTCGTACATATCTCAACTCATTGCGTACCTATAGACCTTTAAATAAAAAGAACTAGTTCATAAGAACAAGTTCCACAGAGCTTCACAAATGGGACTCGTCCATATCTTAACTCATTGCATACCTATAGACTTTGTATGAACTGGTTCCTTTAAATAAAAAGAACTAGTTCATAAGAACAAGTTCCACAAAGCTTAACAAATGGGACTCCTACATATCTCAACTCATGCCTATAGACTTTGTATGAACTAGTTCCTTTAAATAAAAAGAACTAGTTCATAAGAACAAGTTCCACAAAGCTTATGGGACTCGTACATATCTCAACTCATTGCGTACCTATAGACTTTGTATGAACTAGTTCTATAAAGAACTAGTTCATAAGAACAAGTTCCACAGAGCTTCACAAATGGGACTCGTCCATATCTTAACTCATTGCATACCTATAGACTTTGTATGAACTAGTTCCTTTAAATAAAAAGAACTAGTTCATAAGAACAAGTTCCACAAAGCTTATGGGACTCGTACATATCTCAACTCATTGCGTACCTATAGACCTATTATGAAGAACTAGTTCATAAGAACAAGTTCCACAAAGCTTATGGGACTCGTACATATCTCAACTCATTGCGTACCTATAGACCTTTAAATAAAAAGAACTAGTTCATAAGAACAAGTTCCACAGAGCTTCACAAATGGGACTCGTCCATATCTTAACTCATTGCATACCTATAGACTTTGTATGAACTAGTTCCTTTAAATAAAAAGAACTAGTTCATAAGAACAAGTTCCACAAAGCTTATGGGACTCGTACATATCTCAACTCATTGCGTACCTATAGACCTTTAAATATAAAGAACTAGTTCATAATCTTAACTCATTGCATACCTATAGACTTTGTATGAACTGGTTCCTTTAAATAAAAAGAACTAGTTCATAAGAACAAGTTCCACAAAGCTTAACAAATGGGACTCCTACATATCTCAACTCATGCCTATAGACTTTGTATGAACTAGTTCCTTTAAATAAAAAGAACTAGTTCATAAGAACAAGTTCCACAAAGCTTAACAAATGGGACTCGTCCATATCTCAACTCATGCCTATAGACTTTGTATGAACTAGTTCCCTTAAATAAAAAGAACTAGTTCATAAGAACAAGTTCCACAAAGCTTATGGGACTCGTACATATCTCAACTCATTGCGTACCTATAGACCTTTAAATATAAAGAACTAGTTCATAAGAACAAGTTCCACAGAGCTTAACAAATGGGACTCCTACATATCTCAACTCATGCCTATAGACTTTGTATGAACTAGTTCCCTTAAATAAAAAGAACTAGTTCATAAGAACAAGTTCCACAGAGCTTCACAAATGGGACTCGTCCATATCTTAACTCATTGCATACCTATAGACTTTGTATGAACTGGTTCCTTTAAATAAAAAGAACTAGTTCATAAGAACAAGTTCCACAAAGCTTAACAAATGGGACTCCTACATATCTCAACTCATGCCTATAGACTTTGTATGAACTAGTTCCTTTAAATAAAAAGAACTAGTTCATAAGAACAAGTTCCACAAAGCTTATGGGACTCGTACATATCTCAACTCATTGCGTACCTATAGACCTTTAAATAAAAAGAACTAGTTCATAAGAACAAGTTCCACAGAGCTTCACAAATGGGACTCGTCCATATCTTAACTCATTGCATACCTATAGACTTTGTATGAACTAGTTCCTTTAAATAAAAAGAACTAGTTCATAAGAACAAGTTCCACAAAGCTTATGGGACTCGTACATATCTCAACTCATTGCGTACCTATAGACCTTTAAATATAAAGAACTAGTTCATAAGAACAAGTTCCACAGAGCTTCACAAATGGGACTCGTCCATATCTTAACTCATTGCATACCTATAGACTTTGTATGAACTAGTTCTATAAAGAACTAGTTCATAAGAACAAGTTCCACAGAGCTTCACAAATGGGACTCGTCCATATCTTAACTCATTGCATACCTATAGACTTTGTATGAACTGGTTCCTTTAAATAAAAAGAACTAGTTCATAAGAACAAGTTCCACAAAGCTTAACAAATGGGACTCCTACATATCTCAACTCATGCCTATAGACTTTGTATGAACTAGTTCCTTTAAATAAAAAGAACTAGTTCATAAGAACAAGTTCCACAAAGCTTATGGGACTCGTACATATCTCAACTCATTGCATACCTATAGACTTTGTATGAACTAGTTCTATAAAGAACTAGTTCATAAGAACAAGTTCCACAGAGCTTCACAAATGGGACTCGTCCATATCTTAACTCATTGCATACCTATAGACTTTGTATGAACTAGTTCCTTTAAATAAAAAGAACTAGTTCATAAGAACAAGTTCCACAAAGCTTAACAAATGGGACTCCTCCATATCTCAACTCATGCCTATAGACTTTGTATGAACTAGTTCCTTTAAATAAAAAGAACTAGTTCATAAGAACAAGTTCCACAAAGCTTATGGGACTCGTACATATCTCAACTCATTGCGTACCTATAGACCTTTAAATATAAAGAACTAGTTCATAAGAACAAGTTCCACAGAGCTTCACAAATGGGACTCGTCCATATCTTAACTCATTGCATACCTATAGACTTTGTATGAACTAGTTCTATAAAGAACTAGTTCATAAGAACAAGTTCCACAGAGCTTCACAAATGGGACTCGTCCATATCTTAACTCATTGCATGCATACCTATAGACTTTGTATGAACTAGTTCCTTTAAATAAAAAGAACTAGTTCATAAGAACAAGTTCCACAAAGCTTATGGGACTCGTACATATCTCAACTCATTGCATACCTATAGACCTTTTATGAAGAACTAGTTCATAAGAACAAGTTCCACAAAGCTTATGGGACTCGTACATATCTCAACTCATTGCGTACCTATAGACCTTTAAATAAAAAGAACTAGTTCATAAGAACAAGTTCCACAGAGCTTCACAAATGGGACTCGTCCATATCTTAACTCATTGCATACCTATAGACTTTGTATGAACTAGTTCCTTTAAATAAAAAGAACTAGTTCATAAGAACAAGTTCCACAAAGCTTATGGGACTCGTACATATCTCAACTCATTGCGTACCTATAGACCTTTAAATATAAAGAACTAGTTCATAATCTTAACTCATTGCATACCTATAGACTTTGTATGAACTGGTTCCTTTAAATAAAAAGAACTAGTTCATAAGAACAAGTTCCACAAAGCTTCACAAATGGGACTCCTACATATCTCAACTCATGCCTATAGACTTTGTATGAACTAGTTCCTTTAAATAAAAAGAACTAGTTCATAAGAACAAGTTCCACAGTGCTTAACAAATGGGACTCGTCCATATCTTAACTCATGCATCTATAGACTTTGTATGAACTAGTTCCTTTAAATAAAAAGAACTAGTTCATAAGAACAAGTTCCACAAAGCTTATGGGACTCGTACATATCTCAACTCATTGCGTACCTATAGACCTTTAAATATAAAGAACTAGTTCATAAGAACAAGGTCCACAGAGCTTCACAAATGGGACTCCTACATATCTCAACTCATGCCTATAGACTTTGTATGAACTAGTTCCTTTAAATAAAAAGAACTAGTTCATAAGAACAAGTTCCACAAAGCTTAACAAATGGGACTCGTCCATATCTTAACTCATTGCATACCTATAGACTTTGTATGAACTGGTTCCTTTAAATAAAAAGAACTAGTTCATAAGAACAAGTTCCACAAAGCTTAACAAATGGGACTCGTCCATATCTTAACTCATGCCTATAGACTTTGTATGAACTAGTTCCTTTAAATAAAAAGAACTAGTTCATAAGAACAAGTTCCACAAAGCTTATGGGACTCGTACATATCTCAACTCATTGCGTACCTATAGACCTTTAAATAAAAAGAACTAGTTCATAAGAACAAGTTCCACAGAGCTTCACAAATGGGACTCGTCCATATCTTAACTCATTGCATACCTATAGACTTTGTATGAACTAGTTCTATAAAGAACTAGTTCATAAGAACAAGTTCCACAGAGCTTCACAAATGGGACTCGTCCATATCTTAACTCATTGCATACCTATAGACTTAGTATCAACTCATTGCGTACCTATAGACCTTTAAATAAAAAGAACTAGTTCATAAGAACAAGTTCCACAGAGCTTCACAAATGGGACTCGTCCATATCTTAACTCATTGCATACCTATAGACTTTGTATGAACTAGTTCCTTTAAATAAAAAGAACTAGTTCATAAGAACAAGTTCCACAAAGCTTAACAAATGGGACTCCTACATATCTCAACTCATGCCTATAGACTTTGTATGAACTAGTTCCTTTAAATAAAAAGAACTAGTTCATAAGAACAAGTTCCACAAAGCTTATGGGACTCGTACATATCTCAACTCATTGCGTACCTATAGACCTTTAAATAAAAAGAACTAGTTCATAAGAACAAGTTCCACAAAGCTTAACAAATGGGACTCGTCCATATCTCAACTCATGCCTATAGACTTTGTATGAACTAGTTCCTTTAAATAAAAAGAACTAGTTCATAAGAACAAGTTCCACAAAGCTTATGGGACTCGTACATATCTCAACTCATTGCGTACCTATAGACCTTTAAATAAAAAGAACTAGTTCATAAGAACAAGTTCCACAGAGCTTCACAAATGGGACTCGTCCATATCTTAACTCATTGCATACCTATAGACTTTGTATGAACTAGTTCTATAAAGAACTAGTTCATAAGAACAAGTTCCACAGAGCTTCACAAATGGGACTCGTCCATATCTTAACTCATTGCATACCTATAGACTTTGTATGAACTGGTTCCTTTAAATAAAAAGAACTAGTTCATAAGAACAAGTTCCACAAAGCTTAACAAATGGGACTCCTACATATCTCAACTCATGCCTATAGACTTTGTATGAACTAGTTCCTTTAAATAAAAAGAACTAGTTCATAAGAACAAGTTCCACAAAGCTTATGGGACTCGTACTATAGACTTTGTATGAACTAGTTCCTATAAATAAAAAGAACTAGTTCATAAGAACAAGTTCCACAAAGCTTAAGAAATGGGACTCGTCCATATCTTAACTCATTGCATACCTATAGACTTTGTATGAACTAGTTCCTTTAAATAAAAAGAACTAGTTCATAAGAACAAGTTCCACAAAGCTTATGGGACTCGTACATATCTCAACTCATTGCGTACCTATAGACCTTTATAAGAACTAGTTCATAAGAACAAGTTCCACAAAGCTTATGGGACTCGTACATATCTCAACTCATTGCGTACCTATAGACCTTTAAATAAAAAGAACTAGTTCATAAGAACAAGTTCCACAGAGCTTCACAAATGGGACTCGTCCATATCTTAACTCATTGCATACCTATAGACTTTGTATGAACTAGTTCCTTTAAATAAAAAGAACTAGTTCATAAGAACAAGTTCCACAGAGCTTCACAAATGGGACTCCTACATATCTCAACTCATGCCTATAGACTTTGTATGAACTAGTTCCTTTAAATAAAAAGAACTAGTTCATAAGAACAAGTTCCACAGAGCTTCACAAATGGGACTCGTCCATATCTTAACTCATTGCATACCTATAGACTTTGTATGAACTGGTTCCTTTAAATAAAAAGAACTAGTTCATAAGAACAAGTTCCACAAAGCTTATGGGACTCGTACATATCTCAACTCATTGCGTACCTATAGACCTTTAAATATAAAGAACTAGTTCATAAGAACAAGTTCCACAAAGCTTAACAAATGGGACTCCTACATATCTCAACTCATGCCTATAGACTTTGTATGAACTAGTTCCTTTAAATAAAAAGAACTAGTTCATAAGAAAAAGTTCCACAGAGCTTCACAAATGGGACTCGTCCATATCTTAACTCATTGCATACCTATAGACTTTGTATGAACTGGTTCCTTTAAATAAAAAGAACTAGTTCATAAGAACAAGTTCCACAGAGCTTCACAAATGGGACTCGTCCATATCTTAACTCATTGCATACCTATAGACTTTGTATGAACTGGTTCCTTTAAATAAAAAGAACTAGTTCATAAGAACAAGTTCCACAAAGCTTAACAAATGGGACTCCTACATATCTCAACTCATGTCTATAGACTTTGTATGAACTAGTTCCTTTAAATAAAAAGAACTAGTTCATAAGAACAAGTTCCACAAAGCTTATGGGACTCGTACATATCTCAACTCATTGCGTACCTATAGACCTTTAAATATAAAGAACTAGTTCATAAGAACAAGTTCCACAGAGCTTCACAAATGGGACTCGTCCATATCTTAACTCATTGCATACCTATAGACTTTGTATGAACTAGTTCTATAAAGAACTAGTTCATAAGAACAAGTTCCACAGAGCTTCACAAATGGGACTCGTCCATATCTTAACTCATTGCATACCTATAGATACATATCTCAACTCATTGCGTACCTATAGACCTTTAAATAAAAAGAACTAGTTCATAAGAACAAGTTCCACAGAGCTTCACAAATGGGACTCGTCCATATCTTAACTCATTGCATACCTATAGACTTTGTATGAACTAGTTCCTTTAAATAAAAAGAACTAGTTCATAAGAACAAGTTCCACAAAGCTTAACAAATGGGACTCCTACATATCTCAACTCATGCCTATAGACTTTGTATGAACTAGTTCCCTTAAATAAAAAGAACTAGTTCATAAGAACAAGTTCCATAAAGCTTATGGGACTCGTACATATCTCAACTCATTGCGTACCTATAGACCTTTAAATAAAAAGAACTAGTTCATAAGAACAAGTTCCACAGAGCTTCACAAATGGGACTCGTCCATATCTTAACTCATTGCATACCTATAGACTTTGTATGAACTAGTTCCTTTAAATAAAAAGAACTAGTTCATAAGAACAAGTTCCACAAAGCTTAACAAATGGGACTCCTACATATCTCAACTCATGCCTATAGACTTTGTATGAACTAGTTCCTTTAAATAAAAAGAACTAGTTCATAAGAACAAGTTCCACAAAGCTTATGGGACTCGTACATATCTCAACTCATTGCGTACCTATAGACCTTTAAATATAAAGAACTAGTTCATAAGAACAAGTTCCACAGAGCTTCACAAATGGGACTCGTCCATATCTTAACTCATTGCAAACCTATAGACTTTGTATGAACTAGTTCTATAAAGAACTAGTTCATAAGAACAAGTTCCACAGAGCTTCACAAATGGGACTCGTCCATATCTTAACTCATTGCATACCTATAGACTTTGTATGAACTGGTTCCTTTAAATAAAAAGAACTAGTTCATAAGAACAAGTTCCACAAAGCTTAACAAATGGGACTCCTACATATCTCAACTCATGCCTATAGACTTTGTATGAACTAGTTCCTTTAAATAAAAAGAACTAGTTCATAAGAACAAGTTCCAGAAAGCTTATGGGACTCGTACATATCTCAACTCATTGCGTACCTATAGACTTTGTATGAACTAGTTCTATAAAGAACTAGTTCATAAGAACAAGTTCCACAGAGCTTCACAAATGGGACTCGTCCATATCTTAATTCATTGCATACCTATAGACTTTGTATGAACTAGTTCCCTTAAATAAAAAGAACTAGTTCATAAGAACAAGTTCCACAAAGCTTATGGGACTCGTACATATCTCAACTCATTGCGTACCTATAGACCTATTATGAAGAACTAGTTCAAAGAACAAGTTCCACAAAGCTTATGGGACTCGTACATATCTCAACTCATTGCGTACCTATAGACCTTTAAATAAAAAGAACTAGTTCATAAGAACAAGTTCCACAGAGCTTCACAAATGGGACTCGTCCATATCTTAACTCATTGCATACCTATAGACTTTGTATGAACTAGTTCCTTTAAATAAAAAGAACTAGTTCATAAGAACAAGTTCCACAGAGCTTCACAAATGGGACTCGTCCATATCTCAACTCATGCCTATAGACTTTGTATGAACTAGTTCCTTTAAATAAAAAGAACTAGTTCATAAGAACAAGTTCCACAGAGCTTCACAAATGGGACTCGTCCATATCTTAACTCATTGCATACCTATAGACTTTGTATGAACTGGTTCCTTTAAATAAAAAGAACTAGTTCATAAGAACAAGTTCCACAAAGCTTATGGGACTCGTACATATCTCAACTCATTGCGTACCTATAGACCTTTAAATATAAAGAACTAGTTCATAAGAACAAGTTCCACAAAGCTTAACAAATGGGACTCCTACATATCTCAACTCATGCCTATAGACTTTGTATGAACTAGTACCTTTAAATAAAAAGAACTAGTTCATAAGAACAAGTTCCACAGAGCTTCACAAATGGGACTCCTACATATCTCAACTCATGCCTATAGACTTTGTATGAACTAGTTCCTTTAAATAAAAAGAACTAGTTCATAAGAACAAGTTCCACAAAGCTTATGGGACTCGTACATATCTCAACTCATTGCGTACCTATAGACCTTTAAATAAAAAGAACTAGTTCATAAGAACAAGTTCCACAGAGCTTCACAAATGGGACTCGTCCATATCTTAACTCATTGCATACCTATAGACTTTGTATGAACTGGTTCCTTTAAATAAAAAGAACTAGTTCATAAGAACAAGTTCCACAAAGCTTAACAAATGGGACTCGTACATATCTCAACTCATGCCTATAGACTTTGTATGAACTAGTTCCCTTAAATAAAAAGAACTAGTTCATAAGAACAAGTTCCACAAAGCTTATGGGACTCGTACATATCTCAACTCATTGCGTACCTATAGACCTTTAAATATAAAGAACTAGTTCATAAGAACAAGTTCCACAAAGCTTAACAAATGGGACTCCTACATATCTCAACTCATGCCTATAGACTTTGTATGAACTAGTTCCTTTAAATAAAAAGAACTAGTTCATAAGAACAAGTTCCACAAAGCTTATGGGACTCGTACATATCTCAACTCATTGCGTACCTATAGACCTTTAAATATAAAGAACTAGTTCATAAGAACAAGTTCCACAGAGCTTCACAAATGGGACTCGTCCATATCTTAACTCATTGCATACCTATAGACTTTGTATGAACTAGTTCTATAAAGAACTAGTTCATAAGAACAAGTTCCACAGAGCTTCACAAATGGGACTCGTCCATATCTTAACTCATTGCATACCTATAGACTTTGTATGAACTGGTTCCTTTAAATAAAAAGAACTAGTTCATAAGAACAAGTTCCACAAAGCTTAACAAATGGGACTCCTACATATCTCAACTCATGCTCTATAGACTTTGTATGAACTAGTTCCTTTAAATAAAAAGAACTAGTTCATAAGAACAAGTTCCACAAAGCTTCCAATGGGACTCGTCCATATCTTAACTCATTGCATACCTATAGACTTTGTATGAACTAGTTCTATAAAGAACTAGTTCATAAGAACAAGTTCCACAGAGCTTCACAAATGGGACTCGTCCATATCTTAACTCATTGCATACCTATAGACTTTGTATGAACTAGTTCCTTTAAATAAAAAGAACTAGTTCATAAGAACAAGTTCCACAAAGCTTATGGGACTCGTACATATCTCAACTCATTGCGTACCTATAGACCTTTAAATAAAATGAACTAGTTCATAAGAACAAGTTCCACAGAGCTTCACAAATGGGACTCGTCCATATCTTAACTCATTGCATACCTATAGACTTTGTATGAACTAGTTCTATAAAGAACTAGTTCATAAGAACAAGTTCCACAGAGCTTCACAAATGGGACTCGTCCATATCTTAACTCATTGCATACCTATAGACTTTGTATGAACTGGTTCCTTTAAATAAAAAGAACTAGTTCATAAGAACAAGTTCCACAAAGCTTAACAAATGGGACTCCTACATATCTCAACTCATGCCTATAGACTTTGTATGAACTAGTTCCTTTAAATAAAAAGAACTAGTTCATAAGAACAAGTTCCACAAAGCTTATGGGACTCGTACATATCTCAACTCATTGCGTACCTATAGACTTTGTATGAACTAGTTCTATAAAGAACTAGTTCATAAGAACAAGTTCCACAGAGCTTCACAAATGGGACTCGTCCATATCTTAACTCATTGCATACCTATAGACTTTGTATGAACTAGTTCCCTTAAATAAAAAGAACTAGTTCATAAGAACAAGTTCCACAAAGCTTATGGGACTCGTACATATCTCAACTCATTGCGTACCTATAGACCTATTATGAAGAACTAGTTCATAAGAACAAGTTCCACAAAGCTTATGGGACTCGTACATATCTCAACTCATTGCGTACCTATAGACCTTTAAATAAAAAGAACTAGTTCATAAGAACAAGTTCCACAGAGCTTCACAAATGGGACTCGTCCATATCTTAACTCATTGCATACCTATAGACTTTGTATGAACTAGTTCCTTTAAATAAAAAGAACTAGTTCATAAGAACAAGTTCCACAAAGCTTATGGGACTCGTACATATCTCAACTCATTGCGTACCTATAGACCTTTAAATATAAAGAACTAGTTCATAATCTTAACTCATTGCATACCTATAGACTTTGTATGAACTGGTTCCTTTAAATAAAAAGAACTAGTTCATAAGAACAAGTTCCACAAAGCTTAACAAATGGGACTCCTACATATCTCAACTCATGCCTATAGACTTTGTATGAACTAGTTCCTTTAAATAAAAAGAACTAGTTCATAAGAACAAGTTCCACAAAGCTTAACAAATGGGACTCCTACATATCTCAACTCATGCCTATAGACTTTGTATGAACTAGTTCCCTTAAATAAAAAGAACTAGTTCATAAGAACAAGTTCCACAAAGCTTATGGGACTCGTACATATCTCAACTCATTGCGTACCTATAGACCTTTAAATATAAAGAACTAGTTCATAAGAACAAGTTCCACAAAGCTTAACAAATGGGACTCCTACATATCTCAACTCATGCCTATAGACTTTGTATGAACTAGTTCCCTTAAATAAAAAGAACTAGTTCATAAGAACAAGTTCCACAGAGCTTCACAAATGGGACTCGTCCATATCTTAACTCATTGCATACCTATAGACTTTGTATGAACTGGTTCCTTTAAATAAAAAGAACTAGTTCATAAGAACAAGTTCCACAGAGCTTCACAAATGGGACTCGTCCATATCTTAACTCATTGCATACCTATAGACTTTGTATGAACTGGTTCCTTTAAATAAAAAGAACTAGTTCATAAGAACAAGTTCCACAAAGCTTAACAAATGGGACTCCTACATATCTCAACTCATGCCTATAGACTTTGTATGAACTAGTTCCTTTAAATAAAAAGAACTAGTTCATAAGAACAAGTTCCACAAAGCTTATGGGACTCGTACATATCTCAACTCATTGCGTACCTATAGACCTTTAAATATAAAGAACTAGTTCATAAGAACAAGTTCCACAGAGCTTCACAAATGGGACTCGTCCATATCTTAACTCATTGCATACCTATAGACTTTGTAAGAACTAGTTCTATAAAGAACTAGTTCATAAGAACAAGTTCCACAGAGCTTCACAAATGGGACTCGTCCATATCTTAACTCATTGCATACCTATATATACATATCTCAACTCATTGCGTACCTATAGACCTTTAAATAAAAAGAACTAGGTTATAAGAACAAGTTCCACAGAGCTTCACAAATGGGACTCGTCCATATCTTAACTCATTGCATACCTATAGACTTTGTATGAACTGGTTCCTTTAAATAAAAAGAACTAGTTCATAAGAACAAGTTCCACAAAGCTTAACAAATGGGACTCCTACATATCTCAACTCATGCCTATAGCCTTTGTATGAACTAGTTCCCTTAAATAAAAAGAACTAGTTCATAAGAACAAGTTCCATAAAGCTTATGGGACTCGTACATATCTCAACTCATTGCGTACCTATAGACCTTTAAATAAAAAGAACTAGTTCATAAGAACAAGTTCCACAGAGCTTCACAAATGGGACTCGTCCATATCTTAACTCATTGCATACCTATAGACTTTGTATGAACTGGTTCCTTTAAATAAAAAGAACTAGTTCATAAGAACAAGTTCCACAAAGCTTAACAAATGGGACTCCTACATATCTCAACTCATGCCTATAGACTTTGTATGAACTAGTTCCTTTAAATAAAAAGAACTAGTTCATAAGAACAAGTTCCACAAAGCTTATGGGACTCGTACATATCTCAACTCATTGCGTACCTATAGACCTTAAAATATAAAGAACTAGTTCATAAGAACAAGTTCCACAAAGCTTAACAAATGGGACTCGTCCATATCTTAACTCATTGCATACCTATAGACTTTGTATGAACTGGTTCCTTTAAATAAAAAGAACTAGTTCATAAGAACAAGTTCCACAGAGCTTCACAAATGGGACTCGTCCATATCTTAACTCATTGCATACCTATAGACTTTGTATGAACTGGTTCCTTTAAATAAAAAGAACTAGTTCATAAGAACAAGTTCCACAGAGCTTCACAAATGGGACTCGTCCATATCTTAACTCATTGCATACCTATAGACTTTGTATGAACTGGTTCCTTTAAATAAAAAGAACTAGTTCATAAGAACAAGTTCCACAAAGCTTAACAAATGGGACTCGTCCATATCTTAACTCATTGCATACCTATAGACTTTGTATGAACTAGTTCCTTTAAATAAAAAGAACTAGTTCATAAGAACAAGTTCCACAAAGCTTATGGGACTCGTACATATCTCAACTCATTGCGTACCTATAGACCTTTAAATAAAATGAACTAGTTCATAAGAACAAGTTCCACAGAGCTTCACAAATGGGACTCGTCCATATCTTAACTCATTGCATACCTATAGACTTTGTATGAACTAGTTCCTTTAAATAAAAAGAACTAGTTCATAAGAACAAGTTCCACAAAGCTTATGGGACTCGTACATATCTCAACTCATTGCGTACCTATAGACCTTTAAATATAAAGAACTAGTTCATAATCTTAACTCATTGCATACCTATAGACTTTGTATGAACTGGTTCCTTTAAATAAAAAGAACTAGTTCATAAGAACAAGTTCCACAAAGCTTAACAAATGGGACTCCTACATATCTCAACTCATGCCTATAGACTTTGTATGAACTAGTTCCTTTAAATAAAAAGAACTAGTTCATAAGAACAAGTTCCACAAAGCTTAACAAATGGGACTCCTACATATCTCAACTCATGCCTATAGACTTTGTATGAACTAGTTCCCTTAAATAAAAAGAACTAGTTCATAAGAACAAGTTCCACAAAGCTTATGGGACTCGTACATATCTCAACTCATTGCGTACCTATAGACCTTTAAATATAAAGAACTAGTTCATAAGAACAAGTTCCACAAAGCTTAACAAATGGGACTCCTACATATCTCAACTCATGCCTATAGACTTTGTATGAACTAGTTCCCTTAAATAAAAAGAACTAGTTCATAAGAACAAGTTCCACAGAGCTTCACAAATGGGACTCGTCCATATCTTAACTCATTGCATACCTATAGACTTTGTATGAACTGGTTCCTTTAAATAAAAAGAACTAGTTCATAAGAACAAGTTCCACAGAGCTTCACAAATGGGACTCGTCCATATCTTAACTCATTGCATACCTATAGACTTTGTATGAACTGGTTCCTTTAAATAAAAAGAACTAGTTCATAAGAACAAGTTCCACAAAGCTTAACAAATGGGACTCCTACATATCTCAACTCATGCCTATAGACTTTGTATGAACTAGTTCCTTTAAATAAAAAGAACTAGTTCATAAGAACAAGTTCCACAATGCTTATGGGACTCGTACATATCTCAACTCATTGCGTACCTATAGACCTTTAAATATAAAGAACTAGTTCATAAGAACAAGTTCCACAGAGCTTCACAAATGGGACTCGTCCATATCTTAACTCATTGCATACCTATAGACTTTGTAAGAACTAGTTCTATAAAGAACTAGTTCATAAGAACAAGTTCCACAGAGCTTCACAAATGGGACTCGTCCATATCTTAACTCATTGCATACCTATATATACATATCTCAACTCATTGCGTACCTATAGACCTTTAAATAAAAAGAACTAGGTTATAAGAACAAGTTCCACAGAGCTTCACAAATGGGACTCGTCCATATCTTAACTCATTGCATACCTATAGACTTTGTATGAACTGGTTCCTTTAAATAAAAAGAACTAGTTCATAAGAACAAGTTCCACAAAGCTTAACAAATGGGACTCCTACATATCTCAACTCATGCCTATAGCCTTTGTATGAACTAGTTCCCTTAAATAAAAAGAACTAGTTCATAAGAACAAGTTCCATAAAGCTTATGGGACTCGTACATATCTCAACTCATTGCGTACCTATAGACCTTTAAATAAAAAGAACTAGTTCATAAGAACAAGTTCCACAGAGCTTCACAAATGGGACTCGTCCATATCTTAACTCATTGCATACCTATAGACTTTGTATGAACTGGTTCCTTTAAATAAAAAGAACTAGTTCATAAGAACAAGTTCCACAAAGCTTAACAAATGGGACTCCTACATATCTCAACTCATGCCTATAGACTTTGTATGAACTAGTTCCTTTAAATAAAAAGAACTAGTTCATAAGAACAAGTTCCACAAAGCTTATGGGACTCGTACATATCTCAACTCATTGCGTACCTATAGACCTTTAAATATAAAGAACTAGTTCATAAGAACAAGTTCCACAAAGCTTAACAAATGGGACTCCTACATATCTCAACTCATGCCTATAGACTTTGTATGAACTAGTTCCCTTAAATAAAAAGAACTAGTTCATAAGAACAAGTTCCACAGAGCTTCACAAATGGGACTCGTCCATATCTTAACTCATTGCATACCTATAGACTTTGTATGAACTGGTTCCTTTAAATAAAAAGAACTAGTTCATAAGAACAAGTTCCACAGAGCTTCACAAATGGGACTCGTCCATATCTTAACTCATTGCATACCTATAGACTTTGTATGAACTGGTTCCTTTAAATAAAAAGAACTAGTTCATAAGAACAAGTTCCACAAAGCTTAACAAATGGGACTCCTACATATCTCAACTCATGCCTATAGCCTTTGTATGAACTAGTTCCCTTAAATAAAAAGAACTAGTTCATAAGAACAAGTTCCATAAAGCTTATGGGACTCGTACATATCTCAACTCATTGCGTACCTATAGACCTTTAAATAAAAAGAACTAGTTCATAAGAACAAGTTCCACAGAGCTTCACAAATGGGACTCGTCCATATCTTAACTCATTGCATACCTATAGACTTTGTATGAACTGGTTCCTTTAAATAAAAAGAACTAGTTCATAAGAACAAGTTCCACAAAGCTTAACAAATGGGACTCCTACATATCTCAACTCATGCCTATAGACTTTGTATGAACTAGTTCCTTTAAATAAAAAGAACTAGTTCATAAGAACAAGTTCCACAAAGCTTATGGGACTCGTACATATCTCAACTCATTGCGTACCTATAGACTTTGTATGAACTAGTTCTATAAAGAACTAGTTCATAAGAACAAGTTCCACAGAGCTTCACAAATGGGACTCGTCCATATCTTAATTCATTGCATACCTATAGACTTTGTATGAACTAGTTCCCTTAAATAAAAAGAACTAGTTCATAAGAACAAGTTCCACAAAGCTTATGGGACTCGTACATATCTCAACTCATTGCGTACCTATAGACCTATTATGAAGAACTAGTTCATAAGAACAAGTTCCACAAAGCTTATGGGACTCGTACATATCTCAACTCATTGCGTACCTATAGACCTTTAAATAAAAAGAACTAGTTCATAAGAACAAGTTCCACAGAGCTTCACAAATGGGACTCGTCCATATCTTAACTCATTGCATACCTATAGACTTTGTATGAACTAGTTCCTTTAAATAAAAAGAACTAGTTCATAAGAACAAGTTCCACAAAGCTTATGGGACTCGTACATATCTCAACTCATTGCGTACCTATAGACCTTTAAATATAAAGAACTAGTTCATAATCTTAACTCATTGCATACCTATAGACTTTGTATGAACTGGTTCCTTTAAATAAAAAGAACTAGTTCATAAGAACAAGTTCCACAAAGCTTAACAAATGGGACTCCTACATATCTCAACTCATGCCTATAGACTTTGTATGAACTAGTTCCTTTAAATAAAAAGAACTAGTTCATAAGAACAAGTTCCACAAAGCTTAACAAATGGGACTCCTACATATCTCAACTCATGCCTATAGACTTTGTATGAACTAGTTCCCTTAAATAAAAAGAACTAGTTCATAAGAACAAGTTCCACAAAGCTTATGGGACTCGTACATATCTCAACTCATTGCGTACCTATAGACCTTTAAATATAAAGAACTAGTTCATAAGAACAAGTTCCACAAAGCTTAACAAATGGGACTCCTACATATCTCAACTCATGCCTATAGACTTTGTATGAACTAGTTCCCTTAAATAAAAAGAACTAGTTCATAAGAACAAGTTCCACAGAGCTTCACAAATGGGACTCGTCCATATCTTAACTCATTGCATACCTATAGACTTTGTATGAACTGGTTCCTTTAAATAAAAAGAACTAGTTCATAAGAACAAGTTCCACAAAGCTTAACAAATGGGACTCCTACATATCTCAACTCATGCCTATAGACTTTGTATGAACTAGTTCCTTTAAATAAAAAGAACTAGTTCATAAGAACAAGTTCCACAAAGCTTATGGGACTCGTACATATCTCAACTCATTGCGTACCTATAGACCTTTAAATAAAAAGAACTAGTTCATAAGAACAAGTTCCACAGAGCTTCACAAATGGGACTCGTCCATATCTTAACTCATTGCATACCTATAGACTTTGTATGAACTAGTTCCCTTAAATAAAAAGAACTAGTTCATAAGAACAAGTTCCACAAAGCTTATGGGACTCGTACATATCTCAACTCATTGCGTACCTATAGACCTTTAAATATAAAGAACTAGTTCATAAGAACAAGTTCCACAGAGCTTCACAAATGGGACTCGTCCATATCTTAACTCATTGCAAACCTATAGACTTTGTATGAACTAGTTCTATAAAGAACTAGTTCATAAGAACAAGTTCCACAAAGCTTCACAAATGGGACTCGTCCATATCTTAACTCATTGCATACCTATAGACTTTGTATGAACTGGTTCCTTTAAATAAAAAGAACTAGTTCATAAGAACAAGTTCCACAAAGCTTAACAAATGGGACTCCTACATATCTCAACTCATGCCTATAGACTTTGTATGAACTAGTTCCTTTAAATAAAAAGAACTAGTTCATAAGAACAAGTTCCACAGAGCTTCACAAATGGGACTCGTCCATATCTTAACTCATTGCATACCTATAGACTTTGTATGAACTGGTTCCTTTAAATAAAAAGAACTAGTTCATAAGAACAAGTTCCACAGAGCTTCACAAATGGGACTCCTACATATCTCAACTCATGCCTATAGACTTTGTATGAACTAGTTCCTTTAAATAAAAAGAACTAGTTCATAAGAACAAGTTCCACAGAGCTTCACAAATGGGACTCGTCCATATCTTAACTCATTGCATACCTATAGACTTTGTATGAACTAGTTCCCTTAAATAAAAAGAACTAGTTCATAAGAACAAGTTCCACAAAGCTTATGGGACTCGTACATATCTCAACTCATTGCGTACCTATAGACCTATTATGAAGAACTAGTTCATAAGAACAAGTTCCACAAAGCTTATGGGACTCGTACATATCTCAACTCATTGCGTACCTATAGACCTTTAAATAAAAAGAACTAGTTCATAAGAACAAGTTCCACAGAGCTTCACAAATGGGACTCGTCCATATCTTAACTCATTGCATACCTATAGACTTTGTATGAACTAGTTCCTTTAAATAAAAAGAACTAGTTCATAAGAACAAGTTCCACAAAGCTTATGGGACTCGTACATATCTCAACTCATTGCGTACCTATAGACCTTTAAATATAAAGAACTAGTTCATAATCTTAACTCATTGCATACCTATAGACTTTGTATGAACTGGTTCCTTTAAATAAAAAGAACTAGTTCATAAGAACAAGTTCCACAAAGCTTATGGGACTCGTACATATCTCAACTCATTGCGTACCTATAGACCTTTAAATATAAAGAACTAGTTCATAAGAACAAGTTCCACAAAGCTTAACAAATGGGACTCCTACATATCTCAACTCATGCCTATAGACTTTGTATGAACTAGTTCCTTTAAATAAAAAGAACTAGTTCATAAGAACAAGTTCCACAGAGCTTCACAAATGGGACTCCTACATATCTCAACTCATGCCTATAGACTTTGTATGAACTAGTTCCTTTAAATAAAAAGAACTAGTTCATAAGAACAAGTTCCACAAAGCTTATGGGACTCGTACATATCTCAACTCATTGCGTACCTATAGACCTTTAAATAAAAAGAACTAGTTCATAAGAACAAGTTCCACAGAGCTTCACAAATGGGACTCGTCCATATCTTAACTCATTGCATACCTATAGACTTTGTATGAACTGGTTCCTTTAAATAAAAAGAACTAGTTCATAAGAACAAGTTCCACAAAGCTTAACAAATGGGACTCCTACATATCTCAACTCATGCCTATAGACTTTGTATGAACTAGTTCCCTTAAATAAAAAGAACTAGTTCATAAGAACAAGTTCCACAAAGCTTATGGGACTCGTACATATCTCAACTCATTGCGTACCTATAGACCTTTAAATATAAAGAACTAGTTCATAAGAACAAGTTCCACAAAGCTTAACAAATGGGACTCCTACATATCTCAACTCATGCCTATAGACTTTGTATGAACTAGTTCCTTTAAATAAAAAGAACTAGTTCATAAGAACAAGTTCCACAGAACTGTTTCTCAACTGTTGCTCTCCTCTGGGTCTGCCTGTGGCTCTGCCTTTGGCTCTGCCTTTGGCTCTGCTTCTGCTCAGCTGTGGCTCAACTGTTTCTCAACTGTTGCTCTCCTCTGGGTCTGCCTGTGGCTCTGCCTATGGCTCTGCCTTTGGCTCTGCTTCTGCTAAGCTGTGGCGCAACTGTTTCTCAACTGTTGCTCTCCTCTGGGTCTGCCTATGGCTCTGCCTATGGCTCTGCCTTTGGCTCTGCTTCTGCTCAACTGTGGCGCAACTGTTTCTCAACTGTTGCTCTCCTCTGGGTCTGCCTATGGCTCTGCCTATGGCTCTGCCTTTGGCTCTGCTTCTGCTCAACTGTGGCTCAACTGTTTCTCAACTGTTGCTCTCCTATGGCTCTGCCTTTGGCTCTGCTTCTGCTCAACTGTGGCGCAACTGTTTCTCAACTGTTGCTCTCCTCTGGGTCTGCCTATGGCTCTGCCTGGGCTCTGCTTCTGCTCAACTGTGGCGCAACTGTTTCTCAACTGTTTCTCTCCTCTGGGTCTGCCTATGGCTCTGCCTTTGGCTCTGCTTCTGCTCAGCTGTGGCTCAACTGTTTCTCAACTGTTGCTCTCCTCTGGGTCTGCCTATGGCTCTGCCTATGGCTCTGCCTTTGGCTCTGCTTCTGCTCAACTGTGGCGCAACTGTTTCTCAACTGTTGCTCTCCTCTGGCTCTGCCTATGGCTCTGCCTTTGGCTCTGCTTCTGCTCAGCTGTGGCTCAACTGTTTCTCAACTGTTGCTCTCCTCTGGGTCTGCCTATGGCTCTGCCTGGGCTCTGCTTCTGCTCAACTGTGGCGCAACTGTTTCTCAACTGTTTCTCTCCTCTGGGTCTGCCTATGGCTCTGCCTTTGGCTCTGCTTCTGCTCAGCTGTGGCTCAACTGTTTCTCAACTGTTGCTCTCCTCTGGGTCTGCCTATGGCTCTGCCTATGGCTCTGCCTTTGGCTCTGCTTCTGCTCAGCTGTGGCTCAACTGTTTCTCAACTGTTGCTCTCCTATGGCTCTGCCTTTGGCTCTGCTTCTGCTCAACTGTGGCGCAACTGTTTCTCAACTGTTGCTCTCCTCTGGGTCTGCCTATGGCTCTGCCTGGGCTCTGCTTCTGCTCAACTGTGGCGCAACTGTTTCTCAACTGTTGCTCTCCTCTGGCTCTGCCTATGGCTCTGCCTGGGCTCTGCTTCTGCTCAGCTGTGGCTCAACTGTTTCTCAACTGTTGCTCTCTTCTGGGTCTGCCTATGGCTCTGCCTATGGCTCTGCCTATGGCTCTGCCTATGGCTCTGCCTATGGCTCTGCCTATGGCTCTGCCTATGGCTCTGCCTATGGCTCTGCCTATGGCTCTGCATATGGCTCTGCCTATGGCTCTGCCTATGGCTCTGCCTATGGCTCTGCCTATGGCTCTGCCTATGGCTCTGCCTATGGCTCTGCCTATGGCTCTGCCTTTGGCTCTGCTTCTGCTCAACTGTGGCGCAACTGTTTCTCAACTGTTGCTCTCCTCTGGCTCTGCCTATGGCTCTGCCTGGGCTCTGCTTCTGCTCAGCTGTGGCTCAACTGTTTCTCAACTGTTGGTCTCCTCTGGGTCTGCCTGTGGTTCTGCCTGTGGCTCTGCCTTTGGCTCTGCCTGGGCTCTGCTTCTGCTCAGCTGTGGCGCAACTGTTTCTCAACTGTTGCTCTCTTCTGGGTCTGCCTTTGGCTCTGCCTGTGGCTCTGCCTTTGGCTCTGCCTGGGCTCTGCTTCTGCTCAGCTGTGGCTCAACTGTTTCTCAACTGTTGCTCTCTTCTGGGTCTGCCTATGGCTCTGCCTATGGCTCTGCCTATGGCTCTGCCTATGGCTCTGCCTATGGCTCTGCCTATGGCTCTGCCTATGGCTCTGCCTTTGGCTCTGCCTATGGCTCTGCCTGTGGCTCTGCTTATGCTCAACTGTGGCGCAACTGTTTCTCAACTGTTGCTCTTCTGGCTCTGCCTATGGCTCTGCCTATGGCTCTGCCTATGGCTCTGCCTTTGGCTCTGCTTCTGCTCAGCTGTGGCTCAACTGTTTCTCAACTGTTGGTCTCCTCTGGGTCTGCCTGTGGCTCTGCCTATGGCTCTGCCTATGGCTCTGCCTATGGCTCTGCCTGTGGCTTTGCCTTTGGCTCTGCCTTTGGCTCTGCTTCTGCTCAGCTGTGGCTCAACTGTTTCTCAACTGTTGCTCTCTTCTGGCTCTGCCTATGGCTCTGCCTATGGCTCTGCCTTTGGCTCTGCTTCTGCTCAGCTGTGGCGCAACTGTTTCTCAACTGTTGGTCTCCTCTGGCTCTGCCTTTGGCTCTGCTTCTGCTCAGCTGTGTCTCAACTGTTTCTCAACTGTTGCTCCCTTCTGGGTCTGCCTGTGGCTCTGCCTATGGCTCTGCCTTTGGCTCTGCCTATGGCTCTGCCTGTGGCTCTGCTTCTGCTCAACTGTGGCGCAACTGTTTCTCAACTGTTGCTCTCCTCTGGCTCTGCCTATGGCTCTGCCTGGGCTCTGCTTCTGCTCAGCTGTGGCTCAACTGTTTCTCAACTGTTGGTCTCCTCTGGGTCTGCCTGTGGTTCTGCCTGTGGCTCTGCCTTTGGCTCTGCCTGGGCTCTGCTTCTGCTCAGCTGTGGCGCAACTGTTTCTCAACTGTTGCTCTCTTCTGGGTCTGCCTATGGCTCTGCCTATGGCTCTGCCTTTGGCTCTGCTTCTGCTCAGCTGTGGCGCAACTGTTTCTCAACTGTTGGTCTCCTCTGGGTCTGCCTGTGGCTCTGCCTTTGGCTCTGCCTGGGCTCTGCTTCTGCTCAGCTGTGGCTCAACTGTTTCTCAACTGTTGGTCTCCTCTGGGTCTGCCTTTGGCTCTGCCTGTGGCTCTGCCTTTGGCTCTGCCTGGGCTCTGCTTCTGCTCAGCTGTGGCTCAACTGTTTCTCAACTGTTGCTCTCTTCTGGGTCTGCCTATGGCTCTGCCTATGGCTCTGCCTATGGCTCTGCCTATGGCTCTGCCTATGGCTCTGCCTATGGCTCTGCCTATGGCTCTGCCTATGGCTCTGCCTATGGCTCTGCCTTTGGCTCTGCCTATGGCTCTGCCTGTGGCTCTGCTTATGCTCAACTGTGGCGCAACTGTTTCTCAACTGTTGCTCTCCTCTGGCTCTGCCTATGGCTCTGCCTATGGCTCTGCCTATGGCTCTGCCTATGGCTCTGCCTTTGGCTCTGCTTCTGCTCAGCTGTGGCTCAACTGTTTCTCAACTGTTGGTCTCCTCTGGGTCTGCCTGTGGCTCTGCCTATGGCTCTGCCTGTGGCTCTGCCTATGGCTCTGCCTGTGGCTTTGCCTTTGGCTCTGCCTTTGGCTCTGCTTCTGCTCAGCTGTGGCTCAACTGTTTCTCAACTGTTGCTCTCTTCTGGCTCTGCCTATGGCTCTGCCTTTGGCTCTGCTTCTGCTCAGCTGTGGCGCAACTGTTTCTCAACTGTTGGTCTCCTCTGGCTCTGCCTTTGGCTCTGCTTCTGCTCAGCTGTATCTCAACTGTTTCTCAACTGTTGCTCCCTTCTGGGTCTGCCTGTGGCTCTGCCTATGGCTCTGCCTTTGGCTCTGCCTATGGCTCTGCCTGTGGCTCTGCTTATGCTCAACTGTGGCGCAACTGTTTCTCAACTGTTGCTCTCCTCTGGCTCTGCCTTTGGCTCTGCTTCTGCTCAGCTGTGTCTCAACTGTTTCTCAACTGTTGCTCCCTTCTGGGTCTGCCTGTGGCTCTGCCTATGGCTCTGCCTTTGGCTCTGCCTATGGCTCTGCCTGTGGCTCTGCTTATGCTCAACTGTGGCGCAACTGTTTCTCAACTGTTGCTCTCCTCTGGCTCTGCCTTTGGCTCTGCTTATGCTCAACTGTGGCGCAACTGTTTCTCAACTGTTGCTCTCCTCTGGCTCTGCCTATGGCTCTGCCTATGGCTCTGCCTATGGCTCTGCCTTTGGCTCTGCCTTTGGCTCTGCCTTTGGCTCTGCCTTTGGCTCTGCTTCTGCTCAGCTGTGGCGCAACTGTTTCTCAACTGTTGGTCTCCTATGGCTCTGCCTGTGGCTCTGCCTATGGCTCTGCCTGTGGCTCTGCTTCTGCTCAACAGTGGCTCAACTGTTGCTCTCAACTCAAATTGTCTGAAAAACATTGCAAAAACCACACAGAAAGTCTTAACGATTTTTGTTTCAAGTTTCTAATACGATTTTTTATTAAATATTATAATATTAATGGTGGCGTGTAATACATTTTCTCAGATTTAATGCCTATGTATGATATATATTTATATATAATCTATATAAATACGTTAGTATATGAACTAGTTTATGTCATTATAAAAATTATTAAATTACTGCTAACTATGTGGGCCATTATTAATGCATAATTGATTACCGCTGTCTTAGAGAGTAATTATGTGCCACATGCTTTATGAATACTTAATCGAATGTCCATATAATTTATGTTTATACACATGTATATAGATCTTATAGGTATATTTATTATTAACATTAATTGCGCAGACTTCTTTACAAACTAAACTCACAGCACTCTTGAGTGCCTGTTGCAGTGTTTTTTTTTGCTTTTTGGTATTTATTTATGTTTTTTTTTATACTTTTTGTACAACTCAAGAGCATTTTTTCTGAAACGTGGCCTAGGCGAATTCAACTAATACAAGAGACAACATATGGAAATGGCAAAGTATGTTAAACTGAGTTGGATCTGAGTCGATCGAACGTTATTTACACAAGTTCTATGTACAGGAGATAGCATCGAGCTGGAATCATTGTGCTTCCTTTTCCGATTCGGTCGTATTCGACTCCTCCGGTGGCTTGGACTCTTCGGTCTCCTTTGGCTCTTTGGGCGCTGGCATCAGTTCGCCCAGCGCCAGCTTATTGGGCAACACATCTGGCTTGTTAACTATGCCATATGGCCGCAAATGATATATCAAATAATCCAGGACATACATTTGATTGGGCGAGACGTAATGAAAGGATATCGCATAGTCCGAACAGCAATCCAGACCCTGTAACAGAAGTTGGGAAGATCAGTTAGCGAATAGTTCTTGAGGTCTGTGATCAACTATATCTCTCACCTCGTCGGTCTTGTAGTAGATGTACTGCCAGTACCAGAACTTTTTGTCCGTGTGCGAGGGTATCAGGTGATGCTCCGGAACGAAGGGGAAGAAGCGTCCGCGTCCATTGGCATCACGCGAATCACCGGCGACCACTTTGACATTCTCCAGGCACTTGCCCATCTCAACATCCTCGGCGCCACTGTTGTCCTTCTTGCACAGCTTCGGATTGGGCAAGGCTTCTGCTACAAAGCGACGCACAGCCTCACGGCTGAGCACGTAACCAGCTCCGCCGGACATGTAGCCCTGCTTCACATACGGCTTAAATTTACAGCCAAAGTAGACGGGCGTCTCCGGGTTATAGGGATATAGCATGTAGCGCATATTCTCAACAATCGTGTAGGTATCGTCGTCAGCCTTAAGGAACCAGTCCGCATCGTTAATGTGGTGCTCGTAGATATATTTGTAGGCCTCCTTTGTTTTGCCCCACAAATTGTTGCGACCCTCGCCTATGGGCAGCGCTACAGCATCGAGCTCCTCGTCCTTGGCTGAGCTCATGAAGATCAGCTTATTGCAGCGCTTGCCCCAGGTGCGTTTGACGTGGCGCGCCTTCTTCTTGTGGTTCGAGGGATTTGTCATAATCCAGCAGAGGATGCGCACTTCGCTGTGCAATTTCTCGGCGATGCTGTTGTTCTCGTTTGAATGCTCGTGCGTGCCGATATCCTGCTCGGGGCCAGACAGCTCCAGCATGTCGTGACTGTGATGGGCGTCATTGACATCGCCGTGCCGATGGCCGTCGTAGGGCACGAACTCGCCACGTTCCGGCGTGGAAGAGTAGACAAACAGCTCGGCGAGGCAGAAGCCCACAACCAGGCCGACGATCAGTGAGACCAATGAACGTTTGTTGGAACGTCCTGTAAAGCAGGGAGAGATAAAACTGATAAAGAAACTGGATCGATTAGCTGGGAATATGCTTAGAGCTCACCTTCATTAAGTAAGGATCGTCCCAATAGGCTGTTGGCAGTCATTGCTTGTGGTATGTGTGGTGTCTGACTGGAAGGTTGTTAAAGGCAACCTCTCTATGCTCTAGGCACTTAGTCTTTGGTTTTCAGGGGCCTGTCGAGCCTCTTTGGTTGTGTTGTGTGGGTGGAGTTGATGGATATCCTCAGCGCTTTACATCTTCTGCAAATTGAAACAGGTAATGCAGGTGATTTAGAATAAAGTCTCTGGGTAGCAGGCACGAATTTTGCCGAATTGTTAACTTTTGAGCAGGTGTTCTTCTGCACTCGTCTATCTCTCAATTACAAGTGTCATTTATCTGGGAATTGCGCAACGGGGCGATGCTCGAGACATGACTGTATTATTAAATATGCGAAAACGTGACAATTGATTCATTTGAGTTCCACTTGGCTCAGCTGCAGCAGCGTTATTTCTTTTTTATATAATTTGCTCAATTGCTGCATCTTTTATTTCTTACTTCATTTTTATTTGTTTTGTTTGGGTGTTTGATTTTTATTTTTGTATAAATCTCATTTTAATGCATTCTGCTATGCGTTGGTGTTGATATCAATTAATTATCTGCCGTACGTTCATTACGTTTGATTAGCTCAAGTGGGTCAATAGTCTTGTACTTGTGCCCTTCTGCACACGAATCTCTAGTCTGAGCCATGTATTTGATCTTTGGTATATAATATGAGATATATATATATATATGTATTTAGTTAATTTCACGTCAATTAGCTGGTTTAGGTCTTAAGTTCGTACCGAAAAACATTTCAAGTTTTTCAATTATTTTCAGCAAAATTAAATTTTGGCTCTACACGCAAAACTTGTTTGGTTTACAGCTTTTAATTTTATGCATATTTAAGTAGAATATTTGGGCCTTTTGCATAAGATTCTCATCGGTTCAAGAATTGTGGAAATATACTAAAAAATATTTCTAACTTCAGATAGACCCGTTAAAAAAATAGAAAAATATATTTTAATAATAATAAAATTAATTTTATGCTGCAACATTTTCATATAAAATTTGATATTTCTTATTTTTTTCCAACATTTTCAAATTGAATTTGAAATGAAAATTATAAATATTGATTTACGGCTTTAAGTGCTAAATCAGTCTTCAATTTATTCTTCCGAGCTTCCATTTAAAAGTAATGTTGTTTTGTTGCCAAAATTTTTAAATCATAAAAAAATAATAAAAATTTTAAAATACAAATTTTATACTTTGAATACAAATATATAAATATATGTTTATACATATAAAAATTCGTATGAATTCTCTACAGAGTTCTATAAATTATAAATTAATTATTGTGGTAATAAGTGCGGGTACTTTTTTCTTTCTATATCTTTCTTCATATTTTTTTAAGCTGTTGAAATTTTTGTTTCGTATTTGTAAAGGAACAAATAATTTCTATATATCAATTATATAAATTTATATACAATTTATATGTAAATTATTTATGGATATATTTATAAATAGTTAAATTAATATTTTTTTGATTAATGCATAATTTGTTATATTATTATTTTATTATTTTTATAATAAAGCGATTTATTTAAGAAGATTTTATATATTATTAAAAAAAAAATTAATTTGAAGACTTTATTTTTATTTATTTATTTATGACGATTTTATTTATTATTTTTAGAAATTATGACGCTTTTTTTATTATTTATAGAGAAATTTATATATGAAGATTTTATTTAGTATTAATTTATGAATTATTATTATATCAATTATTTATTGATCTATCTAAAGAATTTATTTTTATTTATTTTAATAGAGTTTTTAATTATTGTAAGATATTTATATTTACTCAATAGTTATTTATTATTTTTCCTTGCACACGTCTGCAATTTATTTATTTAGTTTTTACATTCATTTTGAGCTACGGAAATGCTAATGATCGAATTTACAGCCTGTCACATTATTAACAGAAAACAGAACAGAAAGCAGAAAACATTTGACATATGGTTCTTACTGGCTATGAGGTGGGCCTGGCGCGTTTATCTTTCGTACATTAAACTAATTGATCCGGCTAAGTGAGTCGGTGTCGTCATGAATCATGTGCTGGCTTATCTGCCGTTATAGACCTGTGCTTATCAACTAATTTTTGATTTTAATTTTAAGTGGAAGTCAAAAGTAGAAGAAATTCCAAGTAAATAAGATAGTAAGTCTGAAACTGACATTTGACAACCGCCTTAACTGACATTTATATAAACGATTATTTCTCTAGCCTTGAAAGATTTTTGTGCATTAGTTTGATTAGCTACTTGAGATTTTGTAAACATGTATTTGTATCTTTAATACATCTATTTATAATTTTTATTGATTTTTGATCCATGAATATATATTTATTTTCTAATATTTACTTTGTTAATTGCACGTCAATTTGTTTCTTTGGCTTAAGTTCATGCCGAAAAATACTTAAAGTTTTCCACTTATTTTTATCAAAATGTAATTTTAGCCTTGCATGAAAAACGTGTTGGGTTTGCAGCTTTTAATTTTATGCATATTTAAGCAAAACTTTGGAGTTTTATTTTTACTAAATAAAACTGAACTGAAAGTAAGAGATTCCCATCAGCTTAAGAAATAATTTTTATTTAATTATTCATCTCATTATATATTTTGTAATTTTTCATTTTTTATTATTATATTTTATTATTATTATATATTATATGATCCCGCCATAGAGATCAATATATGATATACGGGTATTATGTAGTCGGTTATGTCTGTCTTATACCATTTTCATTATTATATTCCAACACTTATCAACTTGCACATGTTCTGGATTGAAACTAGTTCCACTTGGAACTGAACATTGTTTGATGCTACCATAAATACGTGCGAGCAGTGCTATGTTCTCTGTGATATCTGTGCAACGTTTCTTAAAGGTTTTCTTTTATCAATTTATGCTAAGCAGTGAAGTTCTTCTTAAGAAAGCTCACTCCTCAGCTGCTGTCAGTTGCTTTTCACGCACGCGCTTCGCGGTTCGGTTTCTCCTTCAATATTTTATTACCAAATGATATGAGAGTGCAAAGTTTTAATGAATCCAACAAAATACTATGTTATTTGCAACAAAATGCATTTGAAACGTGAATTTATTGTGCGACATCCGTTCATTGTGTTCACTGCGGGCATAGCTGTGGGCATTTGTCTTATACAAATATTTAGCACGCCAGCAGCTATGGATCCCTTTGATTCGTATATAAGCCAACAATCATCTTCTGAAACGGATTCACCCAACCACAATGAACTCATGGAAGCTGCAGTGCCTTATCGCCACGTTAGCCATAATCATATATACGACAATACATCGCTGTCCGATCAGCTGAAGAGAGAGGTGCGTGTGCTCTGCTGGGTCATGACCAATCCCACCAATCACAAGACGAAGGCACGCCATGTGAAACGTACCTGGGGCAAACGCTGTAACATTTTGCTCTTCATGAGCTCTGCCGCCGATGATGAGCTGCCCACGGTCAAGTTGGATGTGGGGGAAGGTCGCCCAAATTTGTGGCGCAAGGTAAAGGAGGCCTTTAAGTATGTCTACAAGCATCATTACAACGATGCGGATTGGTTCTACAAGGCGGACGACGATACCTATGCAGTAATCGAGAACCTACGCTATATGCTATATCCCTATAGTCCACAGACGCCCGTGCATTTTGGCTTCAAGTTCAAGCCCTTCGTTAAGCAGGGCTACATGTCGGGCGGAGCTGGCTATGTGCTCAGCAAGGAGGCACTGCGAAGGTTTGTGGTCGACGGCATAGACGATCCCAAGATGTGTCTGCCTGGCACCGTTATCAACGAGGATATTGAAATTGGCAAATGCATGGAGAATCTCAATGTGACAGCTGGCGATTCTCGTGACGTGAATGGGCGTGGTCGCATGTTTCCCTTTGCACCGGAACAAATATTAATACCCAATAAAGATCCGAAATTTTGGTATTGGCAATATCTCTACTACAAGACAGACGATGTGAGTGCCAAAATGATTTAATGAACAACGGCTTTATTTAACCCCTTATTTTGTTGAAGGGTCTCGATTGCTGTTCGGATAATGCAATCTCCTTTCACTATGTTCCGCCCAATTTCATGTATGTGCTGGATTATTTAATATACCATTTGAACCCCTTTGGGGTGATTAGGGCGCAGCGTTTGCCCGCAAAGCTGAAAGTAGGTGAGTTCCTGCCCGCTCCGAAGGAGGAAGTCGCCAACAGCAATGAGGATTCCGTGGACGATGATGATAGGCTAAACAAAACTACAACAAAGGCAACTGAAACGGAACCAGATGCGAGGGAAGTTGAGTAAGGCGAGAGAATTATGTGAGAGGCTGACAGGCAGACGGGGTGAATGGGCTGGAACGGCCGCAATGTCAAGCGGGTTCAAATGCATTGTGTGGGCGGTGGGTGATGATTGCACTTGTGCTGCCTCAATTGATGATGGGCAGTTAGTTCAATTGTAATTGCAAATTAATTAAATGTGAGCATGAAATGAGTCGGGAAAACCTTGTGCTTCCAGTCACAGTTTTCAACTGGAAATGCGTGTCACGGCAATTACTATTTACTGAAACAGTTTTGCATACGCCAAGCATTGCAATTAAACGTAAATTACTTAAATTGACTATCACCGAGCCGCTTTGCATATGGCAAAGCCATAAAAGCCCGTGCACGCTAAACAAATAAATCCAACAAAATTTTAGTCTATATTTAGCTAGCTGCGGACTGAAACAGTTTTTATCATCTGTCTGAATACTCAAGTAAATGAACTCATTTCGCAACGTGCTTCTAATCTATTCTACCTTTTGTGCTATCTATAATTACAGTTTTGTCATTTATTGTATTCAATAAATAATCAGAATTTTACAAAAATGTTTTCAAAATTTATTTTGAAATATTTAATATTAATGAAATTTTCCAAAAACTAAATTCAAAATTTATTTATTTTAATTTATACACGAGTAAGAGTTTAAGTTGAAATTTTTTATTTAAAAAATTTTTTTAAAAACAATATACCTTTTGTAGAATTTTATATAAATTCTCAAAATTTTATTTTATTAATTCAAATAAAAGTTGTATTTCATATCAAAGCAATTTTTTTTTTTAAATAAATTTGTTTTTGAAAGATTTATGTGAGTGTAAATATTTAATAAATTTAGTTTTTATTTGGTAAATTTAAGTAAATTATATTTTTTGAAAACTAAAATCCTCATTTGATTCTTTAAGAATTTTACATAAGTATTCAAAATTTTTTTTGAAATATTTAATATAAATGAAATTTTCCAAAAACTAAATTAAAAATTTATTTATTATAATTTATATACGTATGAAATATTTATAGTTTTATTATTTTATATATTTTTGTGATATTAAATATTTTTTATAAAACCTCATTTAAATTTTTATGATATATTATATAGATTCTGATAAAACTCTTTTAATATTTATGACACCAAACGAAAACTACTAAAATACTTCCAGCACTCGCACTCAGCCAATTATACATTAATGTTTTTTTTATATTCAATTTTCGATTGCAAACTATTAAGTGCTTAAAATAGTAATTATTTAAAGCGTAATAGATATTTTAAAAATGTTGTTTCAGCGTAATAAAATGATTATCTCAGAGACAAAATATGTCCCAGCCTATGCACAATACCGTGACAGTTCATTCACAGTGAATATAGCTAGGTATATGTTTATATATAAAATACATATTTGTAAACACGAACGCACTGACAGCAAACCAATTGTTCAATTCTTTTGTATATATAGCGCGACGGTTAACCAATAAAATCGGCCACGCTTTGCGATTCCGAGTACAATACAAAACAAGTAAGAATGCTCTAGTCGAGACGGCTCGACTAGGAGATACCCTGAGCCCTGCGAAGTGCCGATACTTCAAATATTCTATGCTTAGTTTACATATACATATACTGCAAGCAACACATACACACACACAGACGCACGCTCAAGCACGCGCTCTGCCAACTGCGCAGTTGACGTAGCGACAGCGCTTGGGCTGCACGAGGCTTATGTTGTGGAAATTAAATGTTTAATAACTTTTTTTCTAGCAGGACTTTTTGATTCAAACTTTCAGGGCATGATTATGTTATTCATATGTGTGTATGTGCCGAAGCACAAGTCTGTAGTATTTGAAATGCGTTTTTTGCAAATTTAGGGCGAAGGGGGCGTGGCATCCAAAATCCAAAAATTGCAAAATGTCTGCATTCACAGCAGGAATCTACATAGTGAATTTCAGGTCTCTAGCTCTTACGGTACGTAAATGAGACGAAAAGTTATCGAAATTTATCGATAAAAAGAGAACGGAAAGAGTTATCGAATTTTTGAAAAAAACTCGTATAGCGTATGGTATTCAGGAGTATACATGTCAAATTTCAGCTCTCTAGCTTCTGTGGTTTACGAGATCGCTGCGTTCACACAGACGGACGGACGGACGGACGGACAGACGGACAGGGCTATTTCAACTCAGCTCATCGAGCTGATCAAGAATATATATACTTTGTATGGTCTGCGACGTCTCCTTCTGCCTGTTACATACATTTTCACAAAAACATTATACCCTGATTTCCCATTTTCAATGGGCTCAGGGTATAAAAAAGAGAGAGAATTTAATTAAATTGTTGGTTTGGGTGTATATGTTCTTTATTTTTTTTTCGCCCTTACTTTCAATTGTTGCGCTGTCAGATAAACGTGACAAAGTATGTATATGTTATATGTATATATATATATATAAATATATTTTTTTTTTTTGTAGAAAATTTAGCTAATGTATTGCTTATCAGACCCTAGAGGAACTGACCATGGAAACTGTTATCGTAGAGAACGCTTGCTTTTATTTTATTTTATATTTCTTTGCATTTTACTTTATTTTATTTTGCTTTTTGAGACATCCGCTTCAAAAGCAAAATTTGTTATATAGCCGACGACGTTCTTATCGACCTAACCTTCCCATAGAGTGCCGCATTGTACTCAGCTATCTATTTGTCATTAGACACCAGTAGTGGCTGGTAAAAGTTAAGATACCAAGTGCCCTATATTCGGTTATTATACGTCAATACTTGGTATCATACAATTGTATTTGAGTGCCTCCTACGTATATGCTAGATAAATAAAGTTCAAATAAAGTTCAAATATATTTGTAAATATTCCGAAACATTTATTTGTTTCGAAGTAAAAAGCATTCCTTTCACATAATTTGCCATAATTATATTTCTCTATTACTATGTGTAGTTCTATTTTTTTTCGCTGTTCAGATAAAATATACCCATAACCTTATCGCTTGCATTGTTATCTATTCAGCTATTGATTTTCCGAACATGTGCCTCAATTTGTACCTGTAAATTTAATTTAGATCGAACATTGTAAACTGTCATTGCTAAGACGTGATTTGCAAATGCCAAAAATATTTATAAAAAAAAATAACAATAAACCAGCATAAATGAATTTTAACTTTAGTCATATATATTTATAAATAACTAAACGATTATTCAACCGTTGATAAAGTTGGCTATAGTTGACAAGAGAGGTTCGATAGCGTGGCTAGTTAGTATTGTCGTCTCAAGTGGGTCAAAGGGTTGCGGAATTTAAGTTTGATTGTTTTGAGAATATAAACGATGAGGTTAGAAGTTTCTTACGTTTTTTTTATATACATTTTCTTTGTTTGCTAATTGCCATACGCGAAATCAATAAAAAGAAAGAAAAAAATCGCCGAGGGGCTTAGGAAATTATGGAAATAAAAATTTTGCTTCATTAATTGAATATTATTCATGTGTTATAAAAGGTATTATACAATGATAATGAATGGAATGAAATTGAGTTTGGCTACAAAATACTCTGTAATTTACTTTTCTGATGATTTGTCTCTATAGTAAAATAGTTCGATTTATTTCATATGATAAATCTGATTTATTATAAATAAATAAAAAAATAAATTATTGGAATAATAATATTTTTATGTAAACATTTAAAATATAAGTTTACAAAAAAATAAAAATACATAAAAAATAAATAAATAAAAAACAAATCTAATCAAAATAATTCCACCTATTTTCACTTTAAAAAAATAAGTAAATTGAAATTGAAATAATATATTTAGGAACAAATTATTGAATTTTTTTTTTATATTTGAAAAATATATATATTTTTTAATATAAATTTTTAATATTTATATATATATATTTTTTTTTATTATATATATTTAATATTTTAAATATTTGTTTTATTAAACTGTTCAAATACTAAATTTTTGTTCTTTAATATATTATTTAAATTTTAATTACCCAATTTTTTATTTTTTTGGAAATGTATACTTCATAAATATAAACATAAGCCTTAACAAATAATTCCATAAAGATTTATAACTTTTGCAGTTGAGGCCAGATAAGAGATCTGGGTTAATTTATATATGATTTATCTGATAAGAGCATCCTTAAATGTATGCTAATGATCATAATTACCATAATCACTAACAACTCTGAAGTGGAAGAAAACATCAAAAGATATGTCTATGTGTTTATCACGTCTCTCAAGTGCCCACTTGAGTAGCTATGGATCGACTATTAAACCCACTTAAGTGACAGAATTATGGATTATACTCATTATCCAGTTGACGCCCAGCGAAGAGCGAACTTTAACTCGTATTGAAAAAGAAAACAGAGAAACAAAACAAGGGCGGACTGTGATTATAGGCGTCTTATCAGCAGCTGCCGCATCTGAGGCGAAGCATACTAAGTAATGTAAGCTACAAGCAAATATGATTATATATATGTAAAAGTATAAATATATATATATATATATAAGTATATATTTATATATGAAAATAATACAATAAGAAAGAGGCGCAATGGGAATTGGAGTAGGAAAAGGGAGTGGAGCACAGAGGGCAGCAGGCAGGCACTGGGCAAGTGTGTTTAGCGATCGCATTTAAGGAATATTAAAATACCTACACAAATATATAAATGTGTGTGTGTGTGTGTGTGTGTGAGATGACGGGGCGGAGAGGAGTGGCACGGGCTCAATTCACCCCTGGAGTGTTGTGTGAACGAGTGAGAGCGAGAGTGGAGAGAGGCAGCGACAAATAGATAGCAACGGAAATGGCAACTGCACAAGGAGAGCGAGCGGGCGAGCGTGTGAGTGGGAGAGACACAAGAGACACTGGCGGCAGGCAAAGGGCAGCTGTCGCTGCAACGTAATATAAATAACAACAACTAATCCACTAGCCAGACAAATGCCGACTACTGCATACGCTTGCAACTCAACTTTGAATTGCAATGATATAAATTGCTAATTGCAATTGCTGAAATAGGTATGAATAACGCGGAGAATAACTAAAAAATAGGTAACTTAGAGTATCTAAAAACAGTTTTTGAAATTTGGTATTTTTGAAAGATTTTTGGAAGTGTTTTATTTAATGTTTAGGGTATTTTATTTTATAAATTTGTTTTGATTTCTGTTTATAAAGTATTTTATTTTAAAAATTGATTTTTAAGTTTGAATAATACGTTATTTTCAAACTCAGTTAATTGATTAAGCTTTTAGTAGTTCAAAATAAATTAAATTTAAAATTACTATTTAGCACTTATTTTATTTATTTTTAGTTATAAATTTTCTTTTTATATATTTATATATTAAATATATATTTCTTCTTTTTTTTTCATTATCAAATTTTGTTTTGAAGAATTCGTACTCTAATTATTTTTATTTTGTCATAATTATTATTATTTTTAAAATTTATATTTGTCTTTTTTTATCATGTTTTCATACTATTACATTAATTCTTTGTTAAAAAATGATTTATTATGTATTATTATTTGAATTATTAATTTCCATTTTTGTTTTTATTAGTTAATTTCTAATTTTATAATAATTATTTAATTTATATTTTTATTTCAGTTAGTTAAGTTTATTTTTATTTTAATTTTTTGTTACTTTTATATTTATAAAAAATTTTTATTACAGCTACTATTATTATTATTTTTATGTATTTTATTCAACTCAACTCTCAACACACAATAAGACGTTAATTCAGCCTACCACATCCTTTATAGTGTATCTTAATGTATATATAAATTTTATATTCTGCTTACGCGCGCATATAGTAAGATCACAATAAGAGTTTTTCGTTTCGCTTGCATCGCCACATGTCTTTCGGTAGTTTGCCTTCTCCTTGTGCACCAATTGAATATTATTATTATTTTTGGGGGGCTTTATGTATGCACACAGAGAGGCTGACATATATACATGGATATATAAGCATGTAGATGGAAGCATGTATTCTCTTTAATGCTTGGATTTAAACGTGTCGTTTAATTTTTTACTGCATTCTCAAGACTTAATTATGTGCAAGTGAATTTTGTTTTTATTTTTGGTGTTTTTGCTTTTATTTATTTTTTTACTTTTACAGCATGCACTTTAAATGGTTTTTATGCATTTCACATTGGATTTCGGTTTTGACATACTAAGCGAACCGAGCCGCCGCTCGTTTAATGCTGACCAAAATATTTACAAATTCTCATATTTTAATGGTTTTTTATTGTTATTATTTTTGGGCTTTTTTTTCGTTTTTGGCTTGAAGACCGCTCTACACTTGACTACTTACAATTGATTTTTAGCACATTTTTTGGCATTTTGTTCTTGTGTTTTGTTTTCTTTTCCTTTATTGTTGTTGGCTTTGTTTTTTTTTTTTATTTTTTTGTATTTGTATTTTTGTCTGCTCTTCGCTTTATCTAATGCGACACAGGACGTAGTCAGGGTTTGTTTGGTCTCTGTGACGATTTCTTTTATTGAGATTTAATTCGTCTTTGTGAGCTGCATTTAATTGAAGCGCAACTATAGCAATAGGCAGCAAAAAAACAATAATAATATTTAATTACCAAATTAATTTTTCCCGACAACGCGAACGCGAACGGAGCGAGCGAAGCGCGAGCGCACGAAGTGACAACAAAACGGCAACTGCGGAGAACGCGCGAAATTTGCGACGTGCCGAGAGCAAGAAACTAGAAAATACTTTGAATGTGTGTTAGCGCGAGTGAGAGAGGGCGAGAGCGAAAGAGAGAGCCCAAACTCAGTGAGCGGAGAGCGTAAACGCATGCGTTGCCCCCAACAACAATTTGATGCGAAGGCGGTCAGTCAGCGAGAGAACAAGCGTGAGAGCGAGCGAGATTACAGTAATTGCATGAATGCCGGCATGCGGCCGGCTTCTTGATAATGCAGCCGACTGAACTAAACTCATAAACTATGCTGAGAGAGAGGTCAGTCGAGAGAGAAAGAGAGAGTAAATGCTGGAGAGCCCTTAGCATTTTATTTATAACTTTTATGGGCTACCCTCGGCAATAGGACCAGGTGTGCATGACAATGTCACATGAGAGGCGGAGAGAGAGTGAATGTGTGTGTGTGAGAGAGAGAGAGGGAGAGGGCGCTAAGCAAATCAGCTGTTTGAAAGGTTTTGGGGTAAGTTGGCTCGTAATTTGTCTCTTGAGACTCAAGAGACACTTCCTGTTTGCAAAGAATTCTTGCTGTTAAATAAATCCATAAATTTAAATAATTGAGAAACCAAAATATTTTGATCGTATAGGGGTGAAAATGCAGATAAAAAATTTAAAAAATATATAATAAATATATATATATATATAAATATATATAAAATATTATACGTATATATAAGAGCCACAGTATATTGTAAGAGTTCATAATTAAGACTCAGTTGCTTCTGAATGCCTATCAAAGCACAATTTGTAGTTCTTGTATTGGGACTGAACATAGATAATACATGGCCAATTTCCTGTGCTGTTGTTACCTGATTTATAAATGAGAGCAACCGCAATGTGTTCTGATAAGAAACAAGTTAGGAAATTGGTAACGTATTTCGCTATTGATATGAATATGAAATTTCATACGAGCTATATATGGGGCTAGCCAAATTCACAACCATTTAGTCTCATAGCCAACAGCTTTTGTTGGTGTGCGCTACAAGATCACAACTTATCTTTTAGACCAGGCATAAAATACGTTAAGTTCGACGTAATTTATTGAATATTAAATATTGAATTAATTTAATAAGGCACTTTCTATGATTATATGTAATTTCCACAGTACACGCGTCTTAGTCACGCTCACTCAGTACACATTCAATTTAAATAATTTTTTTGATGACAAAGTTGTTTTTCATATTATCATATCAAGTAGACACATTGGTTAGCTAAAATATATATGTACACAAATGGATATGTGTGCGTATATGTATTTATTTGCATTATTCTCTCTTTGAAGGGTACGAGAACTAGGTAAAATCAAGAGTCACGCTGCAGTCATACGAATTGCGTGTGAATTGATTTAAAATAACTAAAATAAACACAAATATTTTATTTGTTTTCTCTTTAATGTTTAGTCAATAAATCAAAATTTATAAAATGTACACATTTTCTGTCGAATAGTAGAAAATTTGCTTAAAATTATTGTTCAGCAATTGTAATACAATTTTTTATTTTCTTTTTAGTAGTTTAAACTTTTCAGAAAAGAAAAAAAATGTGATAAATATTTTGTTATAATATAAACAAATATTTAACATAATTTTTGTAAAGGAAAGTTTTGCTCTTTTATTACTTAAAAAAAGTTTTTTGATTTAAATAATAATTGTGATAAATATTTTTAAGTAATTTCATTTCATTACAAAAAAGTCAAATATTTTTATATATATTTTTTAAAGAGCAAAACTTTCCTAAAAAAAAATTGGTATTTTTGTTGTGATATAATTGAGCGGCAAATTTTCCTTTAAAAAAATATTATTTTTTATTTATTTATATATATGTTTTTAAGAAAGGCAATTCAAATATTTTTAAAAATATATATATATTTTATTCAAACTAAAACTAATTTATAAAACTATATTTAACTTACAGCTAATATAGCACTGATCATTTTATCTATTCGTAGAAATATATATTTCTATATATGTATATATGATTTGTTTTATATATATATTTTGAATTTTTTAAATTTTACGTATTTTTCATGTAATTTTCTAGCCTAAATGCTCGAGTCTTAGACTAAATATTGGCTTACAAAATTATATATTTGATATTTTCTTTTAATTTTCTTCTGCTTTCGTTTTCGTTTATGAATAATTCAGTTGATTTGTTTTGGTTACACATGGGTTCAGACTGTGTTACATTTGATGCATGCTTTTATGCTAATTCATGTCTTACGGGCCAGCTCGCGTACACACCTACATACATATATCACTCGATTATCTCAATATCACAAGATTCTTAGAGTACAAATTGTGAACGATTCACACATCTCTTCTATAGGAATGAACAGCATAATATGAGCACCAGCACCGTTATGGGAAATAGCGCATAGATTTCGCTACGCGGATGGCAGGTGGAGATGAGGTTTGTGATATCATCATCCTCATGCTCGATGCCATCGCGCGTGGGCACCTCGACAACGACTATTTCGTCGGACAGGAAACCAATGTTGAAGCTGCAATCGGTGCTGTTCAGACAGCCACGCGACTCACTTAGATTCGAGTATTGAAATGTTGGCTTATAGATATCGAAAATGGCGTGTATGTCGTTGCGCACCAGATCGTTGTCACTATAAAAGATATAATAGTAATAGCCATCCTCAGTGATGTTTTGCTTGACCATATCGTGTTTGCCCTGCCCGAGGAAGTGCGCATTGTTGCAAGCGGGCTTCGGGGGAAAGCCCTCGGCCAGCAATATGGCGCCGTTGAAGCAATCGAAGAGTCCAGTCTCAAAGCTCGATATGGAATTGGATTCATCAGTCTCCGTAAAGTTGACAGCGTTGCCGCCGTGACTGTATTTACGGTCGTAAACATTTTCACGCTTCTGCCGCTCCTTGCGCTTGTACAGCTGCTCATAGAGTTGGCGCTTGCCCAGCTCGTGGGCTGCCTGGCGGCGCTCTCGTTGGACTGGCGCATTGCTGGTCCCATTGTGGGCAGGCTCCATCAATTCTGCTGACTTGGGCACCGGATGCGGGGTGCCCTTCTTTAGCTTCTTTTGCAGTCGCTTTGCGGGCGTTGGCGTCGGCGTCGGTGTCGGCTTGGCGCTGACATTTGCTGGCGGATGATCCTCGCTCAGGTCCTCCCCACCATGATTCTCATGCTCGAGCAGTCCATCGAGTTGCAGCTTCTCCTCCGTTATTTCCACCACGTCCTCGAAGAACACCTTGACCTGTTCATGGCCCTGGGCATAGTTGGCGCCAAGTTTGTTCTTGTTGTGGTCTGTGAGGCCGCAAAGTTTCAGCTCCCGCTTGCCCTTGATCACCAGCAGCCGCGATCCATTGTAGCGTGAACAGAACTTGAGCGAGACTCGTGCACCCTTCAGCAGAAAGAAACCCCAATATTCCAGGGTGTCGTCGGGTAGGGTCATCGACTTCTTGAGCCTGATGTGCTTACGATTCGTGGATATTTCGGGCTTATTGCGCAGCTGAAACGCATTGAAGTGGCTGCTCATGCGCAGCGTGTGCTTCGAGCAGAATATCGAGGAGATGCCATCCCTTATCTCAATGATGTCCGATTCGGCAACCGGGTAGATGACATCTGCAAAGATCGTCTTGCGCATATAGAGTGGCATTATGATCAGTATGGCCGGCAGTATTACAATCATAATACAAAAGACGAGCACACGTTTCACGCCGTGCATCTTGCGGGTCTCTGGAACGAAATCAAATAGACAAAAGATAAGTTTCAGATAAGCGGACAGTTGTGAGAACTGTGACAGTGTTCAAAAGTTTGCTTAAATAAAGCAATTTTATTATTTCAAAAAGTTTGCATAAAGTTTTATAGTTTATAAAGGCTTTCATCCGAAACTATAAAGATAATATAGAGTCTGCATAAGTGTTGCGGTTTTATTTGAGATTAAACATCATCAAATAAGAATTATACTAAATACTGCTTACGATTGATTCACTTGTTTATAAATTAAGTTTTCTATTAAATATAGAAAAGATATATGATTAAAAAACAAATTTATTTTATAAATATGTACTTCATTTTTAAATAATTTAATTATTTTTAATAATGAAAATATATTATTATATATTATTTATTTTTATATTTAAAACTATGTTTTATTATTTTATTATTAATATTTTTTTTATTTACATTTTTTTTTTACTCAGTAAAAAAGTTTTAGATTTTATAGTTTAAAAATTATTTCAATTATTGAAATTTAATTTGATATTTTTATTATTTTAATACACTAAGCATAAAATTAATAAAAAAATTTTAATTTTATATCAATTATTGACATAATTATTTACTAAATAAAATTATTATGTACTAAATAAGTTGTTAAATAATTTATTTTAATTTATTTCGATTATCTATAATATATAGTATAATAATATATATAATATAATATATATATATATATATATATATATATATATATATATATATAGCTTAGTATTAATTATAAAATTTTATTATTTTATATTCTATTTTCAATTCCAGCTCAAAAATATTTTTTCTTTTATTTTATATTTAATTTCATTGATCTAGTTTTCAAAAATTCAATTAATTTTTCTTTGTATTATTATATGTAATTTTTATTGTATTATATTTAATTTATATTAGTTTATATATAAACTGCTTCAAAAATTGATTTAAACTTTTATAATTTATCAATTTAATATAAAATAAATTCCACCTTCAAAATGATATTCCGTAATTTGTTGCATTTAGAATTTTATATTTTTTCTCGTCTCTTGAAATATTTCTTAATAATTTCCAAAGTAGTTTTTCGCGCGTTGCGTGCTGCCGCTGGACAGGTTTTTTGAGTACTGTCTTGATAATGTGATTATCAAATTTGCCTGCGCTGCCTCGGACGGCAGATTTTCATTATATTTATCGCACGAGGCGTTGAGGTGAGTCTAAAGAGGCTCAAATGCGCGTGTGTTGCCGCCGACTACTATAAAGTTGTGTGTGTGTGTGTGCGCGTCTATCAACAAACCACAATAGGAAAAATATAGTACAAATATATGTCTAAGTTATTTACAAGACTCATTCGGAACCACCGAAACGAGCGTTAAGTGACGGACTCTATATGTTTAGCGCTTATTGATCGACGCTTGACTCCGCCGACTAGATCAAATTTGTTGAGCTCATTCAGTAAAATTTTTGCTTTTAATTATAACTCTATTATTAATATTGATTTGTAGTTTTTAGACGGCGACAACAATTAAAAACAATTTAATGTTTTTATTTTTAAATTTAATGGGTTAATGAACTTGATTCAAATTTAAAATAATTTTTTATATAATGTTGAAGCATACAAAGAAAATTACAATAGCTATAATTACAATAATTAGAATAAGACAATATTAAATATATTAATAATTTTAAGAATATGACACATAAATTATAAACAAAGTTTGTTAAAAATTTAGCAGCTTATTTTCTAGTTTATTATAATTTATTTATTCATTTATATTTTTGAATTTTAATATTTAAATATATCTGATATTTTTTATGAATTATTTAAGTTATATTTTTTGTATTTAAAACTTTTAAAATATATTATTTATAGATTATTATACAATTTTATTTTAAAATATTTATGTTTATTTATATTTATATAGAACGTTTTAAAGTCAGCTTATTTAATTTTTTTAGTCAACTTTTTTCAAATATTATTTTTCTGCATACTTTTGGGCATGGGCAGTTAATAAACTCCAGTTAGCTTAAGCTAAGCTTGAGTGAATTATAAAAATTTAATAATGAAAAGAGTAACGTAATATATATATATATATATATATATATATATATATATATATATATATAAATGCTTATAATATATATATATATAAATTCCAAAAAACATATATATGAAGTATATAAGTATATTTTTTTGATTTATTATGAAAAATAAAAAAATGTCTATAGATCTTTATCAAAGTATACCCACTTCATTTTGATTTATTATAAACATTAAAAATTTCTATAAATATCTCTATTTTGATTCATTACTACCTGCTTCATTTTGATCAATTGTCAAAAATATATGCTAGTCTGTCTGGCTTTTACTATGTCACAATACGTGAGACGAGTTATGTATTTTGTTGGCTAATCGGGGGCCTTAAGTTCACAATTACTCATCGATAGCAGCTACTTTACTATGTGGGCATTTCATATATTAATAAATTGTTGTTATTTTGTGCCTTATCTATGTGGTACTAGTGCTTACTTGTCATAAAACACATACGTTATCAATTCCATTTTGAAATATATATTTAAGGCTTGTGAGAATCGGAAAACATGGAACCTTCTCATATCGCTCATCAGCGTCGTCACGTTTTAATCGCATGTTTTTTTATTATCGTCAACAAAACATTTGCGCTAATTTATTTGTGCTAATATAAGGCAGTAACCGGTGCTCTATGGGTAAATATTTTTTATCTGTGAAACACAAAGAAGAAATAATACTTCGCAAAGCAAAAGCTGTTTAAATAGTCAATGTTGTCAAAGAACTTAAGTACAAACCAGCGAATTAGTTAGCTACTTAAATTAATCAATGTTCTACAATGATTAAAATCGTTTTCTAATTCTAAATTGATTAGAATTCTTAAATTTTGAGGCAGCTGCTAATATAGCCTTGCCCAATTGTTTATAAATTGGCAACTATCAAATATAAATAGCCTGATGGTGTGACAACTAGGGAATGTACTGAGCAGAGCCTAGACTGCTGATAGACTTCTTGTCGGACAATCGATTTGAAGTAGGTGATAACGCTTGGACAGGGTTACACTATAATAATCTATATTGAAGTGAACAAAGTTTGATAAACAACTAAATGAGCGAACTACCTAAGCATAAAGAGTATCAAAAACAATACATGTTATATAGGTCGGATAAGACTTGGTTCTTATACCCATTGAATATGGGATTACGGGCTATAATGGTTTTGAGAAAATGTATGTAACAAAAGGAGGTATGGTAGACCCATAAAACTATATATATTCTAGAACAGAATAACGAGCTGAGTCGATCTAACCGTCTGTCCGTCTGGGTTCAGTGTATTACCCAGTCAGGCACTCCCGTTTTCACCCATACTTGTTTTTCTTTACAAATTCAAAAAGGTTAACGATTTCCGATAAAGGCTATCTTATACAATATATATAAGAATTGGCTTTGTTTTTCAGATTTCTATGATTTCAGATTTCTTTTTATCGCTCATTGCGCAACCAACTTAGGTAGCCACGGCAAATTGTTAACAGGTTTTGTTTAGCTACCTGTTCTTGCTGGTCTTTTAAGGTCACAGGTCGTGCATTTCCCTGGCAACTGAGCGAAATGCGTGGCGACTGTATTTTCAAGTTGGTAAATAATTAATTTTTCCAGCCGCTCAACGATTCGGTTAATCTCGACAAGTTGTCATTGAAACTAATCGAGTGGATTTCTGGCTGTTGAGGCAGGTTTATAGTCAGTATGCAAACAAATTTTAAACTCTAAACTTGTTTTGCAGAATACCAAAGAGCAGAGTTAGTATCTTGCTGTTTGTTGTTTTATTAGTTATAGACGTATAGACGAGGTATAAAGATATGAAAATAAGTATGTGATGATAATAAAGATATGGAAAGTTAGATGTTTTATAGCAGAGTTATATATACTTATATTGCTATATACATTGCTATACTGAGAGTTCTTTTCGAAATTTTTAATATGGCAACTATACCCTATTGAAGGTATTTAAACATGATCTTGATATTTTTAGCGATAGTATGAAATGTCAATAAGATCTTAGTTGAGCTCAATTGGTTCCAAATGATCTTAACTAAACTCTAGGTTTTTTCTTATATTTCATTTCATAGAGCTCAAAAACTACTTTGGAATATGGCAAAATAACTTAAAATAATATTTTTAAATTCAATTGAGTTTTTTTTAATAATTAAAATTTTTGTTTTTGGGGTTTCTCGTATTCTAAGTCATATACAATATTATTACTTTAAATAGACGTATGCATGCGATGCTCGATTATTGTTTTTGATAATTTTGCATTTAATTTAATGTAATTAATTTAATTATTTTGTAAATTTATGATTATAATTTGAGATTTGAAATTATTTATAATTATTTCATGATTTATTATCTTACATTTTATATATATATATTTTTTTTTTTACAAATATTTAAAATAAATCTATTATTATTTTATTTATATTTTAATATATATTTTTGGCTATATTTGTATATTTTTTTCTATATAATTCAATATATTTTATATACTATATTGCATATAGTATATATATATATATGTATATATATACATATATATATCAAATGCAATTTTTTCTTAATTTTATTGCATTTTCTTTGCATTGTTATTACATTTTGTTTATCGTGCGCAAAATATAGAATTTCTTGTCATAAGCCGTTGTTGAAACCAGAAGAGCTCTTAAGCTCTCTTAATGCAGCTATATACATATATATATGTATGTATATAGTACACAGTTCTCGTAAACTTGAACTACCTTGACTAATTCTTGCACATTTTGCGTTTCTAGAGCTCATTCAGTGTTGTTAGCGTGTGCCTCGAATAAAATTTAAATGTGTGCTTAAGTGCGCGTACTTATGCATCTATATATATAGTATATACTATATACATAGATATACATATATATTTTAGTTGGGGCACTGCTCATGTCTAATTCTCATGTTTCCGCTATTTCTTCTTCTTGTTCTTCTTGCTGCTTTTGTTGTTAACTTACATGTTTATTTGCCTCTGTTATTCAGCTTATTTACGTTTTGGCTCGCGGACAACGTTGACAACGTCTTGGCAGCGACGTCGACAGCGCTGTCAGCGTCGTCGTGACGTTGATATGTGCAAGCTTCAACCGCTTCTTCTTCTTCTTCTGCCTCTTCCACTTCTTTGTCCTATGTCTTGCATGCAGTTTGTTTTGTTTATTCTCAGCTGGCAATAACAAATTTTTTTCGGTTATCAGCACGTGCAGAGTTTTTTGTTTCTTCTCTACTATCAGTCGAGCATTGTCATTGTTATTATTATTGTTATTATTGCTATTGCTTATGCTATTTTGACACACATTTTTATCAACAACTGTTGTCTGTCTTATGTTTTTTATATGGCACACTCTCTCCCACTCTCCCGCTCTCTCTCACTCTCTCTGTCTTAGCTTTTCTTTGGCGTCTATTTTTGTTGAATTTTCTTGCTCTTTGTTTATGGCACAAACTGTTTTGTTTGTTCTTCCCGTTTTTTTTTGTGTTATTTATAGCACTGTACAATTTTTTACATTATTTATTTCATATTAACTTCGTTAGTTTTGATTAAAAAATGAAAATTACGAAACATTTGCTAAGCGTCGCGCCGCACGTTCGCTCGCTCGCTGGCTCCCCGACTGACAACTGACGACTGACTAACTGGCATCTCGACTCACGGCTCTTGGAATGGACATTTTTTTTTTTTGTCATCATCGCACAATATGAAAAACAATGGGATTTACCAAGCGTCGTGCTGAGCACGCTTGCGCGCTCTCTCTCTCTGTCCCTCTCTCTCTCACTTGCTCTCAGCGGCGCTCTCTGCGCTCGGAAAAATCAAAACAACTCTCAGAGAAAACTCATTTGTTTTGATGTGAAGTTGGCTGCACTGCTGCCATTTGGTTTGAAACTTGACTAAACTGTACCCTGTACACAAATCAAATGGGCATGAAAGGTATATTGAATATCATGGGCAATATATCAATTGATTTTAGTATTCAAGAGAATTTATTGATTTGAATTGATTAAAGAGTCGAATATCTTAAACATTATAATTATATAAATATATATATATATTTTTTTTTAATTTTTTAAAACTTAAAACAGAATTTTATTGAAATATTTATACAGCATTCTTCTTGCTGCTTCAGCTGCGTAGACAAATTTTTATCTATTTGAGCGACAAGCAGATAACGCGTGTGCTTCACTCGTCTTTGCTTAAGATAAATGCTTGTCATGAATAAATTGTTTTCTGCTATCAAAGAGATTGACTATGGAAATACACAAAAAGCGGATGAATATGATTATCATTGTTATTGGATTTTTATTATGATATAGTTTTAAGATAGTGACCTACTAAGCTTTATGAATATATTAATATATTGCTGGTAATATTCTTGAAACTCAATTATTCGCTTAGGCATAAACAGTTTTTATAAAACTGAATTTTGTTTAGCAATAGTTGAAAATTGTATTCCTATTACAAATTTATTAAAAAATACTATGAATAAAATTTAATCAAATAATAACAAACATTTTAATATATTAGAGAAAAGATTTTAATAATTATGTGATAAATCTGAAGTCTTTTACTAAAATTGCCGCTTTGAACCAGGATTAAATTTAATAATTAAAATTTGTTTTTTTTTTTATTTTAAATTATAATATAATTGTCTGATTGACATCATCATCATCAGATTCAACAGGCTTCATATAGTCTGGTCACCAAGTTCCTTTCACTTCTTATATTACTATCAACTTCAGTTCAAACACTTACTATGCAAATTGGGCATCGAGTAGTAGAAATCCGTGTGATAATAATGCAATTGTCCGGCACTGATATTCGTGCTACGTTTCATATAGGATTTGTTAGACATGTTGAGCAAGGATTAAACAAGGACTTTAAATAAATTAAGCAGGTTGATGTGTATCAACGATCCGACTCGAGTGAATTATCGCAGCAAACTAACTCGAAATTAATCTCTGGATGCGCAGAATGACTTTCAGCTACTCTGGCTGATTGTCCACTGTTGACGATGACGTTCCATGGGGAGTGGAAGGCTGGGAACTGGGAACTGGGAACAGTAGACCGAAAACAACAACAAAATGTGCTGTCTGCTGCCCTGAGACAGTGGACAGATGTAGTGCGCTTTATCCGACTGTACAGTGTAGCTGATAAACGAACGAGAGTAATTGTCATATATTATTATAGTAAATGGCATAAAATACACACACTGTGAAAAGCAAACAGCACGCGAATAAACCTATTGATAAGAGGTTAAAGCTGATTAACAGACGAGCAGAGAGGCATGCGGCATGCATGCACCTAACATGCCGCGCCTTTTTCAGCCACTGTAGGGTGTCTGGTTGAAGCCATTGCTTTAATTGGAAATTTAATATCAGAAACAATATCGAATGTAACGCATAAAGTCCAAGGGCAACTAAAATCGACACGATTTTCGATATAGTTCTTAAAAAGTTGTCAATCTATTATTTGCTTTGAAACTTGATTAAATGAGTGTTTGAAATTATCGAAACACTTTCTTATGAATTGAGATAAGCTTATTCCAGGAAAAAAAATATTTGGATGGACTTGGATTTCTTATAAATCAATTAAAAAATACTTTGTCTAACCATTTGACTTGTTTTGCCTTGCACTGAATATTTCAAGAGCAAAATTTAAAATTTAGAAAAATGTAAAAATTATAGTCAGCAGCTTATCGCTGGGTTAAGGGTATCATCTATTCTGTCACTCCTGAGAAAAGCATTTGTAATTGCTGTATATATCTTGATATATTTATTATATCTTTATTATTATTATCATTTCTTTCTCAAAATATATAAATATTATCCATCATGGCATGCATTTTCTTGATGTACAGTGGCGTGATTCCAAAAGCATCTTTTTATATCTTATCTATCTAATGTTATAAATGTAAGATTTATGCAGCCATATAGGCTTTGATAATATCTTTAGTGGTAAGAAGGAAAATTTATTATTTGAGTAAGTATATATAGAATTTAAGTAGGTTTAATTTTAACTTAATTATTTATTAATTATTAATTAAAAAAATATGAATTTCTTTTTATACAGTGCTTCAGATACTTCTAATTGAATTATATATATGTATATATATATATATATTTATATATATATATATATAATTATCTTTATATTTATATAGTTGTATATTTAGAGTGAATATATGAGCTTTTCTTATTAAGAGAATATTTAAATTTTTTTTCGGCCAAAAAGTATGCAAAAAGTTACAATAATATTTCACAGTTACTCAAAGATGCACATAAATAACTATATATATATATATATATATATATATATATATATATATATATATATATATATATATATATATATATACATATATATATATATATATATATATATATATATATATATATATATATATATATATATATATATATATATATATATATATATATATAGTTAACATATATCCGAAACAGTTTCTAAAAACATAAAAGCAAAACATTGTAACTAGAAATGAACATCAGCGGATGTTGGCAATATAAAAAACTACAGTTATATTCTCTGGAAGAGATAAGGGCACTCGACAGTTCTTTACAATTCTGCACATACATAGCAGTTGATCAAATCAGCAAAAGTTCACAAAAAACTAAATTAATATTAGTTATTTAAATGATATTTCTATCCTTGGATTCTTCATTAGGTTCGTGACAGAACAAAGCAACGGCTAAAGGTATGCGTACAACTGTTTGCAGATAGCAAATTGTGTAAACGAGCCGTTGTAGTAATTTCTGATGAATTCGTGGCTTTTCAATTATTTAAAGAACACGTTTGTGGCATTTACAGAAGGGCAAAGTGAACAGGTTTTATTGATTCAATATATGGAATATTTAATTATATTTATAAAATATTTTTAATTGTTTAATTTTTTATTTATATATTTGATCAATAGAGATATTGATTTTGTAATAATGTGAAGTCATTAATAGGTGGAAAGCCTCATATATTTGGATCAGGTAGTGCAATATCGTATAAGTTAAACAAACTCTGTGCCTATATATCTAGTGAAAAGTTATTCAACAAGAGCCATCAAGGGTTCAGGGTAGCTGCCAGTCGAGCAGTTTTTTCTTAATAACTTTATTTTTGGAAGGATTGCACTCTTAATTATTTTTATATAGTATTTCTATAGATTTTACTGTTACCAAGTGTTCCGCCAATACAATATCGCCTGCAAACACTTTGCTTCGTATCTAGCAACTATGACATTCATTGTCACACTTGTCGAAAGCCACCGCAGGTGCAGAGAGAGAGAGAGAGAATCACGTTTCAGTTGCTCAAAAAGCAAAAAATACGTGTAAAACACGCTAAAGGGGAAAACCATCATTCATTCATTGATAAAGTCAAAGCGAAGCTGTCAGAGCCAATATGTGGGAGACGAAGCAGCAGCTCCTCGAAATTGGACTAAACAGCTTCGATGTTAGTTGAGTTCGATTCGCGTTAAAGAGCAGAACATGAGTGCTCGTCTTGCCAGCAGGCACTTCCTATACAAATGGTTCACCTTTTGCTTGATCCTAGTTATCATACTCCTAAAATATCTGTCGGTTCGACATGCCGATGAGGATCACATCACGCCACGCGCTTTCAGCAATGCAAAAATTCAGCGAAACGCTAATCAAAATCCTACACCACCTGTCGATCGAAGTGTGCCTTACGTTGACGATCGTATTGTGCCTCACATTGAGGAGCCCAAGTACTTTGTGCATACATCTCAGTGCATGATACCCTATATAGATCCATTTTCGCAGGAGGCTATGACAATTTATAGTCCGCGCAAATTTATACCATGTTCGAATGAAAGTGATCTTGTTTCCGCCGTATTCGACGAAAAACTTGAGAGATATGTACTACATATTAATCGGGACGTAGGGCGGCAGCTGCTCAATTCGAGTGATGTGGAGTTCAATTGTTTCTATCGTGCGGTAAAGGTTGGCTCAAAAGTGGAAACCTATGACAAGTAAATTTCTTAAACTGCGAACATTTTGAAGATCTCTTAACTGAAAAATCATCAAATCATCTTCCATGTTAGCCTCGCTCCGAGCGTATATTTCTCTCAGGGCTATGTTGTGCCGCTGCATGTGGAGGGCATGATGCTGGACTGTGAGACCGCCGAGGCAACGCCCGTCAAACTGCAAAGAGATGCCTTTATATTTGTACAATATAATAAGCCCAAGCTGCGGTCGCGCAAGTCTGCGGATAAGAAAAGTCCGCGAAAGCCGAGTGTTATCATGTACGGCATCGATACGATTTCCCGGATTAACTTACGTCGCACTATGCCCCTGGTGCATAATTTCCTGCAGGGACCCGGATGGTATGAGATGCAGGGCTACAACAAGGTCGTATTAGTCATATATCCGTAAATCTTCGTCGGCTGAAGGTTGTCCATCGCTTTCAGGTGGCCGACAACTCGTTTCCCAATATTCTGGCCATACTGAGTGGCTATTCGCCGGAGAAGGCCAAGGAACATGTTTGCGACACGGACAATTACGGTTGCCTCGACGAGTTGCCCATGATCTGGAAATACTTTCAGAATGCGAGCTATCTGACGGCCTATGCGGAGGATGAAAGTGGATCGAATACGTTTACCTATCTTAAGCCGGGCTTCAAGGAAAAACCGACCGATTTCTATTTCCGTCCATTTCTGCGGGCTCTTGAAGAGGAGCTTGATTATTATAAGTGCCCCGATTGTTATATGACCTATTGCTATGGTCGTCGTTTGGCCAACTATTATATTTACGACTATTGCAAACAGTTCATGCAACGCTATGTGGCAGAGCGGCCCATTTGGGGTATGTTCTGGTCGAATCACTTCAGTCACGACGATTACTTTATGCCCTCGGCCATGGAGCACAAAGTTTTGGGCGATTTGCTGGGCTACCGCAGCGATGGCTCGTTGGAGCACACGATCATGATATTCTTTGCCGATCACGGCGCACGCTATGGCAAATTACTCAGCCTGTCCGAGGCCTATTTGGAGGAGCGTTTGCCCATGATGTTCATCTATTTGCCGCCATGGTTTCGCGAGCAATATCCACAGTTCGCCGAAGCCCTGGCGCTGAACCAGCATCGGCTGAGCTCCAACTTCGACTTACACAATACGCTAAAGCATATCATTGAGCTTGGCGGCACGCCGGATGGACCGGCTTTGCCCAGATCCTACAACTGCCCCACCTGCCAGTCGTTGTTCTATCCGATTCCCGAGAATCGAACGTGCGCCGATGCCGGCATAGCCGAGCACTGGTGCACGTGCCGGCCGTATCGGACAATCAGCAAACTCAATTGGTCCGATCGCATTGCGCCGCGCGTTATCGAACGGATGAACGAATATTTTGTTGAAAGGAATCTCAGTCACTTGTGCAGCAATTTATCATTAAGCTATGTACATCATACGGAAATTAGAACAGGTGTCGAGATCAGCTGGAAGGACGATTTGCCCGAGGTGGAGCAGGCGGTCTATCGCACCAAGTTCAAGGTTCAGCAGAATAGCGCCGACTTCCAGGCGACAGTTGTGTTTAACAACATAACTGAAGCTGTCGACGTGAATGTGGAGAGCATAAGTCGTACGAATTCCTATAAAGAAGATTCGACGTGTATTGATGATAAAATTGCCAAATTATATTGCATATGCTTTAGTGATTTGAAGGTCTAGCCAAGATACTATGTAGATTCATAATGATAGGCATAGCCAAGACTTTACTCTGATTCATATATAGACCATATACCATTCTATGGTATTTCTGATGTCTAAGACTCATCTCATTCAGCAAAAATTAGGTTCATTTAAGCGGTGTTTGAGTTTTCTAATTTAATTTAATGATATTTCTAAGTGTTAAGTAATGTGTGTATTTTAAGTCAAATAAAAGATATGATAAGAATACGCGAATATCTGGTTTCTTTCACCAGAAATCTTTAATTAACTTTTAGTGATTGACTAAAGATATGCTTAAAACATTACCTGATTTTCTATTATTTCTAGACTTTTGTTTTTACTGAGTATTGTCAGAGCTTGAAATATAAGTCGAACTGGATACTCGTTCTCAGTGATTGTTATACTCATTGCTGAAGTGAGATGAGTATATTGGGTTTGTGCAATGTCTGTCCGTCCGTTTATTGCTACGTCTCTCCGTCCGTTTATAAGAAAATATAATCGTTAGTTAAGACTCTGCACACTTCTGACTCATGAACCAAAAAATAAAGAAGATGCCACAGCTTTTGGACCATGAATAAGTATTCTGCAGTCGATACTCGTTTGTAAATGGCGTTTCCGTAGCGAAAGATAAGAATTTGAAGCGTAAAACATGCGGAACCAAATCTGAGAGCGAACTCGTGCAGAATATGCGATAAGAAATATAAGATAAATACACGAAAATACTTGGAAAATGTAAGAAGTAAAACATTTCTTTTCAAATTCCAAATGGCCTAAAATATAAAGTGATAAATTGAAAGGAATAGATGACAATCTAAAGGGAGCCCAGCTGTCTCTATAGGATTTCACAGTTAATCATGCATATTACCTAATTCAATTCGACTCAGCTGAAGGCCTAACAAATTTGTTTACAGACGATTCGAAGAAATCTAAGATCTTTGTCAGTTACATTCGTCCCATATCATGGCAATGGTGTTGCTGTTGTTGGGCTGCGTGCTGGCTTTAGTTGGTCGAGCTGCCACGCAGTTGTCCAATAAAACATATTTTGTGGATAGTCCTACTTGTAAAATGCCCTATGTGGATCCTTTCACGGAAGATGTGCTCCAAGCCATGAAAGTGAAAAGCTTTTCGAAATGCCGCTCCGATAATGATATAGTTATAGCCGAATACGATTATGATATGAAAGTATATCGCTTGCGTATTAGGAACGAAGCCGCCGCATCCTGGTATAAGGTGAACACCACGATGGCATGTAAATACGAAAAAATTGTGAGAGGCTCGAAAGGTCGTCCGCCAGACAATAGTTTTCGGTGAGTTGTAATGTCTATTGGTGGAAGGCCTTGATTGTTGGTGATTAAACTTTGTGCCATTAGTGTATTATATAGTCGAACGCTGCCGCAGGACTATATAGTGCCGCCGGATGTCCAGAATTTGCTAATTCATTGTTATGTGGTGAATGGAAAGAAAAAACGCTTAGTGCAATCGGATGGCATGGCCTTTGTCCAGGACTATGATGGCCGGAGCAGTGAGGAGCCGCAGGAAGAGACAGCTGAGGAGCCAAAGCCAAGTGTGCTTATACTGGGAATCGACTCGATGTCGCGGATCAATCTACGCCGTACCATGCACAAGACATTCCAATACGTTCAGCAAGCTGGCTGGTTTTCGCTCCAGGGCCTCAATAAAGTTGGCGACAATACCCTGCCCAATCTGTTGGCTATGTTGACCGGCATCTCCTACGAAGATGTTGAAAAAATATGCGATATGAAGGCGGAGGGCTGTTTCGACAGACTGCCATTTATTTGGAAGCGCTTTAAGGAAAACAATTATACAACGGCCATGGCGGAGGATTGCATGGATATAAGCACATTTAACTACATGAAACCGGGATTTCGCAGTCAACCCGTCGACTACTATCTGCGACCGTTGCTGGTCGCCATGGGGAAGACATTCCAAAAGGAGAAATTCTACGACTCCGGCATTTGTGTGGGACGGCACTTGAAGTTCGCCTACATCTGGGACTTTGCCAATCAATTCATCCAACGCTTCATTGGCACGTCGACGCCGCTGTTTGGCTTGTTTTGGTCGAATAGCATCTCGCACGACTACTTTGACCGTGGCTTCGTCTTCGATGATCTATTCGTTGAGTACTTTAAGCAATTCGAGAGAGATGGCCTCTTCAATCGGTCAATTGTCATACTGACGAGCGATCATGGCATGCGCAATGGCTTCCTGAGAAGGACGTCGACGGGGTATTTGGAGGAGCGTATGCCCATGTTTCATATGTATTTGCCGCCTTGGTTTCGACGCAAATATCCGCGTCTGGTTGGCAATTTGATCAAGAACCGCAATCGCTTGAGCTCCACCTTTGACATATACATGACGCTCCAACATTTGCTGCAACTCAATAGCAAAACCAATGCGGACATTAAGCCGGCGTCCGCATCGTGCCCCGAGTGTCAATCGCTGTTCTTCAAACTGCCAACGAACAGAACCTGCGCTCAGGCGGGCATAACAGAGAAATGGTGTACATGCCATCCCACAAACACTGTCACCATGCAACCATATACAGTCCCCATGGCCAAGGCGATAATTCAACATATGAACGATGATTTGGTGGCCAAAAATCTGTCTGGTCTTTGTGCGAACTTTACGTTAGCCGCCATCATCTATTTGGACCATAAAATTACATTCAGCGCGAATGCAACTGATTTTGATGTCGACCAATATTATGTAATTCAATTCATCACAAACCAAATCTTGGGTATGTTTGAAGTAACATTCACGTGGAATCATCGCACATCGGCATTGAAAATGGATATTCAGGAAATAAGTCGCTTAAACTCATACGCACTGACTTCTATGTGTATTGACGATCCGATTGTTAAAATATATTGCATATGCAAGAGTGCGATAACGTTGTACAGAAAGAGTAAAAGACACCCTCAACATTCCTAATTTAATTTAAAACTTTGCAATAATAAATATTTTGATACCCTGAACCCTCATTGAAAAAGGGAAATCAGGGTACGTTTATGTGAAAATGTATGTAACAGGCACACACCATAAAGTATATATATTCTTGATCAGCTCGATGAGCTGAGTTGATATAGCCCTGTCCGTCTGTCCGTCCGTCCGTCCGTCTGTGTGAACGCAGCGATCTCGTAAACCACAGAAGCTAGAGAGCTGAAGTTTGACATGTAGACTCGTGAATACCATACGCTATACGAGTTTTTTTCAAAAATTCGATAACTCTTCCCGTTCTGTTTTTATCGATAAATTTCGATAACTTCTCTTCTCTTTTGCGTACCGTAAGAGCTAGAGACATGAAATTCGCTGTGTAGATGTCTGTTATGAATACAAATTTTGATTTTGGATGCCACGCCCCTTCGCCCTAAATTTGCCAAAAAAACTCATTTCAAATTCTAGAGACTTGTGCTTCGGCACATACACACATATGAATAACGTTATCACGCCCTGAAAGTTTGATTAAGAAAGTCCATCCAGAAAAAAAGTTATTAAATATTTAATTTGCCATAACATAGGCGTCTTGCAGCCCAAGCGCAGTCGCTACGTCAACTGCGCAGTTGGCAGAGCGTTTGTGTGTGTGACGTACAAACATATAAAAGAAACAGAGAATTTGCGGAGTAGCCGTTCTTCGCTGGGTTCAGGGTATTTACTAGTCGAGCACTCACGACTAGACTTTTCTTACTTGTTTTTGACTATTTCCTTAAAATTAAAATTAAACTTTCAATTCACTTATGTAAAACTATAATCTGGTTTACTTTATGCATCATTGCGACTGACAGACGCAAAGAATATAGCCTAAGTTTTCATCCACACAATTTCTATGCGAGTTTAGACGTATTATCTGATGCCACGGCATGTCGGCAATATTATTTGTATTCTTGACCAATATCTTGCCCAGGAAAATGGCATATGGCTGGGTAGCGAACTTAATGTGATATCTTTCAATGCCATCGACTGGCTCTGTCTGTGCTCCCTCCAAGTTATAGAGCTCTTGGCGATCTGCAGTTAGCACACGATCGAGCCGCAAGTAATAGCATTGTTGCTCAAGCTGTTTTCTAGCCAGATACTGGTTAATGCGAACTACAATCATTTTAGCCCAATGCCGAATCAAGTCGGTGTTCGGTATTCGTGTGTGCGGCTCACACGAGCAAGACTGCGTCGCAATGGAGGCCGCTGCGCAGCTGCGGTTCTCCGGCACACGGTACAGCAGCGACATGCAGTTCCCGCAAACGATCTCAAACATCAAATTGGGATGCACCTGCACGAGCAAGTCCTTAACGGTCAAATGCAAATCATATGTGGAGCACAGCCGACGACGATTCACTTCGAGCGCTTTTACAATCTTTGGATACTGCCTTCGGTACCAGGGCGGTAAGTAGATGTGCAGCATGGGCAGCCGCTCTTCCAGAAAGCCAGATGCCAACCTCATCAAGGGTCCCCTGCGCTGTCCGTGGAGGCTGAACAAGATGACAACTGCCCTCTCAAATAGTCCATGCTCCCTGTACAGCTCCAGGTGCCTCACGAAATCTTCATCCACAGCGGCCGCTCCGCTGAAGTCCTCGTGGCTGAAACTGCTTGTCCAGAAGAGCCCGAAGAGCGGCTTTTGGGCCTCGTGAATGAAGCGCTGCACCAACTGCAGACAGGATTCGAGAACATAGCGATAACTAGGTCTCCGGCCCAGGCAGTGGTCATCCTTCACCCCTTTCATGATCTTCTTGAAAGCATCCACAATGGGATACAAATAGTAATCGACGGGCTTTCGCGTGAAAGCAAAGGAGGGAGACTCCTCCGCATAGGCAGTCACATAGCCAGAATTATGGAAATGATTCCAGAGGTAAGTAATAGCGTCCAAGCAGCCCGGCTTCGCCATGTCGCAAAAGGGTTGCAACTGCTGTGGTGGTCGCCCGGTCAGAAAAATGATTAGATTATAGAACATATTATCTCCAGCGCTGGTAAATCCAAGCAGCTCATAGAAGCCCAGCTCTCGCACGAACTTGGCTGTCATCGGCATTGTCCGCTGGAAGTTCATCTGCGACATGGAGTCAATGCCCAGCATGATCACACTAGGATTGACACGACTGCGCTCCTGATCATTCCTCTCGTTGCGACCCACTGGGTACTGGGCAAGGGAAAATGCATCGCGCTGCAGAACTCTCGATCCATTGCCTAACTCACGGCACTCCACAACGATTCCCTCAATGTGCCGGGGCACAATCCAATCGCGGCAGGTAACTGGCAATCCTTTGTTCCTGAATGCGATTTATAGTTGAATTGCATGTTGAAGGTGACTTAATACATACCAGGTGGGCGTGTTGCTTGGTCCACCAACAATCTCGTACAAGACACAGGCGTAGCTGAGCACATTCGGGAATAGCTCCTTGAATAGAGGCTTGTTAAAGCTTAAGGTATATTGCCTTTGCAGCTTATCATATCGAACAGTGAATAAATCGGGCTGATCCGTACAGGGCTTGGGTTTGGGAGGCTTATAAATGGCCAGGGCATCAGCGGAGAATGGATCGATTTCCGGTATTTTGCATTCATGATCAAAAACATTGAATTTGATTTGAATGGGAGTTGGCGCAGTTGCCGTGCTTGTTGTGGACAGTCTGCTGATGGTGGTTGGCTCGGCTTCAGTTTCTATTAGTTCAGGTTTCGTTGTATTTTCTAAATATATAGTATAAACGAGGAGGACTAACAGAATGGCCAGTAGAAGTTTGCCAATTTTGCTGACCAGCCAATGATACATTGTTGGAGCTCGGAGTTGTTTGTGTGTGGATTGAGAACCTACTGAGTTCTTTCAAATGAGCCCAAGCAACAAGTTTTTGTCAATGGTTGTTTATTGTATATTCATACAATAAACCAGTTTAAGAGATTAGTAACATTCATCCATTCCTCCATTGATGCAGTTAGTTTCTCGGGATAACAAAAGCAAAACTTCTTCGCAGTGATGTGCCACGCACAGGGTGCATTGTTTCGGTACATATTAATGCGACTTATTTCCGGCACAGACAAGTGCTCTATCCTGTTCAGGCGGACCTGATAGCGCAGTGTAGCGCGGAACTTGCCCACCTGGGGATAGGTGCGAAAAAGAATTCGTAGAGTAGCAACATTGCTCAGCACGTCAGACCTTTTGACCTCGACCTTATCCACCGCCTTAAGATGTAGACGTTGGCACACCCTATTGAACTTGGTCCGCAACATCCAGCTATTAATATTCTTGGTTATCGCCCTGCCCAGACGCTTCATGTCGGCTCCTATGTTTACATTCACGAACTCATTGCAGGTGCACCAATGCTCGCCGATGCAGGCATCCGGACAGCTGCGCTCTGCTGCCAGCGGATGAAGCAGAGACTGACTGCTTGGACAGCCGGGCAGAAGGGGCAGCATCGCCGGAGTCGTGGCATTCAGCTGGAGTATGTGCCTCAGCGTGTTATGCAGATCATAGTTGGAGCACAGGCGATTGCGATTCAGAGCTAAGGCCTGAGCGTAGTTGGGATAGCTGCTGCGGAACCAAGGCGGCAGGTAGATATGCAGCAAGGGCAAACGCTCCTCAAGGAAGCCATCAGACAGCTCCATTAGCTTGCCAAAGCGTGCACCATGATCGCTCATCAGTATAACAATCGACTTCTCGAACAGCTGCTGCTGCTCAAATAAATTCAAATACTCGACGAATATAGCATCCAGACTTGCGGCCACATCGTAGCAGTCATGAGTGAAGGTGCAGCTCCAGAGGAAGCCAAACGTGGGTCGATCCCGCTCGAGTATGTAGCGCGAGATAAGCTGTGCACAAAAGTCGTAGACATACGAGACGGCCAGCCGACGTCCAATGCAGTAATCGTAGCCGAAACTCCGATAGGTTCTCAGTGCGCCAGCGACGTGCAGGAGCAATGAGCGTAGATAGTGATCCGCCGGCGAGCGTTTATATATATAGTTAAATATGGGTATGCTTATGACATCCTCTGTTACAGCTGTGGTGTAGCCAGCGCGCTTATATGTGGTCCAGATCATTTCGTTACCTCGATACTTTCGCCTATTAAACCTGTACTCATCATCCACCGTCACACCGGCCAGCACCGTGTAGACATTCGGGAAAGTGTTGTCCGCCATCTTGTTGTAGCCTTCCATAGGGTACCAGCCGTCTTGGCTGACAAACTGAGCCGTCCTGGGCATGGCTCGTTGGAAGTTCATGCGTGACATGCTGTCCAGGCCCAGTATGATAACACTCGGCTGTCGTTCCAGCTGATTGCTGTATGTTTGCCTAATCGAACTCTTTACTTGAACCAGGGGAAATGCATCACGTTGCACGATAACCGAAGCGTTTAGCATATCATGACACTCGACAATAACTCCATCTATATCTTGGGGCAGTTCGTGTTGTTCCTCAAAGTTGACAGTCGAATGAATCCTGGAAAAAGTACAAGGTTGAGATTACTCAATATAACCAAAGATTTCGGGTTGTTATTAGCATACTCATGGCTTGTCCCTCTATAATTGCACTCAATACTATTTCCGTAACGCCACAGAGCCTCCTCAGTGACGTGAAGGGAATAGTGATTTGTGTTGCTATCGAAACTTAACCGAAAGAGATCCGATTCATTGCTGCAAACCTTTAGCTTTGCGGGCTTATAGATCTTCATCGCTTCAGGCGAGAAGGGATCCGGATAGGGCATCTTGCACATTGAGCTATTCACAAAGTAGCGTCGAGTGTGATTTTTAAGAGAAGTGTTCGCTCGAGCGTAATTAATATATTTCGGAAAGCTAATTTGGCCTGATTCTATATTAACCTCCATAAAGAGCAGATTGTTCAAGTCGTAACTATCTAGACAATATGTAATTTCATAATATAAGCATAAGAATGCGAAAAATCCGCCGAAAATTATTATCAAATTTTTGCGATAGATCATTTTAGAATAGAATGGAGATATCATTCATTGATTACTAAAATTTAGTAATATTTTTTTTTATTTGATCTTTAGTTTGTGTATAAACATAGAAAACTTTTTTCAACATTTACAATTTACCTAACTATTATTATAAATTTTGTATTTACATTCTATTTGGTGCGATTATATCAATTCAAGGGAAGGCTGTCAATTATATGTCCGAAGCATAGAAACTGAGAAAATGTTACATTGTCCGGTTTATAGTAAAAGAAAACTTTTGCTTGTCCTCATTTTGTGTTTAACTATTTTCATTTATATTAAACGTGAATCGCGTGTTGTTGTAGTTGAGCAAAGCACAAAAGTCACTCAAAATCGCATCATTAATGTGTCCACTACAACAACAGCTCAGTCAATCGCCTTTAACGTTTTTGATCATGAATGCAAAATACCGCAAATCGATCCATTCTCCGCTGATGCCCTGGCCATTTATAAGCCTCCCAGACCCAAGCCCTGTACGGATCAGCCCGACTTATTCACTGTTCGATATGATAAGCTGCAAAGGCAATATACCTTAAGCTTTAACAAGCCTCTATTCAAGGAGCTATTCCCAAATGTGCTCAGCTACGCCTGTGTCTTGTACGAGATAGTTGGTGGACCAAGCAACACGCCCACCTGGTATGTATTAAGTCACCTTCAACATGCAATTCAACTATAAATCGCATTCAGGACCACAGGATTACCAGTTACCTGCCGCGATTGGATTGTGCCCCGGCACATTGAGGGAATCGTTGTGGAGTGCCGTGAGTTAGGCAATGGATCGAGAGTTCTGCAGCGCGATGCATTTTCCCTTGCCCAGTACCCAGTGGGTCGCAACGAGAGGAATGATCAGGAGCGCAGTCGTGTCAATCCTAGTGTGATCATGCTGGGCATTGACTCCATGTCGCAGATGAACTTCCAGCGGACAATGCCGATGACAGCCAAGTTCGTGCGAGAGCTGGGCTTCTATGAGCTGCTTGGATTTACCAGCGCTGGAGATAATATGTTCTATAATCTAATCATTTTTCTGACCGGGCGACCACCACAGCAGTTGCAACCCTTTTGCGACATGGCGAAGCCGGGCTGCTTGGACGCTATTACTTACCTCTGGAATCATTTCCATAATTCTGGCTATGTGACTGCCTATGCGGAGGAGTCTCCCTCCTTTGCTTTCACGCGAAAGCCCGTCGATTACTATTTGTATCCCCTTTTGGATGCTTTCAAGAAGATCATGAAAGGGGTGAAGGATGACCACTGCGTGGGTCGGAGACCTAGTTATCGCTATGTTCTCGAATCTTGTCTGCAGTTGGTGCAGCGCTTCATTCACGAGGCCCAAAAGCCGCTCTTCGGGCTCTTCTGGACAAGCAGTTTCAGCCACGAGGACTTCAGCGCAGCGGCAGCTGTGGATGAAGATTTCGTGAGGCACCTTGAGCTGTACAGGGAGCATGGACTATTTGAGAGGGCAGTTGTCATCTTGTTCAGCCTCCACGGACAGCGCAGGGGACCCTTGATGAGGTTGGCATCTGGCTTTCTGGAAGAGCGGCTGCCCATGCTGCACATCTACTTACCGCCCTGGTACCGAAGGCAGTATCCAAAGATTGTAAAAGCGCTCGAAGTGAATCGTCGTCGACTGTGCTCCACATATGATTTGCATTTAACGATTAAGAACCTGCTCGTGCAGGTGCATCCTGGCATTGTGTTCCAGAAGGAGCAAATACGAGCTCAAACGTTGTTTATTGAACACGCCGTGAATCGCAGTTGCGTGGATGCTGGCATATCCCTCTACTACTGCAGCTGTGACTTGCACAGGACAATTGCAAACAGTCCCCAGATGATTGGGTTGGCCAAGCTAGTTGTCTACATCGTCTCTCAATATCTGACCTCGTCCAACTTTGAAAGTAAATGTTATCAATTGAAATTTGACAGCTTAGTGAGAGCGGAGCGGCAACAGTATTTCGACGCTGATGGAAATGAGATAGGGCCACAAAATGGAATCTTTTCATACCATTTGAAGCTCACAACGCGACCGAAAGGAGTTTTCTATGCAACAGTTCGTTGCAGCCGGAGTGGGAATATCGTAAATGTTCCCGAGCATTGGATAAGACGTTTGGATTTCATTCCGAACAAGAGCCATTGCGTGGACCTACCCATTGCAAGAGAGCTATGCATTTGCCGGCCACAAGCTTAATGTTATTGATTCACTTTGTTTTCTGTATTTTCAAATAATTGAAAGATCCATTCGTGGATCTAGGGATATATACAACTGAGCGAATAACGGAAAACGAAACTAAGTAAACGAGAAAGTATTTGTTAGTCTAGCATACTTACCTGTGAAACTCATAAAGCAAGCATTCATATTACACTCACCAACTAGACAAATTCCAAATTGAATAAAATATAAGAAATGATTCGTCGTCTGGTTGGTAAATATAAAAGGCTAGTAATCGCCATTTTTCTCGTCTTTTCTATCCTAATATTTGTCAATCGTGATGAACAATTATTGATTGGGGAACAAACGAGTTCAGCCCCACCGAAACTCTCGACTACACCCGATAGCACAGAGAAAACTACTGTGAGACCTTCAAATGCTGGCAGAGATTTCTGTGTCTTTGATCATAAGTGCAAAATACCTCGACTTGATCCATTTTCTAAGGATGTCCTTGACATTTTTAAGCCACAAACACTTAAGGAATGCACGAATCTGCCCGACCTATTTGCCGTTCAATATGATGGGACGAAGAAGCAATACATTGTACACGTTAACAGCTCTGTCGCCATGGCCTTGTTTCCAAACATTTTCAAGTTTGCCTGCCATTACTATGAGATAGTCCGTGGAGATAATGATTCCATAACCTGGTGTGTTTGCACGATCTCAGTCAGAAATTTACACACAAGGCCTATAATAATATTAAGCAAAAAACCATTTCACTTTTAGGCAAGTTGGACCAGTCCCATTTGAGCAGAATTGGATCGTACCACGTCACATTGAGGGCATTATTGTGGAGTGCTATGACTTGAGCAACAGATCGAGAGTTCTGCAGCGCGATGCATTTTCCTTTGTCCAGTACCCAGTGGGTCGCAACGAGAGAAATGATCAGGAGCGCAGTCGTGTCAATCCTAGTGTGATTATGTTGGGCATTGACTCCATGTCGCAGATGAACTTCCAGCGGACAATGCCGATGACAGCCAGGTTCGTGCGGCAGCCGGGCTGGTATGAGATGCTTGGCTATAACAAGATTGGCGACAATACCTTGCCCAATATAATGCCTCTGCTGACGGGGCTCAACTCGGACCAGTGGCGCTCTCAGTGTGACATTCCCAAGGCGGGCTGCTTCGACCAGTTCACTTATCTCTGGGATCATTTCCAGAAGGCTGGCTATCTGACGGCATATGCCGAGGACACGCCTTCCATAGACACATTTCATTACTTCACATTCGGCTTCATACGCAAACCGGTTGATTACTACCTGCGTCCTTTCATATTCATGATCCAACACATGATGAGTACGGTCAAGCACTTGGGCTATGAATATTGTCTGGGTCGTAGGCAGAGCTATCGCTACGTCTTCAACTATTGTCTGCAGCTGGTGCAGCGCTTTGTCCGCGACTCGCCGAAGCCGATCTTCGGCATATTTTGGTCGAATGGCTTCAGTCACAACGACTTCGCTGGGCCGGCTAGTGTGGATGGGGATTTCGTGAGGTACCTTGAGCTGTACAAGGAGCAAGGCCTATTCGATGAAGCCATTGTCATATTATTCAGTGATCATGGCCAACGTCAGGGTCCCCTGATGAATTTGGCTTCCAGCTTTCTAGAGGAGCGTTTGCCCATGCTGCACATCTATTTGCCGCCCTGGTACCGAGAGCAGCATCCGGGGTTTGCGCAAGCACTTGACGTGAATCGTCATCGCTTGAGCTCCACGCTAGATTTGCATTTGACCTTGAAACACCTGCTCGTGCAGGGGCAGCCTGACTTCAACTTCAATGCATCGTGCTCGAAATGCCAGTCGTTGCTCGAGCCGTTGCCTGTCAATCGAAGCTGCGAGGATGCGGGCATACCCGAGCACTGGTGCACCTGTGACTCGTATGTGCAGGTGCCCTTTAGTAACACCTTGGTTTTCTGGGCCAAATCCGTTGTCTATCACATCAACAAATATCTGGCCTATCACAACTATGCAACGAAATGCGTGCGCTTAAAGCTCATCAAAGTGCTGCGGGCCGAGCGCAAACAGATCTTCGATGCTGATGGAAACGCTGTGGTGTCACCTGCCCGAATTGAGACTTATCGCATTAAGTTCGCCACCAGACCGAATGGAGCTCTGTTTCGAGCCACATTTCTAACTCACTCGCGAAGAATTGTAACGGTGAAAGAGGAGTTCATAACACGATTGAATTCGTATCGCAATGAATCGTTATGCGTCTCCGAACACGTTGCCAAGAAGTTTTGCGCTTGCTTCGAGGCTAATCAAACCTTTTCGGTTACGAACATCAATATTAACGATCAAGGAACTCCCTATTAAAGCAAGTTAGAAAAGTCTAGTCGAGAGTGCTCGACTAGGGGATACCCTGTTTCTTTTATATGTATGTACATCACAAGCAACACATACACCCACACGCTCTGCCAACTACGTTGACGTAGCGACTGCGCTTAGCCTGCCAGCCGCCTATGTTATGGCAAATTAAATGTTTCATAACTTTTTTTCTGGATGGACTTTCTTATTTAAACTTCCAGGACGTGATAACGTTGTGCATATGTGTGTATGTGCCGAAGCACAAGTCTCTAGTATTTGAAATGCGTTTTTTGCAAATTTAGGGCGAAGGGGGCGTGGCATACCAAATTTAATAAAAATCAAAATTGTATTAAACACACATGAAACTAAAAACTAATTTTGAAGACTCTAGCTATAAAGATGAATTAGATAGAATTTTTTTGCTGAATATCGATTTCGTTTTTAATCGATGACATTAAAACGGAAATGGTTATAGAATTTTTGAAACAAATTTGACCTAAAGTGCTATACAGGGACCTACAGAAAAAATTTCAAGTCTCTAGCTCTTATAGGTTCTGAGATTGACGCGTTCAAACATAGGGACAGACGGATAGGGCTACATTGACTGGTCTTGTCTCCCGGATCAACAATATATATACTTTATGCGGTCTGCCTCCTTCTGCCTGTTACATACTTTTTCACAAATACATTATACCCTGATTTCCCATTTTCAATGGCTTCAGGGTATAATAAAATCGGAATATTAAGTGCAATTATAAATGTCTTTCAATGTAGACTTCTTAACGGAGTTAAGTTCATATTTAGGCCTTTGAAGAGGCACATATGACAGCTATATGATTGACTAGTCTAAGTACTCTGCTGCCTACTGATATCATCATGATATCATAAAACCCATCTCGAAAGAGTTGTAATCAAAGAACTCTAGGAAAACAATGTTTGAGTTGGTTTGGCATTTGCTTAATCATTTCTGAACATCATAGAGCTCAACACGACTCTTTAAAAATTTTGTGCTTTGCCAAGACTTGAAAAGATGATACTAATACGCAAATATTTATTCGTTTTCTTTGGAGTGTTGTTGGTATTCATTTGGGTAAACAATAGTAACCAGAACAATGAACAGAAAATATTGTTCGAGCAGCTCCCAGCGGTATCGAGGGAGGTATTACCAGACACCTCGCAGTCAAATGTAGCTGCAAGAGAGAAGCATCTTCGTGAAATGATTCGAACTAATAAGGTAGTGGGTCGCTTCGCCTTACTTCGCCAGGTGCGAGGAAAAAAGCGCTCTAAGCTAACGAAAATAAAAATTCCCGATGAAATGAGCTCAAGTTTCGATATGGATGATGATGCCGAGTCTGAGATTGAGGCGAAGCCAGCGCGTTATTTTGTTAATAGTAAGAAATGTAAGATGCCCTTTGCCGATCCCTTTTCACATGAGGCAATGGACGTCTTAAGGCCGCCCCAGCTGAAAGCCTGCTCCAATGCCAGCGATCTGTTTCGCGTGAAATACGACTCGAGGGCGAAGCAATACAAGTTAATAGTGAATCGCGACGTCTTGGCCAAATTGAATCCGGCTGTGTCTAATATCGATTGCAACTATCGTGAAGTAACTCAGTCCGCAGATGGGCAACCCGGGTAGGCCAGCCGTCAGATCGCTCTTATCCTCCATCCTAACCTTTCGACTTCCTTTAGCATACTTCCGGCTGTTTACTTTAGGATACAAACAGCTTTGCCGCAAAGTATAAGGAGCATTATTGTCGAATGCCACGATGCGTTCAACAGCTCGAGGATCTTGCAACGGGATGCGTTCACCTTGGTTCAAGTGGACGATACGAGCAGGCGGATTGAGACCCACCCACTGGAGCGTCAGCCTAGCGTCATAGTCCTCGGCTTGGGCAGCATGTCGCGCATGAATTTTCAGCGCACAATGCCAAAGACGGCGAGATTTGTCAATCGGTTGGGCTGGTACGAAATGGAGGGCTACAACAAGATGGCGGACAATACAATGCCCAATTTGGTGGCCGCTTTGTCGGGTAACTCTTCCTGGATATGGAGAGACTACAAGCGAGCTGGCTATGCCACAGCTCTTGCCGAAGATGATGATGAGGCTGCAGGCTCTTTAATGAATCTGTCTGGATTCGAAGATGTTGCAGTCGACCATGATCTTGGACCGCTTCTGATGAGCCTTAGACGAGCACTGAGCTCATACAAAATATTTAGATATGATTACTGCGTTGGCCGTCGACTGGTCATCTCGTATGTCTACGAGTTCTGTTCACAGCTTACAGCGCGCTTCGTGCAGGAACTGGATCGGCCAATATTTGGCTTCTTTTGGAGCGATAGCATCACTCGTGACTCGAGCTTTGGCGCCGCCGGCTTGGATGAAATATTCGTAAATTACCTGAATAGACTCGAGCAGGCACAGCTGTTCGAGCAGTCCATTGTTATACTGATGAGCGACCATGGCGCACGTAGTGGCGAGCTCGTGGAACTGTCGGATGGTTTCCTGGAGGAGCGTTTGCCCTTGCTACATATCTACCTGCCGCCTTGGTTCCGCAGCACCTATCCCAATTACGCCCACGCTTTGAGCATCAACCATAATCGCCTGTGCTCCAACTATGATCTGTACAATACGCTGCGGCACATACTCCAGCTGAATGCCACGACTCCGGCGAAGCTGCCCGCTCTGGCCGCCTGCCCAAGCAGTCAGTCGCTGCTGCATCTGCTGCCCGTGGAGCGCGACTGTTCGGATGCGTGCATCGGCGAGCATTGGTGCACCTGCAATGAGTTCGTGAAACAGAGTCTGAACGGCGAGATGTATTTGCTGGGCAAGCGTATTGTCTATCATATTAATCGCTGGATGCTTGTGAATAGGTATAATGAGTTGTGCCAGCGTTTGGGACTGCAGGATATGGATCTGGCGGAGGAGAAGGCACTGTTTGAGGAGAATGGCAGACTGCTTGTCTATGGCTCGATTATCATTTATCGTCTGCGCTTGCGCACCTTTCCGGATGTCGGTAAATTCCAGGCAACGATTCGCTATAATCGCGAACTGGACTCCATTGAGGACATAAACGTGCCAGACATTAGTCGCTTGAATGGCTACAAAAATGATTCAGAGTGTATTCGGGATGAGATTGCTAAAAAGTTTTGTTTCTGCTATCCCAAGACTAAATTAAGTGCTGCCATGAAGGAGTGGCGGGCGCTGAAGTTGACGACGGAGCCGACGTTTTAAAGCTGTGTCAAGAGCCGATAAACGGCGCAACTTTATTTGATATCGATAAATTGTATGTGTTATTTAAGTGTTGAAAATAAAAAGGCGGTTTAATTGAGACACTCACTTTTAGCCGATGAATTGCTCATTCTTATGGACGTTGTGCAACACTATTCTGCGGACTAGCTTGTCATTGAGGCGAGAAAAAAATGCCATTGCATTTGCCTTCTCAACGCGAACAGAACTTTTGCTGCTTTACACATTCCAAAATGGTAAAACCCGAAAAAAACGTTTCTAATAATCGGAAAAATAAGGGCAACAGTAGTGCTAGAAGCTCTGCCATTGCGCAACGCTTGCGCGAGAAAAACGTTTTGCCGGTGAAACCATGTGAGGCCGTTGAAAAGCTGGAGAAGAAGAAGAAGACAAGCGGAGAGGAAAAGCATGTGAAATTCAACCAAGATGTAAAAAAAGATGACCATGACGAACGCAAAGCTACGTTGCGCAGCAACAAACGTACTCGATCAACTCAAACTGAGGAGAGAACGATCGCAATCAAAAAGCCAAGGCTTGACGTCAGCGAAGCAATGCCAACAAAGTCAGTTGAAAAACCTAGGGAAATAGAGGCCCCTCAACTAGCAATTCCTACAACTAGCAATTCCAGAGCCAACGCGTTTGAGCCTAAAGCTATACCAACTATGCGTAAGGATCCGTGTCCGCTCTATACCAACTACACTGCTGAAATTCGCACACGAAGGATGTTTCCCACTGATAGAAATAGCAACGGTTCATATAAATCAGCAACATGGACTCAGTCGTCTGCGGAGGTGAACGGCTTTGCTATGGGAAATGACCATAATGGAAGAGGTCCCCTATCGCGCCATCTCATATACAAATACAAGCAAAAATACGAGACTTTTCAAATGACAAATGAACCGAAACCAACGCCATTTCCCGATGGGAACGTATTTTTCAGTCGTAGCCGCAAGTGGAGATGCTCGATGCTTTGAAGAGACTCAATTATGCTTATTGCTAAATATATATTTAAAAATATCCAAAAAGCTTATATAACAATTTAAAAATAATATTGCCAAAAATATGTAGAGAAGAACTAAAACATATATATAATATTAATTCCTAAAATAATAATTAACTTTTAATAAAATGAATTATGTAATCTACTACATTTTATGACAAATATAATAATAATATAAATAATTACAAATTATTTTAAATTTTTTAATATATAGAAAAACTTAAAAACAAATTCTTTAAAAATTCTACAAATAAAATTGTAGAAAATATGAAAGGAATTGTTCAAAGACTAATACGTATATATTTGTTTAGACATTTATATGTTCAAGACTTAAGAGAAGAGAGAACTATAGAATTATAAATATTTAATTTTATGAAAAAATTTAAATACAGATATATTGTGCCATGAGCAGGGTCCAATATATATTTAATTGTAATTTGTGGCTTCTCAGATTGGGTGTCAATTTCATACTGTCTTCATAAGCAGACATAAGAATGGCCCGCAATCTCAGGGCGAGCAGAGACAGAAAGAGCACTGGTAGAACGAGCATAGGCAGAGCGAGTTCGACTCTCCCGCTCTCGGAACTCCAACTCCAAATGCGGCTATGAGGCGATGTGATATTCAGAAATTAATATCAGAGTCTGTTTTCCAATTTATAATTGCCTCAAACTGTTGCAGTAGTATTAGTGAGAGGCTGACAGCTTGTAAAATTATTATCAAGGGGAGTTTGCGTCTTAGCTTCCCAATGCTGCCTTGTAACCTCTCCAGAGAAAGGCAGCTATAGCTGAACGTAGTCTCAGCTGTTGCTGAGTGGGCGGGAGAGGGCTCTTTGGGTTTCGTATAAAGTCAGTATGGTTCTCTGTGGGCAAAGCGAAGGCAATCAGTGAATGGGCATTCTGTAAAAATAGAGGAAATTCGTAGAATTGGTTCTTGTTTTGTTCATCGTTTTTATTAAAGTGTTGTTTCAAACTGTTTCACTAAATTAGATTTTGTTTTTCTTTTGCATTCACTCTATGCTTGCGTTCGCTATATGCACGTAAGGCTACCTTCAATTGTATTGAGGCCTTCAATGAAGGCAATTTCTTTAAAAGCTATTTCGTGTGACATCACTGTGCTTATCTACTAAACTTAATTGTATATTTTTGAAATCAATTAGAATCAATTGGCCCACAATTGTTTTTTTTTTTTTTGCTTTTTAGCCATTATTTAGGTAGTATATCAAAAAATGGTCAGCTAAGTGACGCAATGCTATAAAATTCATATTCAGATTCATATTACCAACAAAACAACTTTAACAATATAGACGCTTAGGGGCTATACGAGAATTTCGTTTATAAAAACTAGAAAACTTTGTCATAGATCGATATGTTTATGCTATATTTCTACATGTACGAGTCGACCGGATAGCGTTCGGCCTCCTCGAGCATATGTCGAAAGTCAACGGGCTGGGCGAGTGGTGCGACAGGTCCTGTACCCGGGCGCCCACCCACATGGCCGTTCATCATTTGATTGGGCCGTTTAGCACTCAGGTGTGCGCTGCCGCGACTCTTGATGTGGCCATTCATCATGCTCACATGATGGCTAATCGTGGGCACCGCACCCGGCACATTCGTCTCCAGATCATGCAGTATGGCATCCGTCTGCTCGTTGCGCATCACATGATTGCCCAGCGATTCGCTGGCATCTTCGCCCTCCAGCTTGTTGGTCAGCTGTTGTATGTGGTTGCGTATGAGCCGCTCGAATTCCCGCTGCACAGACGGACTGTCCGTGTCGCCATCGACCTGTGAATATTCATTCATAATTGAAGCCATCTATCACTATGGCCAACTGAGTTAGCTACTCACTATCTGCAGTCGATTGCTGCTGTCCATGGTCTTCAGCATGGGCAGCGTCTGCTCGCGGAATATCTCCAGGCGGCGACGAAACGAGGAGACCGTGTCGTCGATGCGTCCGCGTCCCAACTGCAGCTTTGAGCAGTCCAATAGTATGGTGGGTGGACGTTGTTTGTACTGAAAGAGAAAGAGGAAATGCATTAGAAATGAATCAAGTTAGAGAGACTTTAGTGCAATGTGTAAACACATTTAAAGAGCTCGCAAATAACTGACTCTTTAAGAAAAGACTCAGCGAGCAGCCGATTTATCGGTTCTTAAATGAGCTCGCTCGCTCTCGGAGCGAAGCCGTTTTTTTTCTATTCTGTTTTGTTCTGGTTGTTCCATGACCGTTTTGTCGTGTTCAGTGAAGCAAAAAGTCTTGCGTATGTATTGGTATACATGCACACGCATAGGCAAGCAAATCGTTAAGCATCTGTTTTACAGACGAAATATGTATATGTATATGTATATGTACATGTGTGAAGACCGTTTGCGTTGAGTTTTTCGGTCAACAGTTATTTGCGAGCTTTGTCATTTTGGATTAATATATACATATGTATTAACGTTGTTTGAGATGACTTTATGAATTTATTACATATTAATTTTTAAAATTTATAGTAAATTTTAAAATCCTTAATTAAAATTAATTAAAACTAAAATTATTGGTGTTTAGGGACTGAAAAATTTAGTAAAATTGGATTAATATATATTAATGGATTCTGAGAGACTTTATGAATTTATTATACATTTATTTTTAAATATTTAGAAAATATTTATAGAACATTTAAAAATAATTAAAATAAATTTTAAATATATTTTTATTTTATCTGCAAAATATTTAAATTAAATTTATTAAAATTAAATTTGATCAAAAATAGCTATAATAAATTTGGAAAGTATTTATAATATATAAAGAAAATATTTTTACCATATATTTATCAGTAAAATATCGTCTATTAGTCTATGACTCAATGTGAATGCAAATATTTTGGTAACAAGTACAATTTTATTTAAATATAGATAAACGTGGCAAAATTCCCTAAAGTAGTTAACAATATATATAGTAATAATAATAATAATTATAATAATAATAATAATAATAATAATAATAATAATAATAATAATAATAATATTCATTTTCATACCTATCTAAATAAAAATCTTATTGCAATTGTCTTTAACAACTCTTCTCTTCATTTATTTCAGATGCATAAAAAGTAAGTAATGAGTTTCTGAAGAAGAATATATTATATATTTGCAATTTCTAGTTGCAAAGTGTTTGATATTTAACGGAAGGCTAAAAGGTAAATAGAAGTGATTCTTTAAAATAACTAAAGTGGCTATTAAATATTCTATTCTCTTTCGCATTTAGTATGAGTTGATTTGACTTCATCTCTTGCCCATTTTCTTAGGAACCATGCTTATTTGCCACGTCAGCAGAGAAACACATCAGAAACACGCTTGATTTTAGTGTTCATTAATATATATTAAATATATATATTTATATATATTTGATACTCTCAAATTGACTTAAATTTTTATACGAATAATTCTCTCAGTTGACCCACCTTGTTTTCAAAGTATTTAACCTGCTGCAGATTGCGTGGGTAGCCGTCGATGATAATGCCGGTCTTATCGCGCAGCTGACGTATGTTGTTATCCAGTAATTGATTCAGCGACTTCTCTGGCGCCATTTCGCCTGCGGCAAGGGCTTCCTTGACGGCATAGCTTTCGGTGTTGGCACGTGGCGCCGTGTCCGTGATATTTCGTAGTAGACGCCCAACGCTGTTGGCGGACAAGTTGGGAATTAGTTGTAAGGTGAAGGCTAAGCTATAGACTCACCTGATGTGCGACCAGCCGGGATTGAGGCCAACGGCCTTCAGGCACAGCGTGGCCTTATTGCTGCCCGGTCCACCGATGACCCAAATGATGGGCGGTATTGCGGGATCCATCTCGGACCCGTTGGTGTCCATGCTGGTGCCGGCGTGATGAAGCTTCGGCTGCTGTGTAACAACGACGCCGCTGTCATCGTCGGCACTGGTGCCGCCGCCGCCTGCCGTACGGAGTGTCGCTGCGGCTGTCACCGCATTGGCGGCGATGTGAGAGATCACAGCGTTTGTGACATTCCGTTCACCTGGCCCAGTCGCAGTCGGTGCGACGGCTTGGTCTGTAATGTGAGGCGCTTGGGCTTGACTAGGTGCGGTGTCTACGCTAACTATACTGCCGGGTATATCATGTATCCCTCTGCCCATACCTGTAACTCCGTTCAGTATGGCCTCTTGATTCTCGAGCGTACTCAATATGTCTAGCACAGCGGTGCGAAAGTCTTTGTACACCTCTGTGGGCGCGCGCTCGCCGTTTACCTGCACGACAATATAACGAATTCAAAGTGATTTAAACGTGTATTTGCACGACATTTAAGTTGCTGTACTCACGGCCAATAGCATGTCGCTTTGATCAAAATAATCAGCGACTGGCATCACATTTTTAAAGAAATTTTCCAATTCCATTTTGGCTAAGGAGAGTACAACATGACCTAATTTAGCGCCGTAATCGATTTGTTTCTGTAGCACCGACTGACGCCAGGATATTAAGATAACGCCATTAACGACTTGTATCTGAAAAGTATAAATAGCAATTGAACAAATATTAAATCTCTACGTGTTCTACAAAAGCCAGAAATAGGATTTAATGAGGGCTCAACTAATTATAGTAAAGCTTAATGGCATGACTAGTCTTACTTGACTTTATGAAAATTCTCTCTTTTATTTGTTATATTTAAATCTAAACTCTTGACTTTTTGTTGCAATATGGTTGGCATTATTTTTTATAAAAAATTTAAAAACAAATTTGATTTAAATGATTAAATGATTTCTTATATAGAAATACTAAGAAAAGTCTCAAAATAATTTTTAATTGTTCGATTAATTGATTCAAAAATAATTGAAAATATAAAATATGAAGTCAGAGTGCTCTAGTCGGCACTGCTTGACTAAGAAATACCCTGAACTGGGCAAAGAGCTGATATTCCAAAATGGACTTTATAATGGGAATTCAATTGTTGAACTACTTTTGTTCTAAACTCATTTTCTCAATGAAATTTAGTGATGTTGGTAACTATACATTTCTATATTGTCAAAACATAACATATTTTTGTGAATTTGTCGGGAAGAGAAAGAGGTATTCGGAATTAAAAAATTATATTATTCATAACACGCAAAACTGAACTCTCTAGCTCTTATGAATTTGAAGTTACTCATAAAAGCTATCGATTTTAATCGATAATTAGAGAGAGTGAGTTTTGGAAAAGAAGGAAAAGCTCATACTGTGTAGAGTATAGAGAAATAAATTTCAGATACAGACACTCTGGCGGACAGCTGGACATGGCTAAGTCGACTCAGCTCGTAGTCCTGAACAAGAATATATATATACTTTAAAGGGTGCGCTACGCCTCCTGCTGCCTGTCACAAATACCCCCTACCCTTAATTCATAAAAATAAATTAAAACTATAGTTTACTTAATAACTATATATACCTCAATAACACCCATGTGTGCCACACCCCTAATCAATTTACACCTGCTTGGCTAACATTAATCAAGGCCAACTTAACTAGTATAAAACGAAAATGTGCCTCCAGTGGCCACTTTAGACAATTAGTTTATACACATATATAAAAGCCTCATATATCTACTTAAATGTACATATATTTTTGTGTGTTTGCATAAGTATAGATCATTGTTATGCGTACGTTTCAAAATGCATGGGAATTAGTCTTCAGCAAATAAACGCTGACCCACTTGACAGCTAATTAGTGCAAATGGCTCAACAGCAATTTGCTAAACAAACACAAAACGAAACAAAAATAAACTAAAATTGTTTCATAAGGAATTGAGCACTAAACGCATGCATATATTATTATTCGTTCCTAATTGGATATGTAATAAATTTAGAATGTAGTTTAGCAATTTGGATTACCTTCTCCGAATACTCGACAACGTCGCGCATGGAGCGCGGATATCCTGATATTAGGTATGCTTTGGCAGCTGGAGCCATTTTCATTTCCAACATCAACACCTCGGTGACCGTTTTCGACGATAGTTGCGAAAAGTCTTGCATATCTGTAAAGATAGTGTTGAATTTAAATAATATAATGTAATAATATAATATAATATAATTTAATAATATATAATTGAAGTAAAAATAAATAATAATAATAGTTAATTTATATAATAGTAGTATATATAATAATATTATATATGTAATACAATGTCCATCCGTCTGTCTGACTTAAAATTATAAATATATATTCTAGAGTATTTTTATTTAATTTATTATATATTTATATTATTATTTATTTTATTATTATTTATTTATTATTTTATTACTTTTATTGAAAACATTAAATAAATATATAGATGCGATTTTTTTTTCTGTTATGGTTATTAATTTTGAATACAACAAAAATCCGTTAAAAAATCCTTTCACGTATTGTCTTTATCGATTCACTGATCCAGAATGATTTAAATATTCTTGTTAAGAAAATGCTATATCTGCAAAAGTTTTTGAGCTAAATTACCAAAACTTGACAACCAAGTTAAAGTTAACCCACTCTATAGAGTTTGACTGGAAGTTATTTATGTATGTCTCTGAGGAATGAGGCAAACCAGAAAGAAAAACTTTATCTGCTGTAGACTAATGAAAATTGTTTGCTTTCGATGGCTGTTGACCTTAGATCATCACTCATTGAGGCTTTGGTAAACAGAAGGAATCTATTTAATAATAAATGCATTTGCTCTGGAAATGAGGAAGAGTATTATGCAGTTGGTTGAGCTCGACTGTTGCTCAACTGGTTTAACTATAATTCAATTAGTGTCACTTTTGAGTGTGTTATTTGCATTTATTATTATTATTATTATTATATTAATAAAATAAATTATTATTATAATAATTATGTGAAATAAATAATTATATATTTAAAAATATATTTCGAAATATATATATTTCAAAAATCATTCATTTATAATTCTTTTTAATTATAATTATTATTGTACAGTAATAATTATTTATTAATTAACATTATAATATATCTATAGATATTATATGTATAACGATTATAATTTATATATATTTTATATATATATTATATTAATTATGAGTTTTTATTAATTTATATTATTTATGATATATTTCCCTATGTACTTTAATTATATTTAATATTTATTTTATTATATTATATCAATAATTGAATTTATCTATTATTATTAAAATGTCATTCGAACTTTCCCCTAAGACATATAGCATATACTTTATTTATACTTATATATAGTTATATCTATTAGTTCTAGTCCACTTACCATTTCCCATTGCATATTGCTGCAGCAGATCCATCATATTGATGTGCGTGACGCCGCGCCGCTCCTGCATGAACGTATCGCAATGGGTTACCTTGCCACTACCTGGGCCGCCTAAAACGAAGATCACTGGCACCTTGGGCGGATCGAATTTGATTTTGCCAGCATTCTGCATGTCGATGCCGGCGACGTTGCCCGAACCGCCGTTCATGGCCAAGACGCTGCCAGGCGGCGCATTTGGTCCATTCTGATTCCGTGTATGATTCCAATCGTTGCCTGGTTCGCCGGTATCTTGTGCCGCGCTGGCATCTGTCAAAATAGTTACACAAAATATATATATATAGAGAGGGGTCAAACAACATGTACACAAGCAACAGTTAGGGGCTGGACGAACGGAAGCCGGAAGTGCCGTCAAGTTAGCGCCCCGCCTTGTTACGTGCCAAACGGCATTAGCGCGCCCGAAAACCGACCGGAAGTAATTTGCTCAGCGTTGGTAGTAGGAAATTAACTGTACACTGTAACACATCATTAAAATATGTTTCAACAGTTATTAAATTATGGAAAGCCCGCTTATTGCGTCACCGACACGAGCGCCGCGGCTCGCCTAAGCTGGTTCATTCATGGAAAATCCGACAATTTCGCGTATTTCCTTCCAGTCCTGACTGAAATTCTACATTTCTGTGACATTTGTTCTCTCCTACTTTTTTTTTTCTATATATTGATTTTCTTGCAGTTTTATTTAATTGACATGTTGTTTTGTTATTGTTGCTGTCCCTTTTCAGCGCACAGCGAAACGTTTTTCCTATATTCTAGTTCTTTGTTTTTTTTTTTTTTCGTTTCTGTGACGCGTGCTGTTTCGGATTTTATACTAGTTTGCTGGCCGTTTGATGGTCAACGAACATGTCCAAGGACCCGCGCGACGAGGCCGACGCGGCTTAATACCACAAATTATAGCATTTGTGCAAGGTCCTTTTCGGATTAGAAATAGTTTGTCAAAGCGTTTTGTAATATAAGTGTTTTTTTTTTTTATATCCAAATTACAGGGCTGGCTAGTTGGCAGCATGCAGCTGGGACTCAATTGAAATAGATCTAACCTTTGCTATCAGTTGAAATTATTATGAAATTAATTTGAAATATTTCGCAATGGTTTGTAATCAGTACAGATCCATTTGAACCTTTTCAGTAAAACATAAAATATTATATAAATTTAAAAAAGATATATTTAATTTAATTTAATAATAAGTTGAAATATAATATAAAAATCTTTCTTTAAAAAAAACCTATTATATAGAAACAGTTCTCAAACGAAATTTTTAGAATTTAAGCTGTAAATTCTAACAATTTTTTTTAAACTAAGGATAAAGATTTAATTATTTTTGCATTTGAATATTAACTTGAATATAAATCAAAAATTGTATAAAAACTTTAATATACAAATTTCATTTGGTATTAAGAGAATATAATAATCTTAATATAATATTCAATTAATTTTAAAAGTTTAATTTTCATTATTAATTTCAATTAAATCAATCAATATATATATTAAATTGATAGACAATTAAAAATTGAATTGATATTTAAGTTTCAATTTATTTAAAATATCTTTGATTTTCATTCAATAACAAAAAATAATAATAAGTAACATAATTATTATTTCAGTTGAAAATGGAATTATCTTTAACAATTTCAAGATTAACCAAGCAGCTCAAATTTTTAAAATAAATTTATATAATATTTAAGTAATGAGTTTATTTTATAATGTTATTAATTAATTATTTTATATAATTAATATTAATTTTTATTAAATTATTTTTGTATTATTAATATAGTTTTTATGTTTACACTTATTTTTACTCAGTTTATCAACTTTTGGTCAACGTTTAAGCAAAGGTTTAGATATTTTCATGGGATTGCGTTTCTTTGAGTGTAGTCAAGCTTGAGGAGACATTATGTTTCTCAACTTATTAAAAACTTTTTTAATAGAAATATTCCCATATTCTTGGTATTATTTTATACTATTTAATATTTATTTTGTACTCGTTTAGAATTAAGTTTTAATAAAGAACTTTTTCATTAAATTTTAAATTAAATTAAAAATTTTTAAGTAAATTTACTAAATTTGTCAAATTGATCTTGATATATATATTTATATTATTTTAAAATTTATTTTATTTTTATTTACATATAAAAATATATATCTTTCAATTTATATTAGCTTTTTCTAAGAAATATAATTTTTTTTAAATTTTTTAAACTTCTTATAAAGTTAAAAATGAGTTTCGCAACAACTTGAATACTATATTAATAGAACATCAATTGCGTGCCTGCTTGGCTCACAATTTGACTGTGCCCTGTTTGTTTTGACTGTTGCTCTTTGGCCGGCTTTGTTATTGGCTGAGCCGTTATAGCTGGCAATGTTCCGCTTACCTGTGTCTAAACAAATACCCATTATCCATTCGGTGGCCAGTATAGCAGAATTTTCGCAATGCTTTTAGCCCGTTTCGCCACTCCTGCCACGCAATTAACGCATATGCAGAGGGAGAGTTAGTTCGAGTACTGGGCGGGCTAAACAATAAATCAAAATAATACAAAAAAAAAAAAAACAAAAACAAAATAAATCAAATCAAATGGAACTTTCCACTAGCGTTTCAAATACATGCACTCGTTATACTTTATACACTTGCCGAATACTTTTTGTAGGATTTGTTTTTCTATTCTCTAATATTTGGTTGTTTTTGTGATTCGTATAATATATTTATTGCTATTTGTTGTTGTTGTATGTGCTTCCGCTTTTTGGTATCTCTGGGCGACACGTTAGCGTTTATCGTTGGCAACACGCACAGTGAAAATTATTTGCTACGTAGCGCCGGTTCTAGCTGGGTTTTGGTGGCCCCGTTACCATAGCCCCAGCAGTCTATGAGGCGTGTGTGTCTCTCTGATTTTGGTGTCTGGGACTGCGGTATTACGGTACGGTGGTTGGTTGGTAATTTATGCAGGTTCTGCTGCCCGAACGTCCGAAACAAGACTGAATTTGAAATATGAGAAAGGCTTCGGTTTTTACCAACCGCAATCCTCGGCAATTGGTCAGCCAAAGGCAGGGCGCGCGCGTTTCCAATTAATGAATACTTTATGAATTCCAGTCGTTCACATGATTCACAAATGTTAACTAGTATGTGTGTGAGTGTGCATGCGTGTGTGTGTGTGTGTGTGTGTGTTGGTGGGCAGGTTCGAACCGGCTGCACAGCACTGGAAAGTTGTTGCTCGACAGCCAAACAACGTGTGCCCATGCCGTTTGTTTATGCAATCCAAACAATATCCTGCCCAGCCTGCGTTCGTTCTCACTAATCTTTCAAGCACTTGCTCTATCTCTGTCTCTCTCTGGCACTCTCTCTTCTTCTCTTGCCTCTTTTTGTTTGTGGTGTCATTTTCGTGTCATATTGTTGCTTTGCTGCCATCCTGTCGACATCCTTGATTGTTGTTGTCTTATTCGGTGTAAATAAATCCTTTGACTTGCAGGTGTTCAGCTGTTCACTACACCTCAGAGCACACGAATAGAACTATTATTGCAAACTTGTCGAAAGTTTCTGCTCTCAACATAGAAATTTCCAACACAGCAATTGCGTTTCAACAATATGCTTAAACAGTGTTGGAAAACGTGTTGCTTTTAACGGCGAGCACGTGTATGTGAAAGAGCGCTGTGAATGGTTTATCGGCTTGAGTGATATTCATATAATTAATTTATTATATTATATTATATATATTAATATATTTATTGTCTTTAGGATTTTTGGATTAATTATATATAAATCTGTAATGAAATTTAAATTCTAAAAAATTATGTATTATAACTTTCAACTTAGGTATGTAAATAAATATCACAAAATATTCCAAATTAAATTTTTTAATTATATCAAAAGCTTAATTAAAAAGTTTAAAGTTAAAATATATAATTTTTTAGAATTTAAATTTAAATGCATTTTATATAAAATTAATAAAAAAAACAATAGAACAATTTCATAATTTTAAATGAACACTTCACAGTATTTCCCTATTTTTATAAAGCTTAGAAGAAATTTTGAATTTAATAATTTGCTTTTGCATAAATATATAATTATAATATAATTATATATAATATAATATAATAATATAAATATAATTTAATATATAAGTATATATGTATATAATAATTATAATATAATTATATAAATTGTATTACCTAACTTTATTTTCTACACTCAAACATATAGAAAACATTTTAATATTTAATATATATATATATATTATATATATTTCATCTCCTTCAACACCCCATTGAAGTGTCCTTCGCTGTACTCCGAATATATTTCACATTTCAAGCGTTAAAACATTCATGCTCATATGTGATTAGTTTTGAATGGGTTGAATGGGTGTTTTGATATCTAGAAAATTGCACAATCATGACGGAACTACAAATCTAAATTGCTAAGTCAACTCCGGGCGCGAATTGGCTGAGTTGCGCGACGGTGCACGCATGGATGGGCTTGCGAAGACAGATATTCAATTAATATTTTACACTATTGATTGCACTTAATTATATTGTAGGCTTAAGGTGAAAACGAAATATGGAATCGCTGAGCTGACATTGACAGTTGACAGCTGTCGAAATTTCCAAAGTATATTCAATTAAACTGCTATTGATTTTGTTTGTACTAATGATGAGAGTATGAGTTGGACTGAGGGAAGGAGAGAGAGATAGAGAGAGAGAGAGAGAGGAGAGGAACGAAACAAAGCGCGGGTCAATAGGCGGGACAAGGACATGAAAAGAAGTTCAAAGCTCAAGGAAATTTCATATCGATCAAAATGCTAACATATCGATCCAAAGTCCTAAACAGATGCGACGCCTAATTTGTGTCTAACACTGGAACTTGTGACATGCCATGTCGCACCGCCGGCCGGGCAGCTCGTCGACCCGTCGGCAAGGACAATAGCTATAAATGAGATTGGCACACACCTACACGCACACAGAGACTACCACATACGGGACAATCAGGTTCGGTATCTCCGGTTTCTATAGCCTGCACGCACTGAAATTGTTAGGCAGGGTATATTGGCGTAACGAGTGGTGAGAAGCAGCGCGCTGATACAAATGCCTCGATCTCGAAAACTACAAAAATTTGGAGCTAGAAATTTTGGTTATATAATCTTGCATGTCTTAAATATTTTTGGAATATCTAAAGTCATTTAGTTAAGAGTCTTGGCTTTTAAGATTTTAAAGATTTATGATAAAAACCATGAAACAGTTTTTAAAAAATTACTTGAATTATTTCATAATTTTTGACCACCTGCTCAGGGTATTTCCAAGTCGTGCATTCCTGAATACATACTTTTTTTTTTGATTAGTTGGTCCTCAAAAAGTCTGGCATATGGGACAAATGCCCAACTGGGCACGAACCAGGGCAGTGTCATCGCCAGCGTTAGGTGGCCTAAGGAGCAGCACGTGTTTGTTTCTCGTCCTTGAGCTTCGGTTGTTGGGCGTTCGGTTATTAAATGCTTTTTGGAAACTTAATTAACGTTATAGCCGGCATAAAGAATTGTTATAACAACAACGACGGCAACAACAAATTAGAGCCGAATGTTGCCGTCTAGCTGGGCCAATTGATTCCCCAATTACATTTCTAGTCGAGGGGGTGGTGTATGTGGACTGACTCGACTGCACAAACCGGCAGCTGTGATTAAGGACACTGGCCATGTGTGTGGGTGGGTGTGTATGGGAGTGTGTGTGTGTATGTCTTCAAAAAGGTCACATAAAAGGTATTCAGAAAGTTAAATGATTCAAACAAGCCAAACTATGGGTATCTTGAAGATATATAAAATATAAAATATAAATATAAAATATAAAATATAAATATAAAATATAAAATATAAAATATAAAATATAAAATATAAAATATAAAATATAAAATATAAAATATAAAATATAAAATATAAAATATAAAATATAAAATATAAAATATAAAATATAAAATATAAAATATAAAATATAAAATATAAAATATAAAATATAAAATATAAAATATAAAATATAAAATATAAAATATAAAATATAAAATATAAAATATAAAATATAAAATATAAAATATAAAATATAAAATATAAAATATAAAATATAAAATATAAAATATAAAATATAAAATATAAAATATAAAATATAAAATATAAAATATAAAATATAAAATATAGAATATAGAATATAGAATATAGAATATAGAATATAGAATATAGAATATAGAATATAGAATATAGAATATAGAATATAGAATATAGAATATAAAATATAAAATATAATATATAGAGTATAGAATATAAAATTATATTATTATTATATACGTACATATATATAAGTTTATCTCCAAAATTAATTAATTATGCGCCACGCCAAAAGAAATTGATTATTTTCTCTGAGATTTAATAATGCTTATTATGCCTCTCATAATTATATTAAATGCGTAATTCGATTGTTATACAAATTGAGCTATTTATAGTTAGAGAATCGAGAACGTGCTGCCCTTGTGATTGATTACTCGATCTAGATTATTTGGGCTAATGCAGCCATTCAAATGTGATTAGGACTTTGTGTAAAATATTTACACAGGTTCTCACCCAGTGCACGATGTCTGCGCGGTTTATTAACCAACTTTCAACACTTTGGCTGAGGGCATCGAAGCTCCTTCAGCCAATTACTCAAATGATTTCTCCATTTTTTATGGTTTAGTGTTATATTTTTTTGGTTTTCTTGGTTTTTCCTTGGTGCTCAGCATTTTTAGGTGCAGACAAACTTTTGCCGCCTACCATTTAACCTTTTCACAATATGGCCCTGTGCATTAATATTTGATAATCAACTGTAAAGTTCCCAAGCCGAGGGCTAAGCAATATGACAATGAGACAATAGGTCTCTAAAGCCGCTAGCCACGTTGATTAATTTATGGAATTTCAAATGCATATTTGGGCTCTTTGCCATTGTATGTAAATGTTGATCCGTCTAAGGACAGATGGTGGACTATCAAGGATATTTAGTTTTTGAAAGCTCATAAAAAGGGAATTTAGTTCGGCATGGGAATGGGGTGTCAAATGGGTCAAGGATAGCTAGAAGCAAGACAAACTAATCGAGGATAATTTAACTGGAATATTATATGCTTACCTCAATTGAGTTAAAATTATAATAAAAAATTCAATTTTTTTTTATATATATTTATTTATTTGCATAAAATTAGCTACAATTTAATATAATATCACTGGGTTAAAATTCTACTGTACAGTTTGACTAAAGTCGTAAGGACAAAGAGTTTCGATTACATTGCCAGCTGTATAACGGTTAGACTTATATGACTCTTAACAACTTTGAGTAAATTTGTGCTTGGATCTGGCCATGCTTTAAGATTTGAGCCTCGAGCATAGTCTAACTCTTTGATTTCTTTGCCTCGCCCGCACTGGGCGCGTACGCTTGATTCTCGTAGCCCGCATAGTTGCCCAGCACCATGGAGATGCGAGAGGGCGAGTGCTGTATGCCATTGGCTGTTGTCTGACTCTCGTTGCCGGCGCTGCCGGCCTGTTTGCTCGTGGTGGGCAGCACAAAGCTGCCCTGGCGACAGCTGCGCGAGAGATAGAGGCGCAGCTTGAAGAAGATGAAGAGCAGCGAGTAAATGAAGCAGGAGAGCACCAAGACACACAGAACGGTGATAAGAGCAGCATCCGGTTGATTCCAATCAATTACATGATAAATGTAAGGTTTTCCCTTTCTGTATCAGATGGAGAGAAGAATATAAATTATATAAATATAAATCTAAACCGTTTACTCACTTGTTAATGCCGCCGCACAAATGATATATGTAGGAGAATATGGCATAGATAATGCCAAAGAGTACGGGCAGAAACACGTGGAGCAAACGCAACGGATGTGCCACAATCCACAGATCAATGAACATGCAAATGGAGTTAAATGCATGGGTGAGCACATTCGTGGCATCCAAGCTACTTTCGTTCGCTGCAACAGTAGTAGAGAAAACAGAATTGTTTACAACTCAAGGTTGATCTCACAGCAGCGACAAGCACTTACCGTCATAGAGTATGGTCCAGTAGATGATCGTAATGACAATCGATAAGACTAGTGTTATAATGTGCATGCTCCAATAAATGCGAAAAGGGCTCGTCCAGGCCTTCATATTGAGCAGTTTATCTGAGTGGAAGGAGTTAGAGCTTAGGCTCGTATAAAGTGGAGCTGCATTCATTCAAGCTTACCCGCATACTCGGGATGATGGTGCCAAATGGTGACGAGGATGGCGCCCAGTAAATTGGTTAGCATGCACATCCAAATGCCCCAATTGGTCATATAGATGAAGTAGAGCCAGTAGCAGGACTCATCGTCGGATCGCGGCCACATCGACTTAATGACGACGGCGATAAAGAAGAGAGCCATGAACCAGCGATAGAACAAATATACCATACTCTTTGTACAGGTTTGCCACTGTAATTTAGAATAACTAAGTATGAATATTAAGTCGAACGACTATATTTGTTATATATGTATATGTGTGTGTGTTTAGCTTTGGCTTGATTCAATGAGCCATTTTGTTGTACCTGGCGCCACAAACGATGCATGGCAATATACAGTTAGTTCTGCCTGTTTTGCCGCTTATGAATATTTCAAAAGTTTAATTTACAATGCGAGTAGAAACGGGCGTCCCAATTCCACCCACTTCGGCTGCCCACCCACTCCATTGATACTATTGAATGAAAGAACCTCATCAAATATGCTCAAGGTAAAACAATAAAATGGTTGAACCAGTCACTGGGCAACGCCCATTTCTTACAGTTTTGGTCTTTTGATTATACAAAGAAAATTATATAGAGACAATTTGTTCGGGGCAACGTAAGTCGATCAATAGATGATATTATAGTTAGTGTTAGTATTTATATGAAAACAAAAAGCTCTATATACTTAGACTTGTAAATGTATTAAGCAAGGTTTGAAAATGTTATTGAGCTAAAATTATATAAATTTTAAAAATTATGGTAGTACTTGAGATATATATGTTAAAAGTTGTATTGCTTTAATAGTTAAGATATTATTAAATAATTTTATTATTTAAAAAAAATATTTTTTAAATCTTTAAAACATTATTGCTTGAAATTTTATTATAGAATTAATATATATAATAATATTAATAATTATAAAAAATTATATATATATAATATATATATATATAATTATAAAAAATTAAAGAAAAATTTTATAGGAATAGAAAAATCCAAACTAAACAATTATTTTAAATGAATTAAGTAATTTTTAAATAGATATAAGTTTTTATATTATTTTTAATATCTTAAGAAGTAATTTCTCATTCAACTTCTACTATAAGTCAGAGTTCACATAAAAGATATTAAAACAAAAATATTATGAAAAATAAAATATTTAAATTATTATTAAATATATATAATTTATGAAAAATTAAAGAAAATTTTAATTCAGTAAATTTAAAAAAATAATACATTTATATATAGATATAAATAATAAAAAATATATAAATATATATAATATAATAAATAAATATATATAGAGCACTAATTTCTCCATCAACTGCCTGCACTAAAAGTTTCATCAGCTCATTTAATATATATTTTGTTCTCTAATATCTGACCTCGAGGCATATACTTAGGCCAGGAGCAAGGCAGTTTAAACTGGCATGTACATTGACCCCCATCGATAAATATATGTGGCTATATAAATAATATAAGTATTACGCACCCGGTGCGTAACTTGAAGGAGAGTCCGCAAGGACGCTCACGATTGTGCTTATATTTACTTATTTATGTGAGTATATCTATTTTAAGGCTTACCTGCGATTTGACAAAATCATCGGGCGTATCATGATCGAAGCCGCAGTGCTTGCGTTTGAATTCCTTTTTCACTGGATGCAGCACTATCACCTGAAGCTTTGTCATTCTGCTGACCTTCGAATGCACTTGGAGAATTTTGTTGTTGTTGAAATTTTGATCTTTGGAGGCTTAGTTGTTTTTGTTGTTTCACAATTTTAATAGCTGTGCCACGACACGCAACGCAAATTACTATTCTAGCGATGCAATTTGTAGAAATGTCATAGTTCTAGCCGTTTCTAATATTAATATAGTCGAGTCGCAGCCGTGAGCTGTGGATGAAAGAAAAAGCGTTGCATATCAGTGAAAACTGATTCATGTGACTAATTAAAGCCAATTTGCGTTATAACTAATAATAAGACGTTAAGCCGAAAAGTTTAGGCAAGTTTAATAGTAGTATATTCGAACTTCGATTATATATGCTAGATATAATTATTTAATTTATATATTGATAGACAGTTATATAGATGGGTAGATGGCTCGATATTACCATTTATTATGCACTGAAAAAAAACTATAGACTCTCACCCATCAGGAGCTCTGCTGATGTCTTCACACAAAAATATAGAAATTACTTATGAGAATTGCTGACTTAAAGTCCGCACCTCTAATTCAATTAGTTACCTAATGCATCAGCTGTACAGCAATGAAAATATTCGTGAGGTAGACTTGGTATCAAATTACACAGCTGAAAACATATAATAACGCTCTAGTCGGGCGTGCTCGACTACGGAAATAACCTGGCAAGCAGTGCTGGCGTGTACTAAAGGACTATAGTAGTTATATGACAAGCGTATCATATATTTAATAGTTGATATTTTATAGTTGTCGTGACCAAGGGTCTATAGTATCTTTGCAAGCTTTTCGAAATAAAAATCTCAACAACTGAGTAGCCAAATTCCTAGTACTTTCTGTTTTCCACACAGTTTTTTCATTCATAACATAATTTTTTGTACATCGTCAACAACGAAACTTGTTTCCGTAATAATTATTTTTTTTTGCTTTCGTTCAAAATTCTTTGGATATGGATAAAGTAAGAAAGTTCGTTTTGACAGCATGGCGTCCAGTAGCGCAAGGTAAAATATACTGATCGACTTGTCCATGGGCCCATTTGATTAAATTGATTTTTTTGAAACTCTATTGTAAAGTTACGCGCGCTTGTTGTGCAGCACAGGTAAAGAACCTACTAGCGTTTCCAGATGTCACTATTGGCCAGGGAAAGTTGAAGTATATTCTGGCCAAGGTGTACGTACATGGTGAAATGGGACAGGCAAAGACCGTAATACGGGGCGTATCTAGAGTCAAATACCATCGTGAGTGTTAACAAAAATTGGCTCATATGAAATCCAAATACTATTTACCACCACCATTCAGTCGACGTCTATGATCAGCTGCAGAAGGAGGCCAGTAAGCTGGATCTGTGCACACAGTGCTTGGGCGGTGGCATTATGGTTCATGACAACGATAAGAATTATATCAAAATTTATGGCCGCTCTCAGACATTGGGCAGAGCTGATCATCACGAGGCCAGAGAGGTGTTATACGACCACGAGCCGTATTCATCGTACAAAATTGATGCTGAATCTGGTGCACAGGATTAATGTTTGTATTCGATATGTATAGGGCCAAGCGCCTAGTTTATGTTTCAAATTGGTTTGGATATTCGAAATTAATTGTATTTCGATTTAGATCACATAGCCATGCATAGCTATTAATACAAAATTCATGGATAATAATTGAAAAATATTGTTCAGTTACCAAGTCGATAAGCTCGGGTTGATAAGATATCGATAACCGATGGCTTTTACTCTACTTATCGATAGTTGACATAGTATGCTAATGCAATATCGGTTTCATCGGCTGACAGCTTTTATTATCGCGTCTTCCAAGGGTAAAACATTTTTGTTATCGATCGTATTTATCGATAATTAATTGCAATTTATTATAATAACAATCTTTCCATATCTTACTCGGCCACTTATCGATAGTATATATAGATCAAAGATTATTATTGCATCTTCGAATGGCAAAACGTTTCTGTTATCGGCCAGATTAATCGATAACTAATTACATTTTATTTTATACATGCTTCCCCGCTTTATCCCTATGTTTTTTAGCAGTCATATTCTCCAGCTATCAATATCGTTTAACGATTTCATACATCTATCTATATATCTGACCTTGACGTCGCCAAATAGTTGCTTGCTCTTTACCTAGCAATTCACACCTTAAATGGCTTTCATGCCAGGAATCTCTACCCGTTTAACTACTAAATACTTTTCGTTGAGTGTTTATCAATGCGTTTTCAGGTTTCGGTCGCCTCAAGAGTTTTTTTAAAAGCTCAATGATAATGATGCCACTTAATGATTATACAAAATGACTTTTGCATATTGAGCTACTGTGATTCACTGTTATTCACTTGGTTGCACTCGAATATTATTTATGCATAATTATAATCTCTTATAATTGTCGTAATAAAAAATTATAATTGTAGTTAAACAATTAACTAAGCTAAGGTCGACACTGTGCGCACCAAAAAGGGCGCCATAAAAACATGAACAAAACACCAAGGTGAACATATGCATATCAAACTTACAATAAAAACATGAAAAACTCATACTGTAGGTCAAGCGAGCGTTAGGTAATTTATAAAGCAGTTGAAAGCTGTTTGCTTTTAAGTCCCAGGTCATAGATTTTCACATGTGGAAGCCTTTGTACTTCAGCTTATGGCCATATAATGGCCAAGTCTAATTAAAACCCAAAGAAAAAACCTTCTCAAAGCATGCATAAATCATAACTTGAGACAGTTGAGTAAAGCTTTAGTCAGTTTGTCATAGAAAAAGTATATAAAATATATATATACAAAATTAAATTTAAAATAATCTTTAACTCTTTGAATTAAAATTGCAAGAACTTAAAAAATAAATAAATAAATTATATATTATTTTTTCTTTGTGATAAAAATATTTGTAATATTCTATAAAAAAAAAAAAATTATATATAATTTTAAAAAATTTAAAAAAAAATCCAAATTAAATAGCTCGGTTCTATTCTGAATTGTATTGTCGACAGCTCAATTTTATACTCATTAAACGCAATATTTGGTATTAGCAGCTTGCCACGCACTGCAAGGTATATACAAGTCGGGCCGCATCTAGCTGCTATGCAGCACACTTATGCAAACAAAGTTTAATTAGTTCACTGTAAAATTTCTTTATATTGTTCCATTTATTTCATTTTCAGCATAAGCGCTTTTCTTATTATATACAGTATTTCTGTTTTATTCTGAGATTTCTTGCCAGATGTTCCTTCTTCCATTGAAGTTTCGCTTGAAATTTAGCAAACAAATGCAACAACAAATATTTATCGACTGTTACTAAGTTACAAAAAATTTCGTATATAATTTCGAGTCTGTTTTCAAAATGACACGAAAAAACTGAGCAAAAGCAAAAGCGAAATAATAAAACATTTAATGAGGTACTACACTCGCGGCCCTGAACTTGCACGAATGCCGACGAAAAGCAAACTTCGAGAGGCTCAAGAGACACGTCTCATAGAGTAGGAGGGGTCTCAGCAAGCCAACTATTTATGTTAACAGCTTACCAGCTAGCCATGGTTACCAGGTGTACACACATACATATATGCATATATATCTTTTATATATTTGTTTATTTCATTTTATTCACTTTTGTGCTACATTTTCGTCAACAACAAAAGAGCACAAGATAAGTGTGTGCACAACACATAAAGGGTATATACAATTATATATATATACGATTTGGGTTTATAGCTCTTGCATGTGTACCGCATTGAACCGCGATTCTTGTTGTTGAAAGACTTGTGGCCAAATTTCGAAGTGAATGAAAACTTGTTGACCTTTACAGTCAAAAGCCAACTCAACTCTCTGTCTGTGAATGTGGCGCAAAAGGCAGAGATATGATAAAAAAAAAAAAAGATATGATAAAGCTGGAGAGTCCAGAGATAAGATAAAGATCTCAAGATCTCACTCTCCGCCTGCGCATGTGACTAACTTTAAGCAATCCCATTTGACTAAATTCAGTTTGCTTCCATTTCCAATTTCATCGCATGGAAAGTGAAATCAAAAGAGTTCAACGCCATTTCAAATGCAAATATTAAAAACTATAAAAAAGCAAAAGTAGAGTCCGGCCATACTATAGCCATTTGCATATAGGTTTCGTATGCCCAACTTATTGTTAACATTCTTGAGCTTCATTTGGCAGCCAGGCGCTAATTGGTCTATTGACCAAAGGTGTTTGTCTGCATTATTATCGGCGTGAATTAGCTGATTAGAATTATTTATGCATATAAGTCACATAATTTGACTTCGAACTCTTCAGTAAACATTGAGTGCGGCCTTGTTAACAATTAGCTAAAGAATATCTTGCATGTATTTCTATGCCCTCTATAAATTGAGAGGCATGAAATGGGGTATTATGATTGTAGGCGATCGCGTTGCAAAAAGAGAAAAATTGAGAAGGAGAAGGTGACCCACGCAAAGTTGAGCCAGAGCAGGGGCTCAACAGAGCAGCGTCTGAGCATAGCAGAGCCAGAATTCAAACAGAGGCACATCCATAGGCAGACCCAGAGGAGAGCAACAGTTGAGAAACAGTTGGGCCACAACTGAGCGGAAGGAGAGCCAAAGGCAGAGCAATAGGCAGAGCCAGAGATGAGCCCAAGGCAGAGTCAAAATTTAGGCAGAGGCACTGCCATTAGCAGACCTAGAGGAGGCAACAGTTGAGCCACAGATGAGACAGAGCGAGGCCAGCAGTTATCATTAGACAGGTCAGACCTATAGGCAGAGGTCAGTTCTATGTCGAATATATTTCTCGACTAAACACAAAATAAAATATTCATCATTTCTGGCAGTTGTTGTGATTGACTTTCGAGCTGTTTAAATTGTTCAAAATTTGGTTATATAACAAAACTTTCCTTTAATGGCTGGCAGAGAGCATTCATTAACAATCATTAAAATTTAAATATGAAAACTTTCCTTAAGTTTTAATATATATTCTTAACTCACCTTTATTTAAGTTAAATGTGTACAAAAATCATTTCATAAAATCCAATCGAGTATTGGTGAATTGATTGATTGATTGGATTCAATATATAGATTTTTTTTGCACTAAATAATTATTCTTTTAGTGGGCTATAAATTCAATATGGTAAAGCTAAATATTATACAAAAAATGTCATTCATTAATGATAACTGGGAAACGTGAATAAATTTTCAGTACGTGCCTATAAATGAGCCAATTAAGATGCGATACTTGGAACGAGTAGGTATATATATACATATATATATGGTATATACATATATAAATAGGTATGCCAAGATCTTTCTCAATAGACAAATATTTGAGTACGTTAGTTAAATTTGCCAATGCACAAGGCAAAAGCATTGCACGAAACTGGAAATCTTTCTCAACTTGATTCAAGCACTTGAATTCTGTTTGCCTTAGCGCCAATGATCATTAATATTTGTTTCTGTCAAATTTGGCCAAAATAGTAAAATAAAAATAAAACAAAATGGAGAAAAAACCCCAAGCATTGAGTATTCCACACACGTTGCCAAAAAGAATGAAGCCAACGCAATTCGAAGTGGGCTAAGCGCGCTGTAACAATAACGTTGGCTTAGAGCTGTGCGAATTTGTTGCTATTTTTCGTATTATTATTTCTGTTTATATTTTTATTTTTTAATTTTTTATTATTTTTTAGCATTTTGTTTTTATTTTGTTTTTGGTAACGAGCTTGTGGCGCATTTTGCGTGCTTTTATACGCGTGGCTTGGCAGCCTAACAGCCAGCCTGAAGCATTGTAGTAATTTCTTTTTGGGTCAACAACTTTGCATAACGGTGTCTGGCTCTGGACATTATTGTATTTGGCTTATTGCAGTTTCAACTTGTATTACAGCACTCACACATTGCACAGAGAACCAAAGACTTCAACACACACGCGCAAACTATGGCTTAGACAAACTTCTTCAAGATCGTGATGCCCAACTGAGCGTAACGTGAGGATCTGCAGCGCTATCGCACAAATCACGACTTATTGACGCGACGCGCGCTCCAAAACTGATCGCAACTTGTTTGGGCCAACGACGATGCGGGCAAATGATGTGACGGCGGTGCACAGTGGTTGCAAATGTGTTTATTGTGTTTGAATTTTTTTAAATTTTTATTGAAAATATATTTAATTTTTCACCTAAAAATATATGAATAAAAAATAAAAAGTTAAAGTTTTATTGTTTTCTTATTATCATATTTATTAAATTTTTTATTATTTAAGAAATAGTTTTCACAAATGGTTTTATAATTATTATTTATATAACATTTAAAACTATACTATACGTTTTTATAGTTTTAACTGATTTATATTTATTTTTTACAAAATAAAAATTTTAAATTCAAGTTAAATATTAATATAATATATTTTATTATTCAACATTTCATAATATTTATATTTAATTTTAAATTTAAATTATTATGTTATATTGTTAGAGCTTTATTTGCTTTATACAATATATATTTTAATTTTATGTTAAAAATTAATTTAATTTTATATGTTTATAAATATTTTATTTTATTATAATACAATTTTTGGCTAAGACATTAATTTTACAAATTGTTCTAAATTTATTATTCACATGTATTGATTTAATTTTATTTATAATAATTATTTTGCTATGGTCATAACTATTTTTTTTATCTATATATTTTAATTTTAAATTAAAAATTGTACTTTTATATATTTAGAAACATTTTATTTGATTTCTTCCAGCTGACACAATTTGTTATGCTTCGGCCCACTGTCCATCTACATATCGTATATCGTACATCGTATATCGTATATCTTATACCGTATGATCGCTAAATGTTGCTGCTGCTACGGCGCCGTCGACTGCGCGCAGGTGAGTTTAGTGAGTGTGAGTGAGTTTCGCGTACACGGCAATCAAATCGGTTAACTTTATACATATAAATAACAAATTTCGGATATAAATGTCGATGATTTGATATGAACGTCATGTAAATATTTAATTGCCCGTGAGCAGGGAGGTTGACTCTTTGGCTAAATGAAAATAAATTTAAATCGACTTTAGGTCCAGTGCACACTGGATTGGGCGACTCACTGATTGTATTGTTATAAACTTTAAAACAGTTTCAATTAATTAATTAAATTGGTTAACTGTGCCCAAATGGACATATGTCATGCCAATCAAAAGCTTCTTTGTCAGTTTTGTTTCCAGTTTCGCTGAGTGTACTACACTGTTGTTGTTGTTGCTCTGTTTATATTTCTGCTGAACGATTAAAGCTGACGACGATTTTAGCTGTGCTCGGCAACGAGATCGTTGCAGTCTTTTGTAGCTCCTCCGGAGAGAAACAGACCTAATTAGTCTTTCATCTCTCTTTCGCGTAAACAGAATAAAAGCAATTCGCGTCTGCGTCAAACCTCTTTCTAACTAACTTTGTACAGTTTTTTGGTTGCTTTGTTCATTTTCTTTTGCCGCCTTCATTCTCGGTTTTCTTTTGCAAGAACCCGTTTGGGTTTGTTGGGGCTTTATTCCAACTCAAATAATTTGGCAATCACTTGAATTGTGATGACACATTCTATTGTAGCGGCTGTGGGCTATTTCTGTAAATAAATAACTGCTTAAGTACTACTAGCAATAACAGTGCCTTTCTTATGTGTGCCACGCATTGCCCAAACATAAATCATATTTCTTTCTAAATATTTAGTTCGGTTCCATGGAAATGGAATCGATATGGATTAAAACACTTTGGAAACGAATATGAAGCCCTTGAGAGAGTGCGAAAAGAAACACTCACACACACACAGAGTGTAACGAAAGTAGAAAAGATTTATGTATACATGTGTGTGTGAGTGTGCGAGTGTGCGAGTGTGTGCATGTCTCTGTCTACCTATGTGCATTGTTTCTCCGTAGTTGGCTTAATTTATGCATATGTCATTGGCCTCTATACCCTAACTCAGACACTGAGCATATTATATTTAGTACATAATTTAGCTAATTTAATTGTTTTCATTTATTTTGTTAACTGAATTATATATATGTTTTTATGCAAAACTAAATTCTTAGTTGCTTCCATAAAATATATAAATTCTTCTAATTATTTATAAAACTATATCTGAGAGATGAACTCTTGCAAGTTAACAATTATTTAAATCTATATTTTATTTTTACAAATTATAGTAATTTTTAGCAGACAAGTTAATTAATATATTATATATATAATATATATTTCATTTTTATTTTTTACTTTTTTTACCTTTTTCTTAATTTTTTTTGTTTTACTTCTTTGAACTCTTTATTCTCTTATTTTATCAAGGATTTAAAATTTTTGTAGATATTTATTTTTAAATTATTCTATATCAGTCTATTTTTGTTTTATTTATAATTTTTTTAAATACATATTTTGTATTAGTTAATAGTGTTTAATATCATAGAACAGATATTGTTACTTATATTTTATTTATATATTTATAATTATTTTTTATAATATATTAATTATATATATATATATTAATTAATATATATTAATATATTTTTTAATAATATGTATTTAAATATATATTTTTTTATAAGCGAAAATTGATTTATTATTTATATATTTATATGTTAAATTTCTTATGTTTTATTATTTTTGTAAATCTTTTTTTTTTCCCCATTTTTTATATAAGTTTATAATAATTTATATAATATTTAATTTTTTTAATATAAGTTTATAATAATTTATATAATATGTAATATTTTTTTTTTAATATTAATTTTTTTAATTATGGATGTTTTGTTGCTTAATGAGGAATGTTATAAAGCTTTTTATCAGTTTGAATAAAGACTATTGATCTTATGCATTTTTTTCTCTATTTTATTCAAATTAATATCTATTCTAATTTTTTTTTAAATTTTGTTTACTATTCAAAATATTTATTATATATTTTTTTATTATTATTTTTTTATTATTATCATTATTTTTTTTTCCAAACAGTTCTTCCTCTCAAGCTGTAGAGAGGAGTACACTCTAAGTATCATTCGCTATGATAGAATTTAAATTATATACTACTTGTTTGGTTTTTTTTTTTTCAACGTAATCTTTATACTATGGATTCCATAGCAGCAAGCTTTATTCAAGTGTTTATACAGTTAAAAAATATATAGCCAAAGCAATTGGGCGTTGCTCTGACATTAAGGAACCAGGAGAAATGTGCTTATAAACTAATCGCAGAGCCAGTAGTTACTAAATAACAATAATTTAGTGCGTACAGCTACAAATTGATATAAATAAATGGCATAGTGTATGTGTGTGTGTGAGAGAGTATGTGTCAATGTGTGTGTGTAAATTAATGGAAATAATGAGAAAATGCGGGCGGTTACTACCTATAACTACTTGAGTGCAGTTTTGTGTGATGATGGTATTGTGGTATTTAGTCAGTGCTAGATAGAGGCTCGGCCTCATATGAGGCCAACGGCATGGGGTGTCCAGACAATGCTGAAGGCCCGATTGAAGACCTGCTTCAGTTTGTGAATGCCAAAAAGCAAGACCCAATAGCAGATGATCATTACGAAAATGCCGACAAAGGTGATCAGGCAGCGCTTGGGATTGTTCCAGTCCAGTATGGGATAGACATAGGGATTGCCGAATCTGCGTTGAGAAATCGAAACCCAAATTAATTAGATAATCAATATAAGTGTGCGGGATGGCTACTTACTCGTCGGTGCCGCCGCAAAAGTGATAGATGAGGGTGAACAGAAAGAAGGCAATGGCCATGCACATCGTCTGCACCATGTGCCACAGACGCAACGGAAACGCGACGACTAGAAAATCGATCAGCATACAAACGCTATTCAGAGCATGCGTTACAATGCTGATGACCGGAAACCGTGTTGGCTTGTCTACGCACATGGAATAGAATTAAGTAAGTATTGTGTTTAGTGTAGAATTGCACGCGCTAACTCACTCATACGACCATTCAGAAATATCCAGTACACTGTGGATATGATCAGTGCCAGCAATAATGATATATTGTACAGCGACCAGTAGATCTTAAGACCGCATGTTGTGCGCGCCTTCTGTCCCGCCTCCTGGACCAGACTGCGCACATTCTGCAGATCGTAGTGCCAGCGTGTGACGTTCACGGCCGCCACTATCATTGTGATCGTGATCAGACCAAAGCCCCAGTTGGTCATGTAGATAAAAAATTTGCCATCACAAAATTGCAGAATGATACAACTGATGTAAACGCCCAGAAAAACTAGCGCCAAGAGCCAGCGATATAGTAAATAAATTGTGCTGACTTCATGCTTTTGCCACTGAAAATATATATAGATAGATAACAAGAAGCGGAGTGAGTAAGAGGCAGGGAGAGAGCGTGAGGGAAAGTTGGGGCTAGAGGTTAAATAAATATAGTATGCATCAAATTCTTTAATGGATCAAATGATTTAATCTTAGAGAATTAATTTATATATTTTTGATTGAGTTTTAATAGTTTGTCCTAAATATCTGCTGGGTATCTTATTATTATGCAAATTTTATATACGTCAAATATTTTTTATTCATTTTTTATCAGTTTCTTGTATGTGAAATTTGCTTAAAATATTACAAAGTTTCATCTCGAATATTATATATATATTTTTTTTAATTTATACATAAAAAAATAAAATAAATCAATATAGTTATATATTATTGGGTTTTTTATTAATTTTTTATATTTGTTATCAAATAGTTTAAACTCGAATAAATAATAAAATAATAAATTTATTTTTAACAATTTTATATTAATATTTTATGTCTCTCTTTACTGAATTATTATCTGTTCTATTTTTAGCTATTTTATATATATATATATATATTTTTTTTTTATATATATATTACATAAATAAATATAAATTTATATTTAAAATTATAAAAATATTAATTAAATTAATTATATAAAATATATTTTTTTTGCATTTTTAAATTTAGGTCATGTTAAAAACAGTTTTGCTAAAATCATAAACTCCAATTTAATTTTTTTTCTTTTTTTTTTTTTTTAATAAATTTACATTAAAATTTTTGTTTTAATTTGTTCTTTGCACACTACGTTAGATAACGGTGTAGGAAGTCATTTTTTATAAGGCATTTAATCATAGTATTTACATTCACCTATGATTATTATTCTCATTATCAGCAATGAGTTTGCAACTATAAACAAAAATCAAAGTTCATTATTATAGTATCACAGATTGGATACATAACTCTGACGTTTTCGCACTTAAAAACGAATTTTTGTTGTATAATATGCCAATGGAGATAGGAGCTAATCAAATTAATGTGATTAGTGTTCACCTAGAAATTATAGTTATGCGCAATTTTCTTGATTGAATCATAGATAATCAGATTGCAGCAGGTAGGCAGCCTTATCTGACCTTAACACAAAGTGTAATTGCTATTTATTTAGCTAAGCGAGTGCAACTGTCTGTTTGCATATAAATATTCCGCTTACGGCAGTATCAGGAGAGTAGAGCTAACATTCCGACAGCTGTTAACTGGCTGTTATCTATCTGTTATCGCACTGTCAAATTAATGACGTACTAACTGCTGGGCTCGTGCATGTCTAGTTAGTAAGTTTGTTGTCGTTTGCGCTTGGTTGAAGTACAAAAAAAAAACAACAACAGCAAAATAACATAACTTGTCGATTACGTAATGAGAATTGATTTGTTTTGAACTTCAGGAAGATCGTGTGCTATTAGACGACCCCAATATCAGCATGCATTAGTAATACGCATATATATATTTACAATCGCCCGTGCCGTGTCCAAATTAAAAAAACTAAATGTGCTAAACACTATTTTCCTCTTCTCTAATTTCGATAAGTCATATGAGTGTGACAAATTATGGTGTGATATTTCCGGAATTAACGTTTTATGTACAATGCGGGCACTGTTACTATTACCGTTAAGTGCTATAATGATGTATCCGCCACATATTTATGTAATACGACGACATTGAAATAGGATTTTGAAAATTGTTTTCACGATCTGTCATGCCTAAGGTTTTGTCTTCCTATTCAAATATTCTTTTCAACGGTTGCGCATTATGTAAATCAACAAAAGGCGTCAGCGCACATGCTACTCATAAATAACACAAAATAAAATGTTTCTGTGTTGTTTTTTGTAAAGAGCACCGGAACTTGGAAAAGAAATATATTTAATTAATTAAAATTATTATGAAACAAAAATAAAAAATATATAAAAATATTTAAATAAATATAATAAAGTAAATTAAAAATTAAATAACAAATTAATTTGTTCTTAAATAATAAAAAAATTTAAATTAAAAAAAAAAAATATATATATATATATATATATATATATATTAATAAATAATATAAATATTAATATAAATATTAATAAACAAAATAATTCATGAATTATAATAATAAATAAATGTGTGAAATTAAATAAATAAACATAATATATTATATAAAAAAATAATTTTAATATTTATATAAATATATTAAATATGCATTAAATTAAAATAAACGTTTAAATGTAACATAAATGTAAAAATATTTCTTATAAATAAAAATAAATTTGAATTATTATTTATAATAATTTTGTACCATTTTGCAAATTATTTAAAGTAAATCTGAATATTTAAAATAATAAAATATATATTTGGAAAGCAAACTAAAAATCATTTTAAATAAATATAAAAAATAAATAATAATAAATTTACTTAAATTTATTTTTAGATTGCTTTCCATAATACTCTCATAAATATATGTCAACTACTTTATTTTATAGTAAGCGTATGCAATGGTCGTTAGCCTCTCAGCTGCTGGTGTTACACGCGTTTGTATACGTCAAGCTGTACTTAATGCTTTAACAGCACCTACGTGCACATATTAAAAAATATTAAAACACGAGACCAGACCCCAAATGATCTCATCTGAGAAAGAAAGTCGCTTAGTGCAAAGGCCTTTCGGATAATGTTCTGGACATACATAGAGCACTACCGTTTAGCCATTAAACTCACCAGAGACTTGTAGAACAGATGCACGTGACTGTATTCGAAGCCGAAATTTTGCTTTTGTAATTCATTGTTGAGGCCCTTCCGGAACCTTTTCAGAAACTGCATTTTGTTGTTGCTTAATTGGATGATCGCCAATCGATTGACTATGGTGACAAGGGAGTTGCCAGCGTGGTTCTGCCGCTTGTATGCAGAAAGAAACTCTCAGCCTGACTCAGCGGATGTTGCGCTTTGCGTGATCTTGAAAATCATTCGCGAAGTTATGACTTGGACGGAGTCGGTAAAAAATATATGTATACGCTTTTCGGCTAACTACTCCACTGGGAACGCGCACTCATGCACATCACACGACGAAGCAGACTCGACTGAAAGCAGCGGAACGCTTTTACCCTTTGAGAGACCCTCTAACTGGTGAATGTGCCGAACCCGGCTACCGACGCAACGATTAGAAACGCGCGCGCTCACTGCAAATAATATGACCAAGCACTTGGCGCAGGCTTCGACTCTTTATATACGAAGCCGTATGCCATCCGATCGACAAAATTAATATCACGAATAAAACAAAATACGAATTTCGTCAAAAGAGCTGAAGCCTGTTCGCTGTCATATACCCTTTTGAGTTAAGCTTCAAGTTTAGCATATTTAATGTAATTAAATAATATAAAATATAATATTTATATAATAAATAATACAAAATATATTGTAAGTGATTTATACTAAATGATTATTTAAGTAATAATTATTATGTATTAATATTAAAAAAAAAAAGAAAATATATTTTTTTGAATATTAATAACAAAATATTTCTTTTTGAATAATAATAAAAATTAATAAAACATTTTATTAAAATTTTAAATATTTGTTTAATTATATTCAATAATTATTAATTATGTAATATGTTTATATATATATGTATTTATAAAAATATTAATAATATAATTTTAAAAAAGTAATATTAATATTAATAATACAATTAATTTTTAAAATTCTAATAGCACATTAAATAGTTTTCTAATACAAAATAAATATAATAAATAATAGAGAGATAGCCGTAAGACTGTGGAAGCTCAAATGCCCTTTTCGATTTATCACGCCCCAGTAGAACGCGTATATAAATATATGTAAATTCAATTTTTTTTTTTTTTTTTGAGTATACCCACATGAGTATATATTTGCAATATAAAATTTTTAAGTTTCTAGTATTCAGAATACCAAAGAGTATATGTTCCAAAACTCTCCAAGATATATCAATATATTTTATACAGAATATCATATATTGGATAGATGGACGAAGACCCAGGCTGAGATTGTTCAAACCAATATACTCTGCTCAGTTTGTGAAGAATCAAAAATAATTTTGGATTGCTTCACTTATTAAAATTATTTTTGTATAATATAATATATTATATTATATTACATTATATCATATATTTTATTAAATTATTTAATTATTAAATTTTTATTTTATAATTTTTTGCTTTTGATATTTAAAATTTGTATTACATTTAATTTTAGTAAGCTTTAAAATAGATTACAAATTTTAATTAAACCAGAAAAAATCATGAAGTAAACTACATAGTCGACGTTGCCTTTCAGTACTCAAAGTACAGGGCATGACAATAAATTAGTAATTTAATTAAAGGCAGATCGTTAATGTGAAATATTCACACACACAAAAAACAAAAAAACAAAATAAGAAAAACTTATATATATAAAGTGAGTGTCAAATAGTCGAGAGTCGTCCGTCGATCTGTTAAATGCTTGACGCTGTGGGAAGAATTTCGTATGATATGATATCAATGTTATTGACAGCGTCGTCGTTTGTCATCATGCCATATAAAACACTTAACATCAGCTGCTGAGCTGACTCTATTGAACTTGCAGCCCTGGAGGTCGGCCAATTAAAGCTCGGACCTCTCCCAATTATGCGTATGCTCAAATGCAAGCTATGGGAGTCGCAAATGCCAAAAACGCTTTAAAAAACGCAGCATTTTTTTAGGTCTGACCCACATTTGGCTTATCAACAATACGAGAATCGGGTGGGAAAGTATATCAAGAGGATACGAGTTTTTTTTTTATTTAAAAAAATTATTTATCTTACATTAAAGTTTGTTCTATGTGAGATATGGGATAACTTAACAAATTAGTGGTTCATAAACATTATTTATAATTTTTTATATATATAAATATATGATATATATATATATTTATATGTATATATCTATATTTATATGAAAAATATGACACTAGCCATTTTTGTTGATTGGATCTGATATTTCAATTTGCAAACGTAATTTGATCAGTTGAGGGTCAGTTTAATAAACATAGCATCGATTACAAATTGCTTCATGTTGAAAATTCCATATATATATATATATATATATATATATATATATATATATATATATATATATAGTATATTTACATAGTATAAACACGGCAGATATCATATACACTTCTGGTGCCGTACACGAATTTGCAATTGTTTGCTTTATTTTGAACGCCCCTCTTTGGTGACCTTGCTATTGACTTGAAGAGACTTGGAAATTGATACATTTTGTTGTAGAAATTGAAAGTGTCTTCATTTATAGCACTGATTTCTGTTACACTCCTGCTATTGCATAATTTAAACGTTGTTCATTTGCATGTTCGAACCGCTTCCTATTTATAATTAGGGCGAAAATAAAGTGGATCTGATATTATTTAGTAATAGGATTGCATGTCTCTTAAAATAGAGTTGAGGCTAAAAGTTTAAATTTCAATTTTTGATTTGCGTCACAAATTGCTGACAGATTGTTTAGAAACGCCAATAAGAATTATAGTCGGCCAGGAAGGCGAATAAAAAATCTAATAAATTTTATTCTCATCAGGAATATTTTTAAATAATTTTGCTTTATATTTATATGAAATAAAAAAAATGGCTTAAGTAATTTAATATAATATTATTAATATTTTTAAAAAATTACAATTTTATATTTACTTTAAAAATTTTTAAATAATTTTTTAAGCTTAAATTTCTATTAAATAAATTATTATATGTATTATATTATATATGTTTAATAATTAGAAATACAGATTATTTTGTTTTAACATATTCATGGAATTATATAGCTTATAATACTTTATTTCCAAAGATTCCAAAAATGAAAAATATAATAAATATATAATAAAATAAAAATGAAATTAAAAAAAAAAATAATAATAAAAAAATGAAGAATATATTTTTAATTTTGTAACTTTTTTATTTTTCAAATTTTAACAATTCCTTTGTTTTATTCATTATTTTTTTAAAACTAAAACTGTTATACGAGAAGTTTTTTTTTTCAATTATTTCATTATTTTTTTTAATATTAAATTTAATGTTTAAATATATTTTAAATTTAGTAATATTTTTTAAGAATATGTAGAGACATCCACACGTCACAAGAAAAATTTATTAAGCAATTTATGAATTATATTCTGCGTACGTTTTTGTTTATCAACAACATCAGCTACAATGTCTAGAGAGATATTCGTCATGAATGAACTGTAAAATTATTATCATAAGTTTGTTGATTCTGACTGACAACGAGTTCCGCGTCGTCATCTTATCTACTACGATTCAAGGTCTGTGCGAAGCGCTACGTTATTCTATTTCTATTTCACATTTGGCAAAATCAAAGGAATTGGTATTCGCCTGATAGACGAGTTACACATTCATAAGACGATTGTCAATTACTATTTTGGGGACTTACTTTTGACTGCGATAGGGTCTTCTTATCAAGTCAATTCCGTCAAAAAGAACTATTGATATTATTGTTGTTGTCCATGAATCATCTGCAAAAATTCTCAAAATACTGTTAAAAATTTTAAAGCGCATTTAGCGCGTGTCGGATATGTCATGAAAAGCGTGGGAAGGCGTTCAGGCCTGGCGCAGCGCGCTGACTGTTTGCCAATTCAGTTGGAGTAGTTGGCCAATATCAATAATAGCGGCTAAACGCCTATTTTGGCAGCTATCAGCGATATATACATAGATTTGCTGGAAGTACTTTCCAGTTATACATAACTGGCGATAAGAATCTTCGGCTGATAAGTTTATCACTCAAACTGTCGTTTAGCTAGAACGATTTGCGGAAATAATGTCAAATTATCAGGCCTATTGGCCCGACTCTGGGCCGGGCTGCCACAGTTGACGTTCTACCAGCGTGCTAGCCAACTGCTCTGGTCGGCTTTTGCAGCGTTTGTCCAGCTACGCAGACATCGGATTCATCCAGCCGGCGTCATGCGTGATCCCAGCCAGCAAACCTGCTGCTGCCAGCCCCTGCTGGATGAGTTCCAGTGCGCCAAGTTTTCGCTGTACCACGATCAGCCCGGCGACTTCTGTCGCTCCCAGTGGCAGCGGGGCGATCGCTGCTTCATCTGGCTCATCTATCGCTGGCTCTTGGCCGCCTTCTTTGCGGGCGGTGTTATCAGCAGTCTGGTCGATCAATTCAATGAGGGCACTTGGTTTATCTATCTGACTGATTGGGGGTTTTCGCTATGTTTCTATGCCTGCACCTATGGGGCCATTGTGGCCACCATATACTTTATCCGGCCCAGCTATTTTGGTAAGCTAAAATGTTGTGAAGCGAGAAAGACAGAACATTAGAAAGAGAAAATTCTATTGAAGCAGCTTTAATCAGTTTAAGAGTTTGTTTATATACAAAAAAAAACTTAGAAAATAATATTAATATTCAAATTTCATTCAAAACAAATTTTAAAAAATTGAATTAAATTATGAAAAAATATTTTCAAATATTTAAAGCTTTTTAAATTTTGAAAAATTATTTTTAAATATTTCAAGTTTTGAAAAATTATTTTTTGAATATTCCTAATATTCAAATTTAATTCAAAACTAAATTTTAAAAATTGCATACAAATTTTGTAAAATTATTTCAAGCTTTTAACATTTAGGAAAATTATTAAAAAAATTATTTCAAGTTGTTTAAATTTTTAAAAATTATTTTAAAATTATTTCAAGTTGTTTAAATTATTAAAAAAAATTTAAAATATTATTTCAAGTTTTTTAGATAATTATTAAAATGATTTGCAATGCCAATTATGCCATTATGATTATGACATTTAAAATCATAATTTCGGTTTTCTTTTTTTGAGAAATGCTGAAACAAGGTATTTTGAGAATTTCGAAAATTCTTAGTATATATAATAATTAAAGTATTTCTATTATACGTAGGCCTGCCAATACTCAAAACATTCATGGCGCGTAAAGCATATATTTTCTATTTTTTACTGAAAGAAAAGTTTATATAAAAAAAAATTGAAATACAATTAGCAGAAAGAACTGTTGAGTTTAGCTGGCACCAAACGGAAACTCAATTTTATTTATTTATACGCCCATTGTATACTTCTTCAGTTTTCAGTTACTGGTTCATGATTCCACAAATTACATCGAATACTCACACACATAATGTTCACACCCCATAAAAAAATGTTAGCTCTGTCGATTCACGATCCCACACATAGCCTCAGCTCATTCTGATTCATATGCAGTTACAGTTACATCAAGCTATATATATGATCTTCATTTTAGCCCCTGGTAGCTGGGCCCTAAGGATATACTGGTGCTCGCATTTTACGACCACAGTGTTGGCCCTGATGATAACTTTGGTTTTCTGGGCAGCGCTCTATCCCAGTAAGCACATTGCTCCACTATGTTTATATAATATCTTAATCCAAATCTAAATTCAGGCATGTCTGACGGTCCCGTCGGCCTGTACAATCTGTGGGCGCACGCGTTCAATTCCATTTGCATGCTCTTCGACTGCTTCATGCTTGCCTTTCCCACCCGCCTGATGCACTTTGTGTATCCGCTTACAGCGGGCCTCGTCTATGGCCTGTTCTCGCTTATCTACTTCTGGGCTGGCGGCACAGACATGTGAGCCATTCGACTTCCCTTATGATTTCTCTCTCTAACTCGTATGCTTTTGCAGCTTCGGCAATCGGTTTATATACTTCATACTGGACTGGGAGAAGCCGGGCTTGGCCATTGGCAGCGTCTGCGGCTGCATTGTTCTGGCACTAATATTCTGCGTTGTGCTCTTCTGGATCTACAGATTCAGATTGTGGATGCACGAGCGCTGCGGCAAGACGGCAACCATGGAAGTACGGCAAGCAGGCACAGCAGCCGCTGAAGCTGCTTAAATAAAGTCAATTTAATTTCGAATTTGAAGTATTTTGTGTTTTAGTTACTTGTTTCAGTTTAGTTAAAGCGAAACTCTATTTCTATTAAATTTCGCTGTAAAAACTTTATCAGCAGACCGTTACCACAGCCTCGCGTGAGCAATTCCTATATTTTCTTCAAAACTTTGTAAATCGGTTTCATTTCGCCTTTGAATACTTGTTAGTCTCCCATTTGAGTCATGGAAATATACAATTGCTTATCGGCCATACATATCGATGATAGAACTAGCTGCGCTTATCTCAGCTTTATCTTCAATGCCCTTAACATTTATATATATATATATATATATATATATATATATATATATACTGATAGTGTAAGCAAGAAAACGATATTTGATTTGAAATCGTTCAGAATTTCGATTGGATTTTAATCATTGCCTTATGTCTAAGCCATTTTCTGTACTACAGCAAATTGCAGTGATTGAATTTGATTGGACCATTTCTCCAGCGCATTGTATCGGGCAGCGCTGCTATTCACCTTGTCCAGCTGCAGCACCTGATTCACCTGATCGATGCGCCCCTTGATGGTGCTGGAAAGTATAATTCAGTTAGCGTATAATTTGGGTATATTCAGCGATTCAACGTACTCATCCAGTATGCAGGAAACGAGCAGACTCTCCACCTCGGCGGGCTCAATGTTGAGTGCGTTGGCTATGAACGGTATGGCTATGTTCTTATAGGGTCTGATCAGTTTGATGAGCACCTGGGTGCGTATGTTGCGCAGCAAATCCTCAATATGCTCGCGTATAAACTGATCGGCCATTATGTTGCTGCGATGCTGGCGCAATATAGTCTCGAACTCGTTGATGTCATTGTTTTGGTATGAATTAACCAAATTTGTCATGGCCAATATTTCGGGATCGTTCTTATACGGTTTGGCCTCCTGCGAGTCAAATGGATTGATGCCAGACTTCATCAACCTGCCGAAGCATATTATAAATGAAATTTCGAAATTTTCCTATAAAAGTTCATTTCCACTCACATGTTGGCCAGGACCAAGTATTTGAGGCAGGTCGTGCGTCTGGGCGATCCGCTCTCATCGTAGTTCTTGAACGCCTCGAAAAAGTCTGTGTGCGCCTTCTCGAATTCACCCTCACGCAAATGCATTTTGCCGCCGCATTCGCGGATCACGCCCATTATCAGGGGATGCGGTATAGCTGACTTAATGTGCAGCGATTGCTCGTAGAGGGCTTTCAACTTCTTGTTGTTCTTCTGTACAGTATACATTTGGATTTCCAGTGCATAAATCTCGAGCAGCTGAGTGCCCTTCTTCAGATCGTCCTCGCCATCGTCGGTCTGGCAGCTCGAGTGCAACTGCTTGAGTATCTTTTGCAATTTGGTAAAGTCGCTGCGGTCGAAGTAGAGCTTGCCCAGTTTCGTGTTCGTCTTGAACCACAAGCGATCGTTCTTGGCGTCGCGCAGCGCATCCAAAGTGGTCTCATAGAAGTTCTGCAGCAGCTCCATCTGAAAAATTCATCATTTATTGGATTATATATATATTAGGAATAATATTTTTTGTGAATGAATTTCAAATTGCGGCAGGGCCGGATGTCTTTTCTTACCATGTCCGTTGACTTCTTACTTACATTCTTGGACGTCGAAATGTAATCCAGGATGGAGTTGATGCTCTTCTCGGAGTGATTGCGTGTGACGGCGCTCTTGATGTAGGTGAGCAGCTGCTTGTAGCGCACCATCATTTCCTTGTAGTTGCTCTAACGAGGGGAAGCGACACTATTTATACTCAATATTCTCAATTCTCATTTCGATGGGCTCACTCACCAGACTAAAGTTGATTTTAATCATTTGCTTGAGCGCCTTGAAGCCCCATTCGCCCTTTTCGCCATTCTCCAGATCTAGGACCTTTTGAAAGCTGGCCAGCGCCGCTGTGGGCTCCATCTCCTTGAGTGCCTTGCTGTTATAGTATTGATTCTCTAGATCTACGTCCGGTTCTGAGTTGCTATCCTCCGAGTATTCCTACAAAAATGGAAGCCGGAAAAACGAAAATCATGCAGACGCCGGGCGTTGAGATTAGCGCAGGGTATAGGCTGTTCTATATTGTATTTCTTACCAGGCCGTAGTCCTCATCGTCGTCGCACATGAAATCATCATCGTTATCAGACATTGTGCAGCTGAGTTAGGCGCAACAATTGATTAAACAAAAACAATGCCTAATTAAAACTGGCAAAATTTTGTCTCACTGCCGAATGTGGCGGTTAAGCGATAGGCCATGAACAGCCCTGCCATTTCAGGAATCTCGCATATATCGATATGCAACCGATACAAAAAATACTGGAAAAAATACTCAATTTCCAGATTTTATGTAAACTTAAGCTCCATTATATTAAATAATAACTGTAATATTAATTTGAATTAATTATGTTTGGAAAATAAATAAATATTTATATATAAATATTTATTTATGAATATGAACGTAAATGAACAAAAACATCGTTCGTGTGGTTCACTTATAAGTTCACGAGCTACTGCAGCCCTGGTCGATAGCATGGCCAGCGCACAGCGCCAACAAAATGTGAAAAACAAAGCCATTTGAGATAACTTCAGTGAACTTTTGAATTAACTGATAAACACGCAGCACAAATATGAGGTAAAATATACGCTTAGGTTATATTTTGGAGAAGAACTTACATATTTGTACTGTAATCACCGCACACAGTCTGACAAAACACTTTCCACGTTTATTGCATGTGTCGACGCTGCGCAGCGCTGTGAAATGCACGCATCCCTCGGCAGATCGGAACTCCCAGCCAATATCGGAGGCGCTGCTCCAGCAGGTGGACAAGAGTACACCAAAGTTACGTTTGCTGGAGATCGCATCCGGTTCGGGTCAGCATGCCGGCTTTCTGGCACCGCTCCTACCAAATATCAGCTTCCAAACAACGGAATTTGAACGCAACAATTTCAACTCGATTAAAGCATACGCCGCCGACTGTGCCACTGGCAACATTTGTCCGCCGCTCTTTGTGGACATTTCGCAAGAGCTGCCGCAGTGGGAGGCCAGCAGCGGGGCGCAGTTCCAGCTCGCCAGCTATGACTATATGCTCAACTGCAACATGATGCACATCAGTCCATGGAGCTGCTCGGTGGGTCTGTTCCGTGCGGCCGGCCAGCTGCTTAAGCCGGGCGGCAAGCTCTTCACCTACGGTCCCTATGCCCTCGATGGCCAATTGACGCCACAAAGCAATATCGATTTCGATGCGAGCTTGCGAAGTCGCAACAGCGAGTGGGGCATACGAGATATCAGAGATCTGAAGCAGTTGGCCGACCAGAATGGCTTGCGGCTGGAACGCATGACCGAGATGCCGTCCAACAATAAGTTCTTGACCTGGCTCAAGCTCTGAGCGAAATCAAGGCATTATAAATTGTGTGAATAGACGCTCTCTACTCCATGTTCCTGTTGATCAATGAATCTCACTGGGATTTCCCATGTTTCATAAGAAAGAGGAGTTACTCCACAAGTTTCACCAATTCGGATATCATTCATAACTGAGCTGAGATAGCTGAAATTGAAGAAATATATTTTTCCAATATCTGAAGAGGTATTTATACTAGTCTTATGTATGCTACTATATAGTCCCGTCTATAAGCCCATGTTCTTGAGTTTTTCCTGATTCTACTGATTAACTAGCATGAATGGAAGTTGGGTATAGTCTATGATCAGCAAATTATATATTATATATAATGCTCATATCGTATATGGTATAATATAATATATCGAGTCTCACTGATTTCCTATGAATTTTTATAAGTTTTGTAAGCGAGTTCGGTTCTCATCAAGCTATATCTACTATAATATCTATACATATTATAGATCAATCAATTATAGATGTTAGTTTCTCCATTCAAAATATTTATCAAAGATAAACTCATAGTCGTTGCTAGGGTTTTCATCGGATATAATACCCGATAATCCATATACTGTAAAATCCTCCAATTCTATTGTGGAAAACGCAGAGAATTGTCCGATTTCCTTCAAGCAATATAATTGGAGTTAGATAACATGCGTCGATGACGACGATGTGGTCTATAAAACTTTATGAGTAGCGGCGACGGATTAACTAGGCCAAGTGGATACCTTCATCGATGAGTGACCCTGAAAAATGAGCTCTTGATAACCAGCGTCTGTATAAAAGCATTCTTCGCTGCCGTCGGAGGCAACATATCGCTTGGGCACTTCGCATAGAACATGTCGCTGAGTTGGAAGACGCTGCTCCTGCCGCTGCTATTTAGCTGCGCCAACTGCTTGGCTGTGCCGGAGCTGCGGCTGGACGGACGGATTGTGGGCGGCGTTCAGGTGGCCATTGACGATTATCCGTATCAGATTTCACTGCAGCGCAACTATCATACGTGCGGCGGCTCGTTGATTGGGGTCGGGTGGGCGATGACCGCCGCCCATTGCGTAGAGAGCGCCAGCGTGGAGTCCTTGAAGGTGCGCGTCGGTGCCACGCGCAAGGAGAACGACGGCCTCGTCGTCGACATACGGCGTATTCATCGTCATCCCAACTACAATTCACGCAATATCGACTACGACTACGCCCTGCTCGAGCTGGCGTCATATGATGGCACAAACGTGACGCAAGCATTTGCCCAGCTGCCCGAACAGGACGAGGATATACCGGATGGCACATTGGTCACAATCACGGGCTGGGGCAATACCCAAAGCGCCGAGGAATCAACGGATGTGCTGCGCGCCGTGACCGTGCCCACGGTGAATCAGACCCAATGCACTTTGGCCTATCAGCACTTTGGCAGCATTACGGATCGCATGCTGTGCGCGGGTCTCACCGAGGGCGGCAAGGATGCCTGCCAAGGGGACTCGGGTGGTCCGCTCGCTGTCAACGGCAAATTGTGGGGCGTCGTTTCCTGGGGCTTTGGCTGTGCGAAGCCCGAATATCCTGGCGTCTACTCCCGAGTGTCGGCGGTTAGGGATTGGATTGCTTCGATAACTGGCATTTAGTTCGTTCACAATAAATTAAAATCATTAAATTTTCTGAAATTTAAAAAAATATCAATTAAATAGATTGATGGGCAGCACTGGTGCCGTTTTATGATTGGGCATGCGTGCTGATGGGCAGCACTGTCATTTATCCATCTGCACCACTGCTCTGCGCATGTAGCAAGCTAATTGCTATGTCACGCCCAACACGGCGCGTAATTTGAAAATGTTCGTTTGAAATTATTCCAGGTTTTCTTGATCTTATATATATATATATATATAAATTGTTTAGTATGAGCAAAAAAGCGATATATATAACTGATTTCTCACAGAGAGCGCATATTTTGAGGGCAATGACTTCCTATACCCAATGACTTCTCGCTCGTTTTATTTATTGGCTTCCTCAATGTCTTTGTTTATATACAATTCTTAATTTGTTTATTTCAAGATCTTTAAGTTCGTGGTTTTTTTTTTGTGTATCGCTTTGTTCTCGCTTTTCACAGTTTTTTTTTTTCTCTCGCTCTGGGCAATAAGCGTTCGATTTGCAGTTTCATGTCTTGCCCACGTTGTTGCCGCCGTTAACAAGTTCACGTGCAAAATTGCAATGAGCCAAGTCACAGGACATGCTCCTCGACACATACACACACAAGCACATTTGTAGCGCATCGCTAAATGCTTTGACCATAGAGTCAGAAGACGAGCCCAGCAGCGATATTGGTTCCACTGCGGGCTGAATTGCTAATGGCTGACGGCAATTGTCAGTGGACACGGAGACGGAGACGGAGAGTAGCGGTTGGCGAGCGTCAATTTGGTATTGAGCGGGGAAGAGAGCATTGACTGACTGGCCGGACAAGTGTAACTTATGATAACGTATATATATATATATATATATATATATATATATATATATATATATATATATATATATATATATATATATATATATATATATATATATATATATATATATTATATAACGAGTATTGATATAGCCATGTCTGTGTGTCCGTATCGGCATTTCCGGGTAACGCCTAGTCGAGCAGCCTCGATCAGAGAATTCTTACTTGTTTCGTTTAAAGACATAATGAAACGATACAATAATATAATAAAACGAACAAGAAAACAGAGTTTATTAGAAAACCAAATTTTAGGTATCGAATGATATGAATACTCAAGCTTGAATATATGAATATATTGTAAAATATTTGTATCGGATGTCTTATGTTAATGTTATGTCTTACATATCGATAGCTTTAAGAACAATTTTTTTTTTTTAAATTAAATTTTATTTTTATTATTTTATGGTTATTTTTAATATTAATATTATTATTATTTTATCGTTATTTTTAAAATTATTATTATTTTATGGTTATTTTTAATAATATTTTAATAATATTATTTTATCGTAATTTTTAATGTTATTATTATTATTTTATGGTTATTTTTAATATTATTATTATTACTATTTTATGGTTCTGTCTCTTCTTCCGGTAATACTGCGGCGAGACAGATGCTTCTGCGCGATAGCTTATAAAATAATCAGAAAACAGAAAAAAGAAGAGTCATCCGCACTAAACGAGTCAATTAAATCGAAGTTGTATATATATACATTTATATTATGAGTATATCTGTATACGTATCAATATCTGTTCACTTTGCATATGTAATGCAAATATTTGTTTTGGTCTTTTGCACTTCGATTTGCTCTTGGCCAATCATTAAGTTTCCTCGTATAGCCCGCCTAGCAGCCCCAGCCTGGCGTCGTGTGGGCGTGTGTACATATTTGGCATGAAGCTATTTCCGGGTCAATTACGAGCGTTGCAACAACGCTGTTCGCCAAAGTGTCTCGAACTACAGAGACTGATGAATGGCTGCTTTGGTGGCCTGTTGGCTTGTTGCACCAGCTGTTCCTCATTTGTTATGCACATTGATCGATTGCCCATGCGAGCACTTACAATTCATTTAATTGACCCAAAAAATAGACAGCGAATTCAAATTGCAAAATATGTATTTATTTAGTTGAAATGGCTCGAAGACAAGCTAACAGAGGACATGAGTACATGACACTATTGTGAAATTTACAAATAGTTTCTCAACTCATCCACAACTTCCTGCATGGTGGGACGTACATTAGGGTCGTTTGCCCAGCACTTGGAAATGAAAGTTTTCAATTGAATCGTGCAATTCAGATCATCCAGAGAGGGCCGTAGACCTGCGAATTTATATATAAATATATATGGGAATATATCAAAAATTGCAGTACATACCATTTATAATTTGGGTAAAAAAATTGTTAATAATCCATTTTTTACCGCCTGGCAGCATATAGGGCACCTGACGCGCCAGAACTTCCCATATTGTAATGCCCATGCTGTAGACATCACACTTATTTGAGTAAACAGTTCCGAGGAAAACCTGTAATCAGACGTGTGCTTGGGCTCAATTTCACATATACATGTCTATATGCATACCTCGGGTGCCATATAGACGAAAGTACCCCTTTTGCCAGTCATAATTTCAGCCTTCTCTCTTAAGGCACCAAAATCGCATATTTTCAAGATTTGTCGCTCACTGTCCAGCAGCATGTTGCAGGTCTTCACGTCACGATGAATGACAGATTGCGAATGTAGATAAGCCAAAGTCTACAGATCGAAAAGTAGAAAATACAGTTTATCCCAAATTGCCATGCCGGGCTCTGGAGCTCCGAGAATTACAGGGTATTTATGTGTATGAGAGAGTATATTAAAGCTGTATGAAATATAAACTTTTGTAGTTTGTCACGGCACCCAATGGGCGTAGATATATCCGCTATATGTAGTTGATCTTGGGTTCTTAACCACTCGCTGGCGTATCGGGAAAATTTTGACACTTTATCTGACGAGGCTATATACGAGTATATATTTAAAATTTCAAGTTCATACGGACAGACGGACGGACGGACATTGCATAAAACCAATATACTCATTTCACTTCCGTCAATGAGTGTAAAAATGTATAGATTTATCAACATACCTCAGCTGCTTGAACCAACAAATTGATGGCATGCTTGAAATTGAATTCTTCCTTCTTTATATGCAGAGAGTCAAAGAAGCTTCCGCCAGGCATGTACTCCATAACCAAGTGAATCCTACCTGCCTCTTGCGCAGTTCCTATTAATGTTACGATGTGGGGGTGGTCCTTGAACTTTGTCATGTACTCCGGTTCTGCTAAGGGGTTCTGCTGTGTTTTGTCAATTATTATGGTCTTAATGGCAACATCTTGGCCTTTATATTTGCTTTTCGAAACCACTCCAAAAGTGCCACGTCCGAGTTCCTATATAGTCAATTAGTGTTCAAATTACATCAAATATATTTAGTAATTCTGATCAAAGCTTACTTCACCGAAAGTGAGTTCCTTAATTCCGATCGTGGCCATTTCGCATCGAGTGTCAGAAGCCAACTGAAAAGAAAGGGAGATCAAATACATAGACGTAGACGAAGACTTTTATGCATTGTCTGCAGCACCTGCAACAGCTTTCAACACTAAGAAATTTTTACAATTTCTGTGTTCTTTGTTGCCAGCCAAACAGATTAATATTGAAGACTCCGGCCGGAGATCATTTTGCTATGTTCAAATACTTCCAGCTAATGGAGCTCGCCATGAGCAGCTGTTATCAGTTAATGCCGCACTTAGTCAGTGGGCGAGAGCCGTTTACGAGACAGACGGACGGAGAGCCAGCCAGAAGGGCATAGTGAAATTCTTATATTATTATATAACTTATTGTTATTATATGTTTTCCCAAACTCACTACCCTGAATTAACATACATATGTATGTAGGGTATAAATGTCAGGGTATAAAAATAGATGCACACACATACACACACGCGCTAAACAGGTTCAGCCTTTGTTATATTCAAGCTGCGTTGCTGTAATTATTTGCCTACACTCGACTAATTCGATTCGCCTAACTATAGGCAAGCTGCACTTGCTTTTAGATTTCTTTAAATTTGTAATTTGTTCAAGTTAAAGCTCTTACTTCGTCGACTATTTGTCAGAACGTATGTAGTCATGCAGCATGACTGCTATTAAATTGGCATGAGCTCACTCAAGAGATGGGGAATCATAATCTTTTACGAATGATCGATAGTGGCGATCGAATAAAGAAGGAACGTGAGGAGCGCGATAGTCATCGAAGGTTAGTCGTACGCAAGATGCGAATGCCTATGTTATGGGAAATTAAATGTTTAATAACTAACTCTGGATGGACTGACTTAATTAAACTTTCAGGGCATGATTATGTTATTCATATGTCTGTATGTGCCGAAGCACACGTCTCTAGTACTGAAAATCAAATTTTGGGCGAAGAGGCCGTGACATCCAAAAAAAAAAAAAAAACAATAAATAAAAATTGTATTAAACACACATAAAACTAAAAAATATAATTTGAACACTCTAGCTATAAAGATGAATTAGATAGAATTTTATAGCAGAATATCGATCACGTTTTTAATCGATAACATTAAAACGGGTTGAGTTATCGCAATTTTAAAACAAATTTGACCTGCGCGTGCTATACAGGGACCTACATACAAAATTTCAAGTATATTCGAGTATTCATAAAACCAATATGCTCATTTCATTATCGTGAATGAGTATTAGCTCACAGACAGGCAGAGAATGTCCTTTAAGCCGCACATTACGCATACGCAACGTTGGCAGTCGCTTAAGTTACTCGCGATGCTTTAAGCTATCAGTGGACCGTTATGTTAATGCTTTAACTTTATACATACGTATTTGTGTGTGTGTGTGTGTGTGTGTGTGTGTGTGTGTGTGTGTGTGTGTGTGTGTGTGTGTGTGTGTGTGTGGGCGTGTGTATAATAAAATTAAATACATGTGTCGTTGCTTGCTGGCAGCCCGCTGCCTGTCTATGATTCGGCTGCGGCATACGTGGCGTATGCTTGGTGCTCGGCAACGGCTTCGTCGTGGCAGCGCGCGCAGCTAGCTGCGTGCCATTTTTTATGGAAATAATATTCTTGTCAGGATTAAAAAGGATACGTGACCGGGAAGTTAATGCAATGCACAAGCCATCCAGCTGTCTAGTTGTGCGCAGCACAATAAGAAAAGCCTCTCATGGCACTCAGTTCTGTGTTGCAACGTGTCTCTGCCACGCCCACCCGAAAAGGCAAAAGAAATACAACAAAAATATAACTCAACTGTCAGCCGCAGGCGAAGAGGCGCCCCAGCGACTTTTGCCACAATTGTGGAGCGCACCTCGCACAGCACCGACCCACCGATGTCTGTGTGGCTTGTGTTTATCTTTCGGGCTGCTGGCCCAGCCACGGGCCCCTCTATCACAATATTATTGTCCTGTCAGGCGAGTGGCATGCCTCGCCATTTGCCTTGACTATTGCACGTTGTTTTTCTAATTTTTAAAAAAGCATATTGTAATTCTCTTGTTTACCTATTGTCGCACAGACATATATATATATATAAATATATATATGTGTTTGTAAGTCTAACCCTCAGCTATTTGTTGTTTGTCTCCTGGTATTGTTCACAGGATTTGCGCATTTCGTGTACCTTCGAGGAGCCTGCTACTCAGCTTGCCATTTGTCCTGTCATTTAATATCCTCTACGTATCCTTGGCAGAAGCTTACGCTTGAACTTCCTCTTCTCTCTCTGTGGCTCTTTCTCTGCTTTGTATTTAGTTATGCGTGACATGTCCAGGCTGCTGATATATGCTTTTCAATTTTTGAAACATTGTCCCTCGTTCCTATTTTAGGTATTTTATTTTGTTTTTTCTTTGCTGCTTATCCTTCTCCTTTTGTTTATTTGTTATGGCAAATACTTGATATTGGGTCTTGGACATTAAGACGTGTTTGCAATCGCAAATTGTCGCTCAAATTTTTACATTTTGTCTCTAGTTTTGTTGTTTTGATAGTAAATGCATTTGCATATTCTGTTCGGATTATAAATTTTTTTTAAATTTTTTGAATTACGGAATTCAGAATTGGAAATAATACCTTCAAGAATAATCTATTTGGTTGATCTTTTAGCTTTCCATACATAAATATTATAAATACAAAATATTTACAATCTATAAAATAGAATTCTAATATTTAAGTATATTTAAAAAATTTCTATTATATTTTAAAGTAAAAAAAATGTTTTTAAATTTGTTTTTTCAAGAAAAATAATTAGAGTAATTTTATAAATTTGAAAAATATTTAAATATAAAATAGTTTGTTATATTCAATTTATCTTATATTATTTTAATATTTTAAACATACAAATTTATTAATTTATATTAAAAAAATATTTTTAAAATATAATTTTCATAATTTTGTTATAATTTTTAAATTGATTTACAAAATATTAAAATATAAAATATTTATAATTGTTTAAATATTTTTAAAATTTGAAAATTCTTATAAATATTCCTCTTTTCATTTTTGAAATATATTTTATTTCTATTTTATTATTATATTATATTATATTAATATATTTAAAAAAATAAATTTATATATTTATATTTAAAGAATATATATTCCATAAATTAATAGAGAAACCTTGACAAAACTATTAAATTTTTCAAATATTTACACACTACAATATATCAAATATTATTATATTTAAATATTAAAAAACAACACTTCTTATAAATACTATATGAATGTATATGTTATATGTATTTTCGTATATATATATATATATATATATATATATATAATTCAATTTGCTTGCTTATCCCTTGCTTATTACGATAAGGTATCGATAAGATATCGATAGCTTAATTGTGTGGCAAATAATTATCTTTTTGGCAACTATGTGAATTGATATTATATTGATAGACTTTAGTTAAGAGAACAATTTTTATTTACATTTCGTGGGGATTTGGAAACCAGCACCCAAGTCTGCTCCGATTCGACAGCCAATGACACCACCACCTGGTTGAATAGCATTCACCAATTTGGGCCCGTGGTAGCCAGCAGCCGAAGCTTTTTGTGCATGGACCTCACATATTACTTTGAAAACAGTGAGTTATCCTGTTTCCTGCCTCCTTCCTACCTGCTTCCATTTGCAATTCGCAGACAATTCCAAGATCCATGAATATCTGGGTTGCCATCACCCCGACATCTCTGTTTGCATTCTGCCATTAAATGCCTCTAACAGCGATTCCTGGAAGAAAGGCTGCCAGAGCTGCGACAAGGACAAATGCAATCGCAATCCGGCGAGTACTTTCAGCAAGAACTCCTTTACCATTGTGGTCTCAGCCGGGGGGCCGTGATCGCCACCAAAGTGGCTTTCTAGAAAAACTGTATTCGATTATTTGTAAATCGAATCGAAATATAAAGTGCCCTGGTCCGGGCTGCCCGACTAAAAGATACTCTAATCCATTCGACAAGCGAAGTAGGGGCTGGATATATATGCTCCAGCTACATAAATGTTAACAAGAAAATTATACCCTATTTCCCATTTTCAATGAGTTCAGGCTATAATTTTTATTTCACAATCCATTTGCGATAACTAGGGCGTTACTTCGAAGAATTGCGGCTGCAATATAAAGCTAGCGATATGGGTATATATATATATATATAGTCATATCAAATATATATATATATTTATATACATATTGTATTGATATCATGGACATCCCCTTAACGTTGACTCAGCAAAGCCGCGCAAAAATAAATTACTGATTTTCTTTCTTATCTTATCGGAGTAGCAACGGAATAATTTTTTTGTGCTAAAGCAGTTGAGTTGGTGAACGAATTCGCTTAGTTCGCTGTTTTCACTAAAATGTGGAAGAAGTTCATTTGTGCTCTAGTAGTGGCGGCCTTTGTGGGCCTGCAGACGGGTGAGAAATACTTTAAAACGAACTGTGAACGACTCTATCCCATATTCCATCTGCAGTTGACGGTCTGCTGTGCTACACCTGCAACTCGCCGAGCTCCTGCGCCTATCCCTCCTCACAGTACTGCAATGTAGAAACTGCCAATGCGACCAGTAACTGGCTGAGGACCATTCACAGCAATGTTCCTTCCGTAATAGGAAGCTCCTACAAGTGCGTGAATCTAACATATTTCAACCCCGCAAGTAATTAGCCACGACTAAGTTTTCTTTGATCATCTTTGAAACTCGCGTTTCTTCTTTGTCAGACAATGTGAAGGCCCAAGAGATACTGGGCTGTTACTATAGCTCCATTCCAGTGTGCAATCTCACTCTGAACAACTACAACTGGGCCAAGTCCTGTAAAACCTGCAACTTCGACTATTGCAATCGCAATCCGGCGGGTACTTTCAGCAAGAGCAGCTTCACCATTATGGGTTCAGCACTGCTGCTGATCCTGGCCAAAATATTCACATAAGGAATATGTTTTCGTGAATACAAATTAAACAAATTTTAAAATTTTAATATTTGATTCATATTATGGATGCATGTTAGAGAGTGCTTGCTCTCAAAAACTGTAATATATATGTATTGAATGAATAGAGGATACTAGACACAAAGGATCTCTTCATTTTTATTCTAACTGTATTCTCTCCTTGAAGTATTACAGCTACGGTACAAGTAGTAGTTGGGAAAACGAACTTTTCAGTTGGCTAAAATAGAACAAACAATTTTTTTTTTTTATTATTTTCAATATAGATATCTTCGGGGGCTGTACCTTGCATAAAAAAACAACTGATATGATATAGTCGATATGATTCAGATAGACGACGATCATATACTTCCCTGTAATATATCGTGTCTAATGACTCAAACTGAATGTAACGCTTATATCAAATATATATATACGCTCATATCAAATATTTACAACGTGATCATTAAATGTTATCTTAGCAGGTGTTTATAGCATTGCACATTGCCTCATAATATGCCTCTTAGTCAGTTTTCTGGCAGGGCGTGTGGTAATCAGTTGGCTTAGAGAGGAAATGGAAAAAAAATGTGGTTGAGTGCGTTGTTGTGAGTGAGAAATGAAGTGTTTGATTAGTTGAATTTGAGTGCGTAAAAATTTGCAATTCGTATTGCCATAGCTGCGATTCACCCAGCGCATGTCGTCATCGACTGGCTAAATACCTACTGACCTACTATGACCTACTATGTGGACAGCACCTACACCATAGTCATAACAGCCCTTCTGACCGTGCTCTTAGCCAAATTAGCTTTGAGTTGAATTTAATTAGGTAAAGGAACTCATTATCTGAGAGAATATCTTGATATCGTTATCAATAAATTAAAAAAAACAAGAGTACTCTAGTGGAGACTGCTCGACTAGGGTATACTCTGATCGCTGCAAAGGTCTTATGTTCCAATAATTCTTCGATTCTTTTAAACTTTCGTGTAGACATGATTATGTCAGACATAGATTATGACATTCAAGTATGTACTTTTTGAAGCACATGTCTAAGGTATCCAAATCGAATATATACTAATATACTTATCGATATTTATCGATAATCATGAAATTAAATAAGTTATTGAAAAAAAACAGAATCAACTCGTACTACATAGGGTTTACAGGAGTCAGCATTGAAAATGTCAACTCTATAACTTTAAAGTTTATGAGATCACTGTATTCACACGGACAGACAGGCGGCCGGGCGGATCCACAGACACAAACACTAAGACAGACAGTCGGACATGACTAGATCGACTCAGCTTGTCATCCTAATCGAGCATATATATATATAGTATACTTTATGTTATGCCACACCTTCTTCGGTCTATACTCCCATTAACAGTGTGTTCTGGGTAAAAAAAAAAAAAAATTCATATTTTTATCGTTTTTGTTCACTACAAAGGCAAAGGTTTATTGTATTAGCTTTTTTTTTATCAAATATATTCCAAATAAAGTTCTGGCGCTTAATTTAATTCGTTTTCACTGAGTCAGAGCTGAACTAAAATTTTGGCATGAGTAAGTTTTAAATACTTTTTTAAGGTATTTCTTTGAAATTCTTCTAATAAGAGCAAGAAATATTGTTATCAAAGACTATGGGGCAGAGCTTAAGCTGTAGAAAAATTAAAACTTATATGAAGCACGAGTTTTTCTTCTTCTTCTTTTATAGTGGAAGAGTAAAGCTTCTGCTGTAAATACACAATTTTTTTATATTTTTATTTATTTAAAAAAAAATTTTTTTTTTTTAACGTATTTTTTGTTAGGTTTTGGGGTATTCAAATTGAGAATCTGTCTTTACCTTATCGGCATTTTCATAGTAAAAGTATTTGCAATGCTTGAAGCCAGCCGGTTCGGGTAAACCATATGCACTTAGCGCTGACTAAATTCCAATTGTTAACAAGTTTTTGTAATTGACCAAGAATGAGTCGTCTGAGTTGCAGCTCTATTGTGCATCACAGCTGTTTGTATCGAGAGCTGCGTCTATAAAAGGACTTAGTTCTTGGGCAGCCCAAGTCAGTTGTGGGCGCAGCTTCTTCGAGGCAACTTCTTCGGGCATTCACAATGCAGAATACATTTTGGCTGAGTTTGCTAATTGGTTCGATTTGTGTGCAGTTGGGTGAGTTGAATGGGCTGGGATCACATTCAGTATCGACAATCGCAGAGTTTTGCAATTGCAGTCGTGTGCTTAGTGTGTCGCACCTGCGTTAGCCCGGCCAGCTGCAGGTACGCGAAGGTAGCTCAGTGCACCAATTTTGCGGCGAATGTGACGAGCCAGTATTTGGCCACATACCATCAGAACGTGGCCGAGCTAAACAGCACTCGCTTCAACTGTCTCGCCCTGAAGTATGTCTATGTGAAAAGTGAGTGAACCGTAGCTTGGCTTCTACAGGCGCTACTACGTTATAAATCTATCGCACACTAGACACTTCTGTGGACTATCATCTCTATGGCTGTGTTCACCACGACCTCGATGCCTGCGCGCTGCAGCTGAAGCCTGAAGTCCTCGACTGGAACAGGACGCGCTGCACCGTTTGCTCTGGCAACAACTGCAATAGGAACTCAGCTGACCAGGCGAGTGCGAATCTCTACGCGATTGTGGCCGCAGTCTGCACTCTAATGCTAACCAAATGGAAATAAATATTTAAAAATTATTAACGATACTCAAACAATTAAATATGAAATAATAAACTAATGATTCATTAATCATTAATAATAAATATAACAAATAAGAACAATTTAGACGGGCGCTACTGACTGCCGCATACTCTTTCATGGCACAAAACATAGCGAGACTTTTACGATTTTCGCCAGTTGGGATAAATTTATATAAACAGAAAATTTTCTTTCAACAATTTTACAGTGTAACATCTTAGGAAAAACTTTATCGTCCCATATTTTAAAGTTCTAAAATTTCGGACTCCGACTTGAGGTTCATCAAAAATGTTTGTGACCTGTTTCTAGACTGCGAGCGAGTATTAAGCAGTCGGCCATGTCCGACTGCAAATTGATTTGGCAGACGAGAGCTAAGTGCTCTCTAGCACAATATCGCTCGCTGTGTTAAGATAAGCCAATTTTGAGTTTGGGCCAATATAAAACATTAAGTTATCAAAGCAGACAATTCAGTTGCAACTGAAAATGTCGATGAAAGGGTTCCTTGTCAGCCTGCTGATTGCTGTCGCCTGCGTGAAGTTGGGTGGGTTAATGGATTAATGGGTGAGTGTTTATGGACCTGACTAATGAACGTTATGTAAAATCGTAGCCAGCTCCCTGACGTGTTACACGTGTGTGAGCGAACAAGATTGCAAGAAACCGAAGCTAGCAACTTGCAACAATGCGACGGCCAGTGAGACAAGTTACTTTCTGGGCGTTTACCATCAGAATGTGTACGGGCTGCCTACATATAGATTCGATTGTCTTTCCCTTAAGTACACCTATCCGAATAGTAAGTACTTGAGTTGATCGACTGTGGATAATAATTACACCCTTACACCCTATCGCATATAGATAACTCAGTTACGCACCAGCTACACGGCTGCGTGCATTTCGACGTGCATGCGTGCAACTTGAGCCTCAAGCCGCAGTATAGCAGCTGGAGGCGGGCGAAGTGTGGGGTCTGTACCGCCGACAAATGCAACAAGAATCCAGCTGACAAATTGAGCAGCAGCCACTACACAATTGTGGCCACAGTCTTGGCCCTAGTGCTAGCCAAAATCTATGCCTAGAATGTGTTAACCCAACTGTTCGGCTTATCACAGTTTGCGATAAGATTATGAAGTGGAATCAAATAAAATTCGAGCGTTTCTGACTCTGCTGTGCTTAATATTTTTCAATAGGGGTATTCCTTTTAAGAACTTAATGCTCTGAGTTAAATTGGTAAAAAATAAATAAACTGAAAAAAATATAAATTTACTGCATGACAACAGCAATAAAAGATATTAAATAATAGGTTTATATAACTATATATTTAGGTAAAATATATCATCATTATTATTGTTATTTATATATAAAATAATAGTCAGATAATCCAATTAACTATGTCGCAAGTTCTCAATCAGATTAAACAATTCCTTTCGTAATTCTCTGATGAATTTCTTGAACTTTCCATCATCTTGAATTGAGTAAATGAAATGATTTAAAGTATTATACTTTACTTTCAGAGTCCATGTGCACTCACCTGCTAGCAGACAAATAGCTTGCGCTAAAATCAATAGATATATCAAGAGTGCCTTAGACATATTGCACACCGAAGTTTCTAGCTGCAACTGATTGAAATCAGCTAGTTGCGTGCGTTTATTTATCCAGCTGCAATTCTAGCTGCATGTAATTCTACTCACAGACGAATTTACCAGTCTCTCATGTCTAGGCACTTTATATAGACACCTAAACTGCAGTCTAATAATTATAATTGTATTTCATAAAGAAGAAAGTGTGCTCTAGTCGGCAGTGCCTGACTAGGAAATACACTGAACTCTTGGTAGAGGTGATGCTCGAGCTTGTCGATAGAGCAAGAAATTAAACCAACATTCTGTCTTCAAAATCATTTGTTTAGCTAAAAGCTAGGTCATGGAAATATTCATTATCAAACTATTTTTTTTATATAATTTTTTTTTAAATATATATAATATATATTTTGCATATCATATTTGTCCGTAAGTTCAGACTTTGGCTTTAGTCCTGGTGACAATTTTTCATTTGCATTTGGTCAAAGATCCACCAATAGACATCAACCAAAGCCAGACTTAGTATGCCCCGAATTTTTGTCATCATTAAAACTAAAATTCAATTTTCAACAGCTAAAACTTTTCTATTCCTATTTATGCCGATTATATACGCCGAGTCGATTGAAGCATTATTCTATTATAATAGTCTAGTCAGAGCAGATAAGTTCAACAATGTTATTTCAACATATGTTGAAACCCTAACTAGATAAATGTTAATCTTCTTAGTCATGTTTCATAATGGATGGTTTATGCTTAAGCCTTTTTGAGTGATCGATATTCAGTGATATCGATAGCTATCAATAATATTTAAGAGTGACTTATATTAAGTTTATGAGTGGAATTTAAATAAGCAAATAATAATAAATAAAAATAATATAATATAAACAAAGAATTAAGGTATAAAATACAAAATATAAAATATAAAATATGAAATATGAAATATAAAATATAAAATATAAAATATAAAATATAAAATATAAAATATAAAATATAAAATATAAAATATTAAATATTAAATATTAAATATTAAATATTAAATATTAAATATTAAATATTAAATATTAAATATTAAATATTAAATATTAAATATTAAATATTAAATATTAAATATTAAATATTAAATATTAAATATTAAATGTTAAATATTAAATATTAAATATTAAATATTAAATATTAAATATTAAATATTAAATATTAAATATTAAATATTAAATATTAAATATTAAATATTAAATATTAAATATTAAATATTAAATATTAAATATTAAATATTAAATATTAAATATTAAATATTAAATATTAAATATTAAATATTAAATATTAAATATTAAATATTAAATATTAAATATTAAATATTAAATATTAAATATTAAATATTAAATATTAAATATTAAATATTAAATATTAAATATTAAATATTAAATATTAAATATTAAATATTAAATATTAAATATTAAATATTAAATATTAAATATTAAATATTAAATATTAAATATTAAATATTAAATATTAAATATTAAATATTATACAAAATATAATAAAATAAAATATATTATCTGCCACTTATATCATCAGCATGAATTTGAACTCAATTGAATCATTGCATTTGAGGCAAAGTCAACATTCTGACCAAATCACATATCTGACAACTGCAAAATTGATTTAATAACGTGCCTATATGCACGAATCATACATAACACTCTGTGGACTGCCCATGGTCCCCAACTATTGCATGCAGTTATATAAATTCGTCAGCTTTCCATAACAAAACTTAGTCGTCGAGCACATGGCCAGCCAAAAACAAGCAAACAATTGAATCGAAAAACCAATCAGTCAACATGGTTAGCTCTCGGAACACAGGCGATATGCCACATAACGCTGGCCAAAGTGGGGCCGATGTTACCCTAAAATCCAGCTACCCTTTCCCGCGTCACGAACTCACTGAAAATGCAACATTTTGTGCCAAAAAAACGAAAACAACGATACAAAAATTAATTGATGACGCACCTACACCTACACACACACACACACACACACACACACACATGAGGCGCCGACACTAATTGGCAGTAACAACAACAGCAACAGCGGCTGTTATGTGGGTCCATGGAGTCGATTTGATAACAACAGTCCAGTCGGAGGGAAAAATCCATGGGTTATGAAACGTGGCTTAGGGTTGGGCAACGGGTGGTGGGCGTGACATCTGGGCAGTCAAAATCGATGCAGACATAGACGAGCGGCAATCAATCAATTAAATGCCTCACTGCAATAGCAGCAGCAACAGCAACAGCAGCCTTCTGGACGCAGAATGCAACAATTTTTAAAGATTTATCTCTGTTGCGTTTATTAAGACTGAGCTGCAACTCAGACAGAACAGGTAATTAATTGAAACATGCATTTGAAATGGAATAAAAGCCAGTCGAACATACTTGATATGATATGTGATTTGGAAGTGTCAGCTGCAGCTCACTTAGCTTAACTATAGACAAGCTCTGAGCTGTCTGTACTATGGAGATAAGAGTTGAGCTCAATACTACCTTTACTCTTCAAGTGCTCAGCTGCAGTGAGTGCACAGTGACAGCGAGCGCAAGGAGAGTAAGCTCAAGCAGCTCAAAGCAGAGTGAGAGATCGGAGACAGGCAGATCAACAGAGAGAGAGAGAGAGAGAGAGCGAGCTCTAGCCAATCGACACAGGGAAAGCAAACTCAAACAAAGCGAGCACAGGCAGAACGAGATTAGGAAGAGCAATATTCCCGCTCTTACGAATCCAACTCCAAATGGGGCTCTCACAAATACATATTTATTTCTAGCTTTTCATATAACAGACACTATGAAGATATAGTAAAATATTAATATAAATTATTTTATTGGGTTTCAAATGAGTTCTTTTTGGAAGTCAATACACTCTTAAAGTTGCTTGAGGCAAGATTTTAAACAATTAAAAGCGAGCTTTTAAATAAATAAATAAAAATATTTATTATAGTAAAAAAAAAAAGAAAAACAAAAAAGGTAACAAATTAAATATGTTTATTAAATTATATAAAATAAAATTAAATAAATATATATATTTATTAAATTAAAAGGAAATAAAATTAAATAAATAAATATGCTGGCTAAATTAAAAAAAAAAATGTAATAAATATGTTCATTACATTTATTAAAATAAAAAAAAAAATTAATAAATATGTTCATTATATTTATTAAAATTAAATTATTTAAAAAAATAAAATTTTAAAAATAAAATTTAATAAATATATTTATTTATTTAAATTAATATTTGTATTTGTTTATATTAAAATGAATTTAAGTAAATATATAATATATTCTGTTTTTTATATTTATTTGCATTATTTATTAGTATTTATTTATTAATTATACATTTTAATTTATAACTTCTTATTTATATATTCATATAATTATAATTATTATTTTAATTAAAAATTTTTTTATTTAATTAGATTGCTGAGATAAAAACTTGCTCTAGAGATCTCTGATCGGATGATGCTAATCTGTTGCTTAGCCTTAAATCAAGTTTAATTAGTATCTAAAATATATCAAATACTTTTACTATATATATTTTTCTTTTATATTTCAGTCAGCAAAACATATTTGGATAATTGACAAATCTCAACTGGTAAGTAACAAAATTTGCATTATATTTATATAAAATATTTATTATACTTAAAAGTGATATTAAATATATTTAAAAAAAAAGGTTTATTAAATTCAGCTCGAATCCCTTTGACAGATCAATTAAACTTTCTAATGACACTTGGATGCTTTTTATTCAATATTCGTTTCGCTTTTAATCCCACATAATGAAATGAATATATGATTTTCGCACTTTAACAAACCGCATAGCAATTGTTTTTTTTCGGTATTATTTTTATGATTTTGTGACAAATTAACAATTAAATCAATATTTAATGTATGCAACGTCAGAGTCGGCGCCTGCCCAGTGCCCGGCCTCCGAAGCTCATTATCAATTAAGCGCCCATTTACCTTGCGAAAGAAAAGAGAATAAAAATGAACATTTTTGTCGCAGCTGTCAGGCTTTCAGTGTCAAATTACGTTAATAACATGAACAGGGCAAAGCCAACGCGGCGTATACTGAATAAAAGTAGTCTGAAGTTGGCTAGAAGAGTGGGCAAGTGGCGTGGCGGGGCGCCATCTGAATTAACCACGAATTACAAATCAATTTAAATGCGCGTTTCGTGGCTGAAACTTTTTGGCCACAATGAAAATTGAAAAGCGGCGCTTTTTTCATTTTTTGTCTTCTTTTTTGCCAGCTGGTCCTTTAGAGAAAAAAGTTTTAATTCAATTCTTGTCAGGCATGTCAATGGGATAGTCGGTCGGTCGTCGAAATCTGAAGTTTTCCTGCTGTTTTTTTTTTTTTTTTTTGTAAGGCATTCGGCCTTGCCTGGAGCTCTAATGGAAACTGTGCTTTAACTATCCATCTATCTGCATAAACATATTTAACGCGATGGCGTCAGCGTATCTGCATCTTTGTCTATGCTGCTCCTGTTGTTGCCATTATTTTCCTTGACTTTTTAAAACATGCAGAATCACGTCTATGGATCTTAATAACTTTTCGTGCTTGGGCAAACAATGCGAACGTGAAAGTTGAATTGGTTTTCCCAGTTAACGTGTTGTGCTGTGGCCAAGTTTTCGTTGGATTTTGTTTTGGCTGCCGGATGGAAGCAGATAGCCGATGCGATAGTTGGAGCTGCTCTCAATATGGCATATGGCATAAGCTGCTGCAGGTACTACATGTTGTAGCCAGAGTCAGTTTGTTTAAGAAAATATCTTAAAATTGTATATCAACTTGCCTTGAGCCGGGACTTACAATGGAAACTCTGTTTGATTGTTGCTCGCAGACAATTTTAGAGTCATGGCGTCAGCTAAGACGGAACTTTTATTTTAATATAAATAAAATAAAATAAATATAGGGACTTGTCAGAGAGAGTTTTACATCAGATTTGTCAGATTTGCTTGGTCTGGCTGCAGCTCTTCGTTGAAGAGGTGAGTGTGAGGCCTCAGAGCCTCAGCTAGAGCGAGCTCAGCAGTTGCATTAGCAACCTCCTCAGATAATGACTTCGAGCTCCAAGAAGACGATAATGGCTATATAATTATTATAATTATAATTATACGAGCAACCATAGCAGTCGATGCAGCAGTCTGATCAGAGAAGAGGATATGAGCAGAGAAGGATATATGAAGAGAATATGAATGAATGAATAATGCCAATAATTCAGATTATTTATTGGCTATCAAAGGGCTTAAAGATTTTACAGTTGACAAATTGATATCTGATCACTGATATTGCGGACTTTTATATCTTCAACTGCGGTCTTATTGGCCTCATAGTTGCTTATCTTATCTAGCAATTGTCTTCAATTTGTCGCTTGTTTATAGATTATGAATGCAGGTCCTGTAGCCTGCTGTCTCTCTGACTCGCTCTGTAATTGTCTCTTTCTGTTAGTCGCCTCCTGCCATAGTTGCCCCAGTTGCGGCCTATTTACATGACATTGGTTTTCATATGAATTTTTGTCCACTTTGTATTTACTTTTTTTTTTTTTCTGCTTGTTGATCTGACGTCAAGGTGCAAAAGTACATGAGTGCAGTGCTCTGTGTGTGTGTGTGGGAGCAACTGTCCGGCTATGGCTGCAGCTCGCTGGCCAGGCGTTCGGGCAAACAATACCAATTACCAGCGCATATCAGGCATGCATCAGGATATGGCAGGATGTGCATGGCAAGGATGTCGCTGTATCTGTCTGCCGTTGACTTTACATATTCAGATATATATATATATATATATATTTATATATATGTATTTTTGTGCGCTTGTCTGCTTGCCACACCAATGCAGACGTCCCTTTCCGTCCGTCCGTCGGTCTGTGTGTGTGTGTTTATTTTTGACTATTTGCTCGTTTAACTGACATTCAGACCCGCCGCCAACTTTCTGACCGAGCACCGCGCACCCATTGTACAATTTTAATTGGCGTTTCAGTTATTGAAATGTTGCACTTGCAACGCTTTTAGACCACTGCCCGAATGCGGATACTATGCCAATTCCTGCGTAGTTTGTGTGAGGGCATATTAAGAAAAATAAAGAATATTAATGAAAATATGTTTTAGTAATTTTAGTAAAATGTGTTTGAAATTTATTTATGTTAAAATATTGCAAATAAATAAAATGAATGTAAAATCCATATTAATTAATTAAAATTATTTATTTATATATATTTTATTTTTTATATATTATTATTTTTAAATGTATTTTTATTTTATATTATTAATTTAAATATGTAGAAAACTTAAATAATAAAAATTAATTTTTTGAGATATTTATTTATTTATTTTTATATTTATATTTATTTAATAATTATTGTATTTTTAATCTATATTAATTACTTAAAATATTTATTTGTAATTTATTTATATATATTTTTAAGATTATTAATTTTCTTTACTTTTTATAGTCATTGACATTTGAGTTTATGTATTCAAACTTTTTTTTAAATTATTTAAATGTAATTGGAAAAGTTCTCATAGCACTCAATCGATAATCATTGAAAAGTCTCAACAAGTACAGCTGTTAAGTATCGATAAATTCATCGACAACTGAACTGCTTGGAGCAGTCCATTGCTGCTCCCCCATTAAAGGGTATACAAATTTCGTGGGCGCCTTTGGCCAGCTGTCAGTCTCCATTATTGTAGCGAGCTACTCGGATATTAACAGTCAATAATGTCAGTTATTGGCCGGACATATGCGGCAGTGATTTTTCATTGTGCCGCCATTAAATTTGTCGGATTTTCCGTTTTTCCCGTTTAATAAGAAGAAGAAGAAGAAGGAGAACAAAAACAGCGATGCGAGCAAAGTTCGTTGTCTTTTGGCCAAGATCGAAGCTGATTTCAAGAGCGGAGCAATATGGCATTAATATTATCATTAATTTAAATCATTTTCATTTTGCACTGAACTTTGAACATTTGCTTTATGGATTTAATTGAAATCCTTGTTCTTGTTAGCAGACAGCTGCCCCTTGAACTCTGTTGTTTTTGTTATTGTTTTTGTTTGTCATTTTGGTGTTAATAACAATGCCCGTTCAGCTGTTGTGCTTTCACAGCAATAACATATAAAGCGAGAGAGACGGAAAGAGTCATGAAAAGAGATAGAGAGAGAGAGTTATCAAACCAACAGAATTTGCCCCCATTTTGAATGTCTGGGGCGTCTTGTAGGATTAACTCTGCGTTGCTCTCATGCATAAATTGTGCAAGTTATGCAACTGCGTGAGTGCCCACAAGGGCTGTCTCATCATCATTCGGATGAGCATGATGATGCTGATGATGATGAGCATAATAGTCATGATGTTAAAAGCGATTAGAAGCATGGGCCGTTGTATATGTTGTAATATATCAAAAGGTTTATGAAGAGATATGCCAAAAGTCACCTAAGGAACTAGAAATAATAAATTATGTCAAATTTAAAAATTAAGGTTAATTACTGTTAGTTAACAACTTTCGCTAATATGGATTAATATATTAGGAAATTTTTGAGATATATTAAAGCATATGGTTATATGACCAGAAGGAAGCTGTAATGTTGACTGGGTATTCCCTAGTCAGGAACTCCCTATAAGTGAGCTTTGAGATATAGGAAATATTATGTAAAGTGTATACTGAGAAATGACATATGCCCAGTTTACTATAGAAGCTGGAATGTTGAAGACTCAACTAGATACAATGTGAAGGGTATTTGCTAGTCAAGGACTCCTTATGTGAAGTATTATATATATATATCGATGTGATGTGATCAGGGTATTTGCTAGTTGAAAACTCCCTATTAAAATACTCTGATGTGTATATTTTCAGTGGAATGTGTGGTTCTGGTGTATGCCTTGTGCTCTGGTTATCAATTACTTAATTACGCCCTACTTTGAGTAATATAACCTCAATTAAAAATAGTTTTATATTTATTTTTATCAATTTCTTTAAAACTCGACATTTAACTGTATTTTGTGAATTTCCTTTTGTGGCATCATTAGCAAGCACTGTGCCATCATCAGCTGAGCTGACCAAGCAGCTTGCTGTTTCCCTGCTAATGAAGTCTTTCTAATGACTTGCAGACAAGCCAAGAACTCAACAACTAAAACTTCTAATGGCAACATTTAGCCAGGCAACAGTTACAACAACACTTAAAGATATGCAAACATTTTTGTTAATCTGCAACAAAGCCACAACTATATATATATATATATATATATATATATATGAATTTCTATACGATATGAACATTTGATGAAAAATACTTTCGCATGTCTCGTGGTTCGGCTTAACACATTTATTTCTGATTAGTTTTGTGGCAAAGGGATTCTAAGTTTGTGTTTTTGTTAGCCCCCGGCGGTTTAGCATTTACTAAAAATTGCTGAACAATTTTCACTTTTTGGTATTTGCCGTTATCTCGTAAATTATGAACGAACTCTTTGTCTATTTGACAAATGTAAACATTGAAGCTTAAATTTTACATACAAAATGCCACACAACATTATTATTTCATACGTAGCCGAATATGTGTCCGTGTGTGTGTGTGTGTGTGTGTGTGTGTGTGTGTGTGTATTGACTTTGATTTATTTGCTCAAAATTAAATTTTATAGATTTATGGGTTACGCAAATATTAAGCTGTGTGCTAACGTGCATCAAAAAGTCAACTGTTTTTCGCAAAAGAAGAATTTAAAAATATATTTTTTATTACTATTTTTGTAAGTAGAAAAGTTTAATTTAATTAAATCGGGCTTTCACCATTTCGCGTTGGATTTAAAAAAGAATATTTCTTGTGTTTTTTAAATTTGCAAATTGAAATTTATTGCATTTAAACTTTTTTTTAAGAAAAAAGTATTTATTATTTGATTTTCTTATAACAAAATAATTATTAAAAACAAAATTAAATAAAATTAATTATTATAAAAAAATAAGCATTAATTATTTAAAATTATTATAAAAAAATTAATTATTACTTATTATAAAAAAATTTGCAACTGAAATTCAATAAAGAATGTTCATTAAAATCGATGAAAAACTTTTTGGATATATTTTAATTAATTTTTTAATTTAATAATTTTTAATTTATTGAGTTTTTACTTTTTATTTAGTCATTTTAAATATATTTATTTTTTATTTATTAATTTTTTATTTATTTATTTTTTATTTATTAATTTAACATTTTTTATTTTTTATTTATTTATTTAAAAAATGTGTATTTAATGCTTATACATTTTTTGAAATATTTAAAGATATTCCTATAAATTAGATCAGCAAACTTAGATCAAGATATAGTACATATATTATATATTTTAGCACAAATGTTTTCAAAACTGAGTCGGAATGCTAGCAGCTCAGCTATTATGAATTAACATTCTGCTAACGTAGGCATGCTTAACAGCTGTAAGCATTAACATGCCACAACAAGTTCTTCAGTTCGATGCAACATGGCGTATGCGCAACTTGTTGTAACAAGCAAGCAAGTTTAACAGCCTCAAACTCGCTGAGCTGCTGGCAACTGCCGCAGTTTCTGGGCAACTGCTTTGGCAACTACATCCATGCAGCGCGTTGATTATCTTTGGATTATCAGAAACTATTTTAGTCACGAGTTTCAGGACATGAATTTGCTTATCCATGTTACAGGTCAAACAAATTGTGCACTGTAAATTTTATAACTTTGGCAAGACAGAGATATTCTGATATATATATATATATACATATAAATATGTATTTTATGTTATATATGTATGTTTGCCACAGATTCACGTTGAACACGCTTTCCACATTTTATTTCATTAACACGTAAATTTCACTTTAATTAATATATAAAAATCGCCAGCAGACGCATAACTAGCTGTGGGCACTTGTTCGTCCTGTTGTCGGAATTTGGCCATAAAGTTAGTTTGTACTTTGGGCACTACTTGTGGTCCAATTTGTGACCCAGACCATGGAGCAGGCCAGACATATAAACACGCCCCCAGCCCAGCCCAGCCCAATGCATTTTATTTGTTTTTTGCTTGAATATCTGAGCATAAAATGTTGAAAGCAGCCGCTGCACGTGCGCAGCAAGTTTAATTATCTGTATCAAGTTGTGAGTGTGTGAGTGTTTGTGGTGCGGAGTGTGTGTGTGGTGTGCGGTGTGTGGTGTGTGAGGCTGTGTAATGGGACGTCATGTGGTGCATATGGTCAGTGGTCCAGTGTCTGCTTGATGCTTTTCTAGTCCATATGAACTTGGACGGCCAGCTTTGCAGTCTAAACACCAAATTGAAATTAAATGTTTGCTGGGCAGCCTCGAAAAAGTTGGCAAAGGCAGCTTAAAGGTTTCTTGACTTTGTTGCTTTTAAAAAATAAATATAAAAAAAATTCCTTTGAAATAAAACTGTTTTTAATATTGAAAAAATATAAAATTAAATAAAACTTATTAAAATTATAATAATATATTGAAATATAATAATAATACATTATAATTTAAAAATAATTAAAAAAAATTAAATTAAATTAAATTAAATATATGAAAAATATAATAATAATATATTTAAATTTAAAAAAAAGTGATAATATATAAATTCATAAATAAAAATAATTACAACAAAAATAAAAAATATTTATTAAATATATTTAGTTATAGATATATTTAAAAAAAATATTTATTAAATATATTTAGTTATAGATATATTTAAAAAAAAATATTTGTTAGACAATATTTTTATTTATTTAAATGTCAGTTTTTCTTTTTTCTTTCTTTTTGAGTATTTTTTTACCACTTTCTACATGAGCTATATTTCATTAGATTTTGAACAATATTTTCTGCATTTCTAAATTTATTTTAAAATATATAAATATAAAACTCAGCAAACATATCAAGTTATGCAGAGGCTTTAAATTAAAAAAAAAGAGAGCTTAAAGAATTTATTTGACTTTTAAAATTTCGGAACTTTATTTTGTGCTTGGCCTTAAAACAAAATAAGAGAAAATTGTTGTAAGGCTTAAATTTCATTTTGGCACCTAAGCGGAGGGAGACTACAGACAGAGATAACGAAAGGTAGAAAGAGACAGAGAGAGAGAGAGATACTTGTGCATAATTTGCAAAGCAAATTGTAAATGCAACTGCATGAGAGAACTTTATAAATTAAATCTGAAAAACTTGCAAATATCTATAAACATAAGAAAATTATTTGACTTTAGCTAAATTTTTTAGTAAAAGTATTTAGTTAGAGCGCCAAGATCTCTTTTGCTTTAAACTGAAATTTGTATGCATGTCTGGCTGAGTATATTTTTTTCAGCACTGTCTATGTAAGATATTTTTTTTTTTTTGACCGACAATATTAATATGAATGACTGTCATGCACGGATGTTGGTGACTCTGTGTGTGTATGTAATTATGTCACTATGTGTGTGTGTGTGTGTGTGTGCAGCGAATCGTTAAATGTGCACGTGACAAGCGTGTAATGAGGAAGTCTTCAGTCTTCGGTCCTGTTCCTGTCTTCGCTCTTGGCCAATATGAAGCTTGTCTTTATATACTCACATATATCTCAAATATATATATATGTGTTCGCATTTTGCTGCAATGTAGCAGCATGTTACGCATACATATATTTCAATCATTTTAAGTGTGTTTGTGTTACAGGCAGCCAGGACAGCGCCAGCACAAGATTGTCCCTGTTCGTGCTGCTGCCGCTGCCTCGGCCGCTGCTGCTCGCTGCAGGGCATGCGACATGAAAATTGGACAATGATTTATGAGGCGTTAAGTCAAACTTCATATTAATTTCATTTCATTTTCGCCGCACTTTACGCTGCGGCTTTAAACTTTCAGGGGCAACGACCATTGAAAAAGAAATACAAATAATATGGCCCAAAGAAATCAAATAAGATTCGACTGCCGCTCACATTGCGACTGGGCAACCAGAAACGTGTTATGAATTTACAATAACATAAATCAGTTGTGTTAAGAAATTCTCATGCCCCAGTAAAAAAGTATAGCACAGTTTTTGGGCCAACAAATGTTTTACTTTAAATTCACTTTAAAAGATATATAAAATAATTTTTTTAAAATATAGTTTTCAACTCTAATGCAATATAAATTATTATACAAAAATATAATAATATATAATTATATGTTTTGAATTTAAATTTAAATTATATTAAATTATTTTTTATATTTTTATTAGGTTACAAAAAAATTTAAAAAAGTAATTTCTATTTAATCATAATATTAAAAAAACATATTTTAGTGGGTTGCAGCAATAGTTTATTTAGTGTAATAAATATAAATAATAATTTTAGTGTTGAAAAAATAGTTCAAAATGAAAATAAATTGTTTTTAAATAAGTAAATATTGAAATTAAATAGTTATATACTATATTTTAAATATTTATATAATATATATTAAATATTTATATAATGTATCTCAAATATTTATATAATATATATTAAATATTTTTGTGAGTTGCAATTATATATATTTATAAAAAGTTTTTTGATTTTAATTTAAAGCAACTCAAAAAAAATGTGGAAATTTCGTAGAACTTATAAATAAAAAGAAAACCTCACACACTCGCTCAAAGATACATTTCATTTTGAGTTTTAGCTTCGGATTGGTCTCTGGGCCTGGGCCACACGGCCTGCCCCCAAGCATAATCCTAGGGACGCCCCACAATTGTATAGCTAGTGTAATGCGAGCATTTTATTTCGCACACACACTTGAGTGGGCAATGCGTGTGTGTGTGTGTGTGGAGAATAACTTGTGGCATGCTTCGAGGCGTTGGCCAACAGTGGCAACAGCCGTTGGCGGCCAGCAAATTTCACTCTCTCGTGTGGTTTTTGTGCTTTTCACACTTGGTGTGAACCGAAAATGCCCACACCAAACGTGCGACTGCCCGACTGCCCCTCGCTCGCTTATTGCTCGCTGAAGCGTTAACCATGGTCAATAAAAAATTTATTTAGACAACCGCAGCAACAACTACAACAAGAATAACAGAAACAGGCATTCAACCACAATCACATGACGTATACGAAATTTGTGCTATGCGCTGATAAAAAATTTGTGACCAGACGAAAAAAGGTAAATAAAAGGAAATGCGGAATATTTAGTTGTTGTTTTTGATTTTCTTTGCCATTTTACTCGCTTTGATGCTGAGTGTTGGCACTTGATTTATTTTTACGCCAAAATATTTCAAATAATTCATATTTTATTGACTAGACAACAGCGTCGAGGCAGCTAAAGTAACCAATTGATATACAGATAGAGATAAAGCGAAATGCGACAACAATTAAGTTTCCATTGGTCGCTTTTCATTTCGGTTAACTCAATTTATTTATGCTACATTTTTCAAAGAGCCCAGTTTTTTGTTGCTTGGAGTCTTGTTGATTGAGCGTTTGGCCATTGTTGAGTTTGAAGTGCGCTTCCCGCTCGAATTGCGCACTTTTATTGGAATTATATGCGGCGCTTAATTGAGTCAAAAGCAATCAAAGTGATGGCTGGATAAATTTTAATAAAACTGAGCGGCTTAATGCCTGCATTTAGGGCATTCACATTATAATGCCAATGATTTAATTATTTGTTTCCTTTTTATCCACTTTATGCTGGTGATAAATGCGGCTTAAAATTCAAAAATCAAAATTTTTGATCAGTTATTAATTATATATAATACTTTTATGTCACTCTTTTTTGATTGCCCATTATATATATATTGAATGATCATAAGCAGTTGTGTAATAATGAATCGATTTAAGATATCGATACATCGACTTAGTAAAAAGTAATCGATTTATCTATTTAATATATCGGTAATTCGACATATTAAACATCAATTGATTTCAGATATCGATAAATCGACTTAATAAAGAACAAAAGATTTAAAATATCGATAAATCGACTTAGTAAAACGCAATTGATTTAAGATATCAATAAATTGACTTAATAAACAGCAAAAGATTTAAAATATCGATAAGTCTACTCAGTAAAACGCAATCGATTTAATGTATCGATAAATCGACTTAGTAAAAATCAATCGATTTAATAATAATAAATAATAATAATAAATAATAATAAATAATAATAATAAATAATAATAAATAATAATTAATAATAATAATAAATAATAATAAATAATAATTAATAATAATAATAAATAATAATAAATTTACAACTATTTTTGTATAATTTTCTAATATCATGTAATATGATTACTTAACTTAATTTATAATTTTCGTCAATTCAAGTATATTTAAATTTAATTATTTTTCTTTTTTGCTAAGACTATATTTTCACATACAATACTAAGACTATTTATATATAAAATAAAAATAAATGTTGTCTTTTTTATTATAATTTTCTATATGATTAGTTAAAAATATTTATAATTTTCGTCAATTGACATTACGCCCTCAATCGAACGCATTCAGCGCACTGTGTATTAGGAGCTTACAGCTGACCCAATGTTAAATGCTTGACAATTTAAAACTGACATGAATCAAAGGCAAACAACAATATTTGCGAACTTTTGTCAATTGGCTGGCAGCGGGCGGGTCGGGGGCGGGTGTCAGCAGAAATGTTCATGCTTAATTAGTTTTAATGCGTAATAAGCATATTCCAGCGTAATTAGCCAAAAGCATGACAACAACAACAGCAACGGCAACTTCAACGGCAGCGGCAGCAACAAGGCCAAACAATTCCGATTGCAATGGCAATCGCAATTTGATGCCTTAAAGTATGCAATGCACATATTCAATTATTCATAGTTGAAATTGCAATGGGTAATGAAATGAAATCAAAAGCTGAATATGCCATATGCCAAAATGTAACCAGCATCATGTTGTTAATGCCAAACACTCGCCCCAAACTGTCCTTCTCTCGCTCTGTCTCACTCAATGTCTATCTCTCTCTGTGCGATTCATGAATGCAGCGAAATGCCTTAGAGCCAACATTGACATCATTCCACTCCATGGCTATGCTCGTAATTACACTAATCTATGTATATTTTGAGCTGGTATGAGTATCGCTCTCTCTTTCTGTCTCTCTCTCTCTCCCTCTCTCTCTCTCTGTGTGTGTGCGGCAACTCGTTTGCATCTGAAATTGACCCTGGAGACATTTTCGTTGCCCAGAAAAGCCAAACCACATTTATTGTTTGACATATTGTTGTTGTTTTTGTTGCATGCGAATGATTCGATTTGTTGCTCAACTTGTTTAATTGTCCCCAGCATCAACTGTTTGTTCCATTGTTTGCTTAATTTGTTTATCCTGCTTCTCTATTAGTTAATCATTTGGCTGCTGGAGCCATGTGAAAATTAAATATTGAAATCCATCAACAATTAGTTTAGCCTAGATCTAGAGAGGTTATTCATATTTATCTTGATTTAATATACAACTATTATATTTCATCATATTTCCTCATGTTTTACTAATTAATTTATCATGGCAATGGGAAAGGAGTGGAAAATATATATATTTTATATCTGTATAAATCTTCTTCGCTTCCAAAGTGGCATAAGAAGCACACTCAAGAAGGCAACTCTACGCAGGGTAACTTCTAGTCGTGCACACCGGAATTATGTTTAAAAAAAAAAAAAAAAAAAATCTAGTCTGAATGGTTATACTTTAGCACCAACATCTTGTTTACGAATTCGTAGCCCAAAAGCAAAATAGCACCACCGGGCACCATTCGAAAGACCACCGGCAGCAGGCCCTTGTACAGTGCTGTCCAGCCCTCCTCGTGGCAGATTTTCAAAAAAGTATTGACGGTTCCGTAGTATTTGACTTCACCCGGCACCGGCTGCGGACCCTGTATCCTCGTCTTGACTATATCTAGTGGAAGACTGGCCACACAGCCAAGCAAGCTGGCCACACAGGCGATTGCAAAGCTGCGCAAAAAGTCGTGGACCGGGTGGTCGCAGGAGGGCGTCGCATCTCGAACTGTCCAATAGAACCCGAAATACAGGACATTGAAGACAATATTTCGAGCCACCATCGTTGGCAAGCCTTTGTAGAGTCCTCGGAAGCCATAGCCGTCATTCTGAACTATATGCCTTGCCACCTCTATCGCGGGATACCTCTTACGGCTTGCCTGCTGTGTAATTTTGATTATCTCGAAAGGGGTTTGCACCATTGCCTCTACGATGCCGCCCAACCCACCGGCATATGCATAAGTCGACGGGACCGGCAATTTAGCACCAAACATAAAGTACGGCACGGATTGATCGAATACCAGAAACTTAATTGATCGCTTCGGCGTATCGACCACTAGCAATGGCACTATGCCTTTCCAGAACGCTGGTAGGCCTTCCTGGCGAAATATTTTCCTAAAGGCATCCAGCATACCAGAGTAGTGATCGGGCCCTACGATCATGTTGCTCTGCAACTGCAGTCGAGTCGTGATAACGTCCAAGGGCTGCAGCAGCAATACATCCACAAAACTCGCGCAACCCCCTGCGATAAATTGAAAGACTGGATTTTGTGGTGGAGTATAGTGCGGATCTCTTTCATGATGCACTGCCGATTTAGTCATAAATTATATCTAAACGTCCTAATTAAATTTTTTTTCTTAAATTTTTCATTGAAATTTTTTTTGCAAATTATCTTAAACTGATTAAAATTTCAAAGGACTAGACATTCTGGCTCAATAGTACATTATACTAGTTCCGACAGTTCCTTAAAAGAAGGCGTGGCAGAGCCCATAAAGCATTTCTTTCTAAGGACGACCAGCTGAGTCGGTCTAGCCCTGTCCGCCAGCAATATATATTCCTGTACACCATAAGAACTGGAATTTTTTCATTTTTCCGATAACACTTTCGATAAACATCGATTTTTACACTTTACTTTGTAAGCTTAGCTGGAATACCACATATATTCACTTTTCTGTAGGCATTGCTCTACTGAATATTTTGGATTTTAGAAACGTCCTCCATTACCCTCTTTCCCAAATTTTGGGTATCTTCTAGTCGGGCAGTGCCGACTGGAGCAGCTTGTTAATCAAATTTTGTTGAAATGAGAAAGTTTATTATCTAAACGTTAGCACTAGCATCTTGTTGATAAATTCGTAGCCTAAAAGCAGGATGGTACCGCCGGGCACCATTCGTATCACCACTGGGACCAGGCCCTTGTACAGCGTCGTCCAGCCCTCTTCCTTACATATTGTGAAGAGAGTCGTGAAGGCGTGTCTATACTTGACTGTACCCGGCACCGGCTGTGGACCCTGTATCCTCGTCTTTGCCGTGTCCAGTGGTAGACTTGCCACACAGCCCAGTAAGCTGGCTGCACAAGCGAGGGCAAAGGTGCGCAAGAAATCGTAAAATGGATTTTTGTACGTGGGCGTTGCGTCACGAACTGTCCAATAGAATCCGAAAAATATGGCATTGAAGACAAAATTTCGAGCCACAGTCGTTGACATGCCCCTGTACATTCCTCCGAAGCCGAAGCCGTCATTTTTAATTATATTCTTTGCCACCTGCATCGTAGGAAGCCGCTTCAGGCTTGCCTGCTGTGTGACCTTCACCACTTCGAATGGGTTTTGAATAGATGCTTCCACGACGCCCCCCAATCCACCAGCCAACGCATAGGTCCGCGCGGTCGGCCGCTTCGCACCAAACATGAAATACGGCTTGGATTGCTCAAAGACCAGAAACTTAATCGTTCGCCTCGGTGTATCAACTATTAAAACTGGCACTATGCCCCTCCAGAATACGGTGATACTCTCCTTGAGGTACATCTTTTTGATGGCATCCGACATGTTCGAATAGTGCTCAGGCCCAATTTTCTGCAGCTGCATCCGAGTCGTGATCACATCCAACGGCTGCATCAGCATCGCATCTATGATGCTCGAGCAGCCGCTTGCGATTATTTGAAAGAGTGGATTGGGTGGTATCTGGCGCGGTTCATGTCCATTTTTCTGTTTCAATTTAGTCATAAAGTAAGGAAATACTTTTAAATATATATATATGTATAACTACAATAGCTCTCCACATGGAGGTTGGTTTACAAATTTGTTTTATTAATTTTTCATTACAATTCTTTATGACAAAACTGATCGAAATTTCAAGTGAATAGACATTTAGACATAGACATTGTCAATTTCGAAATCTTTATTATTGTAGCCATTTTACCTATGAACAATATGCTATATACTAATTCCTACAATTTCGTATTAAAGGGATCATTTTATGGGCTAGCATTGGTACCTTTTGCTCTATAAGATACTTTTGTATCTTTTCAGAACTTCTCTATATAGCAGTGATAATTCGTATATATATTTATGTCTCGCAAATAAGAGGCAATCTTATAGATATTATATTATTATATACCTCAGATACTATTTTCTAGCTTACAGATACTTCTGCATTCTACAGATTATCTCGTATCTTAAAGTTACTTTTATATCTCATAAATACTTTTGGGTTCTTTCAGAACTCGTGAATCCTTCAGAAGTTGTATGATATTAAAGCTATTTGTGTATCTCAAAGATACAAATTCTCTTGTATATCAAAGCTGCTTTTCTAACTCACAGATACTTCAGTATCATTGAAGAGCTCTTGCATCTAGAAGAAGTTTAAGCACATGAAAGATACTTTTGTATCTTATAGATACTTTTGTATCTTATAGATATTTTTGTATATTTTAGATACTTTTGTATCTTATAGATAATTTAGTATCTTATAGATATTTTTGTATATTTTAGATACTTTTGTATCTTATAGATAATTTAGTATCTTATTGATACTGTTGTATCCTAGAGATACATATGTATCTTATAGATACTTTTGTATGTTATAGATACTTTTGTATCTTATAGATACTTTTGTATGTTATAGATACTTTTGTATCTTATAGATACTTTTGTATCTTATAGATACTTTTGTATCTTATAGATATTTTTGTATATTTTAGATACTTTTGTATCTTATAGATAATTTAGTATCTTATTGATACTGTTGTATCCTAGAGATACATATGTATCTTATAGATACTTTTGTATCTTATAGATACTTTTGTATCTTATAGATACTTTTGTATCCTATAGATATTTTTGTATCTTATAGATACTTTTGTATTTTATAGGTACTTTTGTATTTTATAGGTACTTTTGTATCTTATAGATATTTTAGTATTTTATAGATACTTTTGTATATTATAGATACTTTTGTATCTTATAGATACCTTTACCTTAAACTAACTAACTAAAACATTATTAGCTATCTGCCAGCCACAACTCCGGCTAACATGCTCGCTCCAAACACTCTCGCTTACCTGCACTAATTGCCAACTGCTGGCCACGCCCAGTGGCTGCCCAGTGACCACACAATTAAGTGGGCGTACCAAATGGTCAAGAAGTGCTGCAGCAGTAGTCAAAAATCAACGAGCGAACGTGGAGGAAACTCTTCAGTGGCTTACTTAAAGCAGCGTCCCCAACACTGCACATAAATTAATTACAATTCGCTTGTAGATGTGTTAGACTCGACTTGTTGTTGCTGTTGTCAGTTGTCTCGTAATTGTTGTTGTTCTCGCTGTTATTGTTCTTGTCGAGCTAAACAATTAAGTGCAAATTGTTAAACATGCAGAGCTGCGGTTTGTGTCCCTATTTTCAGTTCCTGTCCCATCTCCACATCCTACACCATTGAGTGTCGCTCGGGCTGGCTGCCTGAACCTGAGACGCCCCCCAAAAGACAAGCTGCGGTTTTGCATTTGACTGACTTTTAGAGTGGAAACTTTATGCGAGACTTTACATTGTTGTTAGTTGTTTAAGTCATTAAGTAGTTGAAGCTGAGGTTAACAAGTTGGGGAAATGGAGAGTATGCCGACTAGTCAATACTCTGTAAACTGAAATTGAGTGGAATTTGGCTTGCAGGCAATAGATAAAGCAAAGTATAGGGATTTATAAGTGCCTAAATTAAAGCTAAGACTTTACCTTATATGCATATATAAGTTAAGCTTATATAGTTTAGTTTAAGAGCTATCCTAACAAAAACATTTGTATTCTGTATCTCAAAGTTGGGTTTACTTGCAATAGATACTTTTGGTGCTTTTAGATTGATTTGTATTTCTTAGCTACGTAACTATAAACACCCTATAAATACTCTTTCCATCAAACAATTCTTTTGTATTTAATAGAAACTAAAAAATCTTAAAGATACTTTGAGTAGAGAAGTTTTGTATTTCACTAATACAAGTTGCTTACTTTAATTTGTTATAGATACTTTTGTGTCTTCTCTATAATGGAGTAAGATCATTTTACTTGTTGCAGATACTTTTGTATCTTTTACAATTGAATCTTACTCTATCACCTCACAGTTACATTTTTATCTAGTAGATACTTTTGCTTGTTAAAGATACCTCTGCATCTTATTCAATTGTATCTAACCCATTTCACTTTCACATCTTGTGGATACTTTTACCATCTAACTACTATCGAGGGCATACTATCTAGCCATAGCAACAGCTCGCCAGGCCAGCATTAAAAATGTAAAAATTATTGCCGTAAATCAGTGTTAGTTTTACGCCTTTTTGGCCGAAGCACCTGAATGGCTGTCGTGCGGCAGTCATGAGTAATGTAAGTTCATGAAAGTCACACCTGTGGGCGGTTGCTCAAACCAACAATTATGCTAATGTGGCCCAGTCCGGCGATGTCAATCCAACATAATTGCTAACAAATTAGTCATGGTCATACTGGGCCAGCTACGGCAGCTGCTACGGCTACGGCTACGGCAACGGCAACGGCAAATGAGTGTCTGGGCTGTCGGAGTCCATTGTGCTCCCACTTGACTTGTCGGAGGCGAAGTTAAACACGCTGCATTGTCTAGCTGTGTGTGTGTGTGAGTGTGGCTGTCTCTGTGTGTGTGTGTAAATGTGTTTCCCTGTGTGTATCCTGGCAATTTGCGTGTCACGCTGCACAACTGCCAAGCAGGCAGTCAGCCAGCTCAGGGCAGAAACCAACTGTGGCATTTGCCAGCCCACTTAGCCAGCCCGCTCACCGGGCCCAATGAAGCAAATGAGTTTCATTTCATGTCCTTCAAACAGACGCTTGTCTCTGCGTGAGTGAGTGTGGCTGTGTGCGCTCTCAGTCCTGGCCGGCAGCAGACTAAGTTGGCCCTAACTGTTTGCATAGCTGGCGGCAGTTCCTGCCGGTATTCCAGCCGTGTTCTTAAGCGGCTCTCGCCTTTTGAGTGCTGCACTTTTGATGGAGTGCGTTAAAATTTATATTAGAATATTAACTAAATGAATGAGCTACTTAGGCGCACGGAAATAGCGCCACTTTGTAGCTTAGTTAATGTATGCAGCATCATGCCGATGCAAATAATGGATGGCATATTGATATATAGACTACTATAGAGTAGGTGGACTTGACTTGAAGAAAAGCGACCTGAAAGGTTATTTTGTGATATTTATTATAATAAAGTAGAAAACTGAAGAAGTTTATTGCGAACTGGAAACTGGGTTTAGATAGTGTTAAGAGTCTAAAGAGCAAAGACTGGACTTTAGACAAATAATATTTTAATATTTTTTTCAAATATTTACTTACTTAAATATATTTAAATTTTTTTAAATATTGAAAATATTTTAAGAAAAAATTATATATAAAATACTTTATTAATATTTATTAAATATTAATATTAATATTAATAATATTAAAACTAATTTTTAAATATTTTAAGTATTAATATTATATTATAAATATTTAAAAATACAAAATATTTAATTTGTATAGAAATATTTCTTCAACTCAAGTATCTATATATAGATATAGAATGATATATAGATATATAGATTTTAGAATCTTTCTATAAATATTCTGATAATTTTGTACATTTATTGACAATTAAATTATTATTTCTTTCGCAATCTCCTTCAACCCAAGCAAGTTTAGGGCCTCTCTTAGTCTGATTAAAGCTCATTTTGCTTCAACTCTTAGCGCCACTATAACAAACTCGGAAACGTATTTGATTTACATAAATTCTTCGGCTGGTAGTTTGCATTTGCCATTATGCAGCCCTCGGGCCTTTTTACACATCAACACTTTTTTTTCGCTTTCCTCTGCTTCTTCGGGCTTTATCAAATTTGCTTGGCTCTGATATGGCGTCTATTTGTGGCTCTAGTCAGCAGCCATTTGGCTGACAGGAGCTCCCGTTTCGTGCTTCTTGTCATTTTAAAGCCATTTGATGTATGACAAATCAAATTTGACAAACTGCCAACAGTTGTTTTGCATCTTTGCAACATTTTTCACCAGCTCCGTTGGGCGGGTGGAGGGTGAGCGAAGCCCTTTGGTTTCCCACCCAAGTGCGTGGCGAGAGACATGTGAAATCAACGCTCTACTCTTTCACATTAATACTGTATAATATTCAAAGCGAGAGGGAAAACAGAGTGAGAGTGAGAGCGACAAGAATTTGCATACTCACGACATGACGTGCTGAAAATGGAGCTAGGGGGGCTTTAACAGAGAGAAAGGCAGAGAAGACAACAGATGTAATGAAGTTGCTAATGATATTGCAGAAATTTAAAACCGGAGCCCAGATATAAGCTGGCGCAGCCGTAGCTGTGGCATTGCAAAACCTGAATAAGATAACTAAACACGTACGGGCTGCCATCGGCGAGCGGAGAGGCGAGGAGAGAACCCAAACGAAAATTGCGCCAAGGCTTGCTCTGACACTTGGGAAATAAAAAGAGTTAGCCGTTTGCTTCATTTCCTTTCCCCAATTTTCTTTTTTTTTTTTTTTGTTTAATTTCGTGCTCAATCCCCCTATATCATACTATATATTTTAAATAAAAAGTCAAGTGAAGCGCTGCTGACTGGCTGACAGTCCAACTCGTAGCCGGCAAAACGTGCGCTCAATCAAGCGCCTCTGCTGCGGCTGCGGCTGCGGCTGCTGTTGCCTCTGCTGAGCTTCAACTGGGGAAATTTACAAGTCACACACACTCGCAGCAGCCCAAAGTGTAAGACAAGCGAAAGGCTAAGGATGTGGTCGGAGCTTCCGCTGCAATTGCAGCGGCGACGACTTCACGATTCTCTCTTGACTCCGGCTGCCAGTCGACGCTGCGGCATATCGCATCAAAAATTAAATCGCGAGCGTAAAAAATATGCAATTTGCTCGATTTGAGCATGATTTCGCATAGCCTTCATTCAAAATATGCGTACAGAGAGCGAAATCTATTGGGAAACCATAAACAACATTGTGGATGAACAATTTTTTATAGATAGTCAAAAAAGTTGACTTCAGTCATTGTTTCTAATCACAGAAATATATTTACTATAATGAAAACATTTCCCAATATTTATATTCTAAATAAAAAATATATACAAATATTTAAAATTTTATTAAAATTTTAAAAATATTTAAAAATGAATTTTAAAATATTATATATGTTTCTTTATAATTAAATTTAAATTTTAAAAAAATATACACAAGGTGTGTCTTTAATCTTAATTATCAATAAATATATATTTAAATAATTATGTTTGTAAATATTTATATTTAGACTATAAATATTTGGAAATATGCTCTTTACCGTTTTTTTTTTTTTATGGCATTGATATATTAATTTAAAATATCTAAAGCTCTAATAACAGAGAATCAAATTACTTAAAAAAAATATATTGAACATATTTTAAAATTATTATTATTATTTAGAATATTTGTTGAATAAATATATGTATGTTTTTTAAGTATATATAATTATCAGAAAGTCTATTAAATTATTTCTTTAATTTCTTATTTTTTTTGTTTTTATTAAAAATTAATCATAAAAAAATAAATAAAAAAAATATATATTTAAAATATTTGTTGATTGTAAATGAGTTAATATTTAGTAATAATAGTAATAATTAAACATAATTAGTTTTTATTAATATATATATTAATTTGTATAAATATTTTCTTAAATTAATTTAAATATATATATTTATTTTATATACATATATTTTTTTTATATATGTATATAGTATATATGTATAATATATCATTTATTTTCAATATACATAATTCTCTTTGAATCAATAATATATAAATACGTATTTATCTATCTATCTATTTCTACGTCTCCATTCAGTTTATCTATATTTATTTGATTTTGGATACACTACAATAACTCTCCACCATTTTCTCCGAGTGTATTCAAAAAGAAAGCATACCCATAATACACATGCTGATGAGTAGTCGTGCGTGCAGCGCCCTTTTCCTTCTACAGATATAAATGCAAAAAAAAGAGAAGATGCAGGGAAAAAGAAATATTTTAGAGCAGAGAGCGCTACATGTGCCGCTGCCAAAAAGTGGACCCCAAGGATATGGTGTCAGTTTGGCAAGTTATTGCATTGCATCGAGCCCCGCTCCTGCCCAATGCCCAATGCCCGATGCCATTGATGGGAACTGGGCTCAGTTAGCATTCACTATCTGCCACTCCCCCCGACGCCTCTGCCGCCGCCGGTGCCCTGTGGCGCCTTTGACTTCCATACGCTTTTTGATTGTTGTGCGACTGTCGCTCAACATTCGTAGCTCGAAGGGAGCTGCTAGCTGGAAGCTGTGTGTGTGCTCCAAGCTTCGACATTTGCCGTTTGCCGTTTGACTACATGCATGACTGACTTTGAGTGGAAGTTCATATTGGGTCTAGTCATGGTTTCCTACGTCTCTGCTGTGCCCAAAATTACTTTTGCACTGTCGCTTTGTACATTTTATATGTATTTGTACATTATATATTTTAACAAGACGAAGAAGTTGCACCAAAGGGCTGGCCACCTGCAATGCCTGAATGGCACCTGGACGCCGCCTGCACTGGCCTGGGCTGGCTTCGATGTTAATTCTCCTGATCTAGGCAGCCGGCTAGCTGGCGAAATGTAGTTATCTGCATTTCTGTTGACGTGATATGTGAAGTTTTCGAGCCGAAACTTGAGACGCAGACGGCAAGTAAATTAGTAATCAATATGTAGGAAGCTAGCGAGCTAATGGCATTAGCCTGCTGCACAGACTCAAAGCTTTAACAGAACTCCGAGACGCGCTGTGAACTCCAGACTCCTTCAACTCTAAGCTTAATCAAAAAACTTGCCAGTCTGATGGCTGTTGATGTAATGCTACAACAGGAGTAGCAGTAGCTCCGGCAGTCGCTGTAGCTGGGGAGCGGGAGGCAGGACAACATCTTGTGATACACATAAAGCACTTTGTATGCATGCTGGCGACTTGTGGGCGCTGAGCCTGCAGCTCCAGCGTCTTTTATACCTCGTCCGCGTCCTGTGTTATGAATATAAATTTATTTCCCACGTCACAACACAAACACAAGGCACACACACACGCACACACATGTATACAGACATTTCACACATCGCGCATAATAATAATAATAAACGATAACGAAATTTACTTCCTAGAGAGACATACAGACATACATATCCCTCTCTCTCTCTATATATATATATATGGAGTATTCCTAGTTGGAGCGACAAAGCGCATCCTTCCTATTTCCGGCGTGTGCTCTTTATGAAATTTTATGTTGGCAAACTATTACAGTGCCTTAGCATATATACGCGCACGCCCTGCCGCTGTAGTCCGTGCTTTATAATTTGGTTAATGCGCCTGCTTTGGGCGCTTAGCTACGGCCTTAATGCACAGCAAGAATAGGATTTCAAGCTAGCGTTTTAGCTGAGAAGAAATGTAGTATTTATGTTTATTTATTAATAAATTGATGAGTAAAAGAAATTAAATTATTAAATGAAGTATTGAAAATATTGATTGATGAATGAAAAAATTAGGTAATTTTTTCATTCCTCATCGAATGCTAAAAATAATAAATATATAATTATATTATTTTATTTATAAATAAATAAATGTATTCCTCCTATACAAAATATTATAATATATTTATATTTTATTATATATGTATTTACTTTTTTGTTATTTCATTTAATTACTATATTATAATTTTATTATATTTATTTATTGGTTTTTTATTTAATTACTAATATATTATAATATTTCTAAACTAATAAAAGCTTTTTTATTTTCTTTAATTTATGTTTACCAACTTTTTTAATATATTAAAATTAAGTATTTAAGTAAAATATTATGTATATAAATCAAATTAATTTAAGCATAATTTATATTAAATAAAGAATATATATAGACTATTTTTAATTAAATATTTCTAAATATATTAGAAATATTCCACATTAATACATAAAATCTAATTAAATATAAGAAATATATTTAATCTATTTTATATATTTTTTAATTAATTATATAATTAAGTACATTTATTATAATTATATGTTTATTATAGTTACATATATATATTATTTTCTTAATATATTAATTTTAAGTCTTATATATATATGTATTGGCAAAAATTATAAAAAATTAAAAAAAAAAAAAAATTATATAAAAATAAAATTATAAAATACATTTTTTATAAGTTTCGTTCAAAACCAATATATTTAACTTTTTTTACTATTCAGTGTTTTATCTGTATATATATTTATATACAGTAACATACTAATATTTGCTGAAGTTTCTTAAAGAATGTCTTCCATAATTTAAAATGTTTTTATTATTTAAAACTCTAGTCTCACATGCCTATCATGAGATTCTTTAAAGTACTTTCAGTGATTCTAGGTAATCATATTTGTCATTCTCATGCACATTTCCTTAACTGATTGTTCAGTTCACTGATTATTCATGCTTAAAGTTACATGAGGCTGAGACAAAATTGAACTTGAATTATTGCTGTCTTTTAACAGACTGTGAATAATTTTGGCAATAATCTTAAAGCTCAGCCCAGATGAGGTAACTTTTGGCAAAATAACAAATATTTTATATACATATAAACATTTATATATATGTATATATATAGATATGTATATATATTTATGCGTAAATAAGTCTGCGTTGTATATGCTCGGCAATAGCTAGCGCAGCTGCTCGCCATTTTTCTAATACACGTTATATTGATGTAAGTTTTCATTACGCGTGGCGACAAAAACCCGCCGCAAAAAGTCAGTCCACACACAGCCAGACAAGCAATCTCTGTGTGTGTGGGTGTATGTATGTGTGCTTGGTACAACATTATGATGATGACGTTGACAAACCTACGCACAAGGCGATAAGGCAAGACGGCGCTTAGCTTAGATATTTTTATTTCTCTTTTCATATACGCTGTATTGGCTGTAAGAGGAGTATGCTGGTTTGATTATCTGAAATCGGTATTAATCGATAACACAGATTTCGATAATATAGTTTTATAAAATATGAATACACTTTTAATTATGCTATAGAGCATAGTACATATATGACCCAAAAATTATATTGATATGTAAGCAAACATTCGATATATATAGACATATCGATATCTATCGATTGTGATTTATTTTATTGATATATTCATAAAAAATACCCAAATTTCCCATCATTTCTGCACATATAGGGCATCTCTTAGTCGTCACGCATGCCCTCGGGGTGTGCTTGCTGGCTCGAGGAATCGCAGGAAACTCATCTAGAAAATTGTCAAAGTGACAGCTGTGCGAAAGTATTGTGACATGTGTTTAAATGAGCTGCATTTGCGATGGCTACGGCTGTGGCTGTGGCTATGGCTGGGCGCCTTAAAGCCACTTCCAAGTCAACTTAATTTTAGCTTGCGGCAACTTTTTTGAATGCCAAATGCAAACAGAGGCCCAGCCCCACAGACGTTTGGCAAACAAATACATGTACACACAGCGGGCGGACTTCCCCCCATGTTCTGTTTCTGTGTCGGCTGTGCATAATTTAAACGTTGCATGCTGCAGAGTTAACTGTTTTTGCGTGTGGCCAGTGGATTCAGTTGACCAGCTGCCATTTTTCAACAAGTTGGCAGCGCCATCTATCGACGGGAACTAGCTTTGAGCGCGGCAACTAAATTATCTGCATTGTTTGCGTTTGTCCTTTGCCAGCGAGAGCCGTTGCTTATATATTGCTTGTTGTTGTTATTGTCTGTCGATGTTGTTGTTGTTGTTGCTTTGTGGCAATTGTTGCAATTTAAAAGGCCTCGCCGGCCCATTTAGTGTGCCATGGCATAAATTTCGTGGCTAAATTGCGTATGCGCCGGGCTGGTTAGCTCTTTGCACCGCGTCTGTATCTGGCCGCGCGACTAGTTTATTGCGATTTTGTTGCCAACTGAAAACTAGCGTCGAACAATGAAATCAATTAACTAGTGGAGCACTCGCAGCCGGCCTGTAAATTGGAGCCTAATGAAAGCCAAACATAACGGCATTAAAGGGAAATATATATTGCCAGCAATTATTATGATATTCTAGAAGACTGTGGGTTATAGGACTCTTAAAGACTTAAGAACTTTCAGGGATTTCCCAAACTGTATAGTATATAAATAGTATATAAATTTGGGTATAGTATATAAATAGCAACACATTATGAATATTTATTAATATAAAGCTTAGTAATTTTTATACATTTTTTAAACATTTACAGGGAAGCTAAGTAATGAGTATTAATTAAAAAAACTGCTTGAACTGCTTTAATCATATCAAGTGACTAAACAATTCTGTTCAGTTTCAGCTCAACTGCTAAGCAGCGAGAGCCAGACAACTGAGTCATTCTATAAATATATTTTTTTTAATAAAAGTATTTTCTGGGCTATGTCTTATCTGTATTTGTTTAATCAGTGGCTCTGCTCAATCCGAGCACAAGTATAGCTCAGCTGGCTATCTCTAGAGACGTAGAAGGCAGAGATTTATAAATCTACATAATGATCATCATTATAGCTATGTATATTTCAATTAGTCGCCAGAATTGTATATTGAACGAATTATCAGTAGCAGTAACAAAATATGACTTTCGAATAATGCAAGCTTTAAATAATAAACACTTTAAATTAAGTTAATATAATTATTTTTTATTTCCCAAGTAGGTAGAATATATCTTGACTCTACTGTGAGAGATATAGTTTACTATATTAAAGCCAAGAAATATATTGAATATTGAATATTGAATAATATTAGTAAAACAAAAATATATAAAATATTTATTATTAATTTTAGTAAGTAAATACTTGCTTTTTCCTATTCAAAGGAAAATATTTATTTAATATTTAATATTTTAATATTATGTATAAATTTTTATAAAAACACATAACTCGCTTGATTTCTCAAAGTATTTTATTTTATATATATTTTAAATTATATAATATTATTATTTTATTTATATAATATTTTATATATAAACATTCACAGGCCATGGCAATATATAACTTATATAAATATTATATTATATAAAAATATAAATTTACTATTATAAAACATTTCCTCATTTCATTTGGCTCAGTCTCTATTATCGCTTTCAACTGTCTCTGGCCTGATGCTGGCCGATATTTGGCTACTATTTCAGTGTCAGGAAGTCAGATGAAAGCCGCTGTAGTCGTGCGCTGGCCTGGCACACGACTCGTTAATCATTTGGCTGCAGAAATTACGTATACGTCACGTGTAAGCGGTCAGATAAGCGGCTCTCGTCGCTGGCATTGGGCAAGGTTAACGCTGCGGCTGACACTTCAGCACAAAGAGGGCTTTCGCATTTGATAAATGAATGTAGTTTTGCACATGTAACGGGTTCAAGGTGACTAACGCCAAGCACCTGGCTTGGCTGCGTGCCCAACTCAAAGATGCTGCCAAGCGCCAAGCTCCAAGCTAAAAATTATGCAAATGAGCGCAGACAAAGGAGACTCAAACAATTTGTCAGCCATGCCCCGCCCTGAAAACTTTGCGCACAGACAAATCAATATGAGCCAAGCCGCTCGTAATTGCAATTAAAAAACTTGGCCTAAAAGTTGGCCAAGTCGCAAGACGTGACTGTGGCAAAAGGCGTGCGCTAATTAGGCAGGCAAAATCAATAGGGAGACATATGAGCTGCGATCGGAATATATATATATATATGTATCGGGAAAAATCAATTCACACTGCAGCTGGAGGGGGCTAGACAGGGCGTGTTTGCAGCTCTCATTGCGCATACGACGCGTTGTATCAAAATCAAAGTCACAAAAATCTGACGTGGCGTAGAAAGCAGAGAGGGAGAAGGAGAGGGAGCGGGAGGACGAGCCAGGATGTTGGCGTATTGCAGACTTTGGCTGTTGCATTTTACTTGCTTTGCGTTGTCATTTAACTGTCAGTTTGTCTGTGTGTCCGTGTCGCACGGCTGTCGCTTAAATGTCGCCCAGGGAGCTCAGCAAATGCGTCGCAAGCTTTTTCCTGTTCTTTTTCTGTTTTCTGTTGCCACCAGACAGTGGCCATAAAACTGCGCAACACATGTGGCATGTTCACGTGTGTGTTAATTGTGGCGGAGTGAGAGGAGTCAGAGGAGCAGGAGCAGGAGCTGAAATGCCGCTCAAGATTTGGCCAAACTCTATTAAGCTTTACTTTCTGGTTCGATGCAGCTTATGGCTTAGCTGCAACTAGCAAAATATCTATATAAACATATAAATATATGTTTATATATAAATTCATTTATTTAATACGTATATAAACTTACAAAGTTTTGCTTTTGCTAATTACCTGCAAGAATTTGTCAGCTGGCAAATGCTTAAAAACTTTCATTTTAGTGTGAATTGGCAAAAGAAACTTTATCAGGCTTAAGCCTTAAATAAATGTTGCAAAAACTTGTACTTTAAACTGTTTAGTTAAGATACTGTGGGAAAACAGTATAAAAATCTTATACAAATAAATATTTTATTTATATATTTTAGAGTTTATTTTTAATAATTTATATTTTATTTTTATATTTTATATAGTATATTTTATAGTATTTTATAGTATATTTTATATTATATTTTTTACTTTTTATATTTAATATATATATTTTTTAATATTTAATATTTTATTTTTTATATTTTATTTTTATATTTTATATTTTATGTTTTATATTTTATATTTATATTTAATATTCTATCATTTAAGTATTATATTTTATATTTTATTTATATATTATATATTTTTATTTTATATTTTATATTGTATATTTTATTTTTTACTTTTTATATTTTATATATTATTTTTAATATTTAATATTTTATTTTTATATTTTATGTTTTATATTTTATATTTTATATTTTATATTTATATTTTATATTTAATATTCTATGTTTTAAGTATTATATTTTATATTTTATTTTGTATATGTTATATTTTATTTTTTGTTAAATTATATTTAATTATTTATGTCTTATATTTTACAGATTATATTGTATTTTTTATTTTAAATTTTATATTGTATATAAATATGTTTCTTTAAATTATATTTCAGCTCCTGCTTAAATTATCTTCAATTCTGGAAATCTTCAATAAACAAATAAAGTTTGGCATGTGTGCAAAAGTTGTCTAACGCCTGTCGAATGGCTGAAAGTGCTTAGAAAATTGAAATACCTGCTTAAGGGCAAAACTAATAACGATGCAACTCTGGAAGTTGAGAAGAGAAGAGTACACATTAGAGGCTTAGTGATCTCAAAATCAACTTAGATAGCTGACGATGAGCACGTAGAACATTTGGCATCGTCAACTCCTGAGTCTAAACTGACCAGCGTATCTCTTAGGAACAGCTGTAGTCAATATTGCAAAGATTGAGCGAAGTCTACAAGTCAAAGATCGAATATTTCAGACTGATGTACATGTAAGTAACATAAAAATAACAATATAATATCAAATATTGTTTTCCAATTGCAACTTCCTTTGTCCACACTGTTCGCTTAACTTCACCTGAGCTACTCAATTACACTCCCCCCTCTAGCTCCTAACTGTCAGCTAATCAATGCTCATTAGACTTGCCCTCGCACTTCCAACAATTATATATAAATACGATGGCAGCGGCATCGTCACAAGTGCTGTTCAACAGGCAGTGCAAATATTTAACGATGCCACGCACTCGAGTAGCTGCTTAAACCGACTAAACAAGCACTCTGGCAGGACTCGTGCCGCAAGGATCATATAAGGATGTGGAAAGCCGGCACTCATCGTTAAGTAAGTGCCAGAGCTGAGGGCAAAGGAAAAAAAAGAAAACTCCTAACGAAATATTGTATACATTAACAAGGTGTGTGTGTGTGTGTGTGTGTTGGCCTGGTTTCTCAGTATGTTCGACTTTGCAGCCGTAAGTAGCCGGCAGCCTGTCTGCAGCAATATCGTGTATCGTGGCAGGCGGCAGTTCCAGTTGCCATTGCCCGATGCACTTGCAGCTGCCACAAAATGCCAGCTGGCGCCTTAAAGTATGCAACGCTTCGCTGCACATGTGCGAGGGTGTGAATGCAGCGAGACAAACACAGAGAGAGGAAAGGCAGAGGGAGAGGGAGAGGGAGAGAGGAACATCCTTTTGTTGCTCTCCATTATTTTTCAATATTTTCTAGCATTTTATTTGTCCTCTTCAATTTAAGGCCAGCGGAGCTAGACTCGAGTGGAAATGAAATTTAAAAAACAAAAAATTTCACAACAATTTGGAGGCCTGGCGGCGCAAAAGCTTAATCCTTTATGCCTGTTCGCCGGCAAAAGGAAAGACGAAAAAGGAATGCAAACTGGTAACAAAAAAAAAAAAAAAACAAAAAAAAAAATAAGGAAAAAGAAAAAGAAACAAAGTTACCAAAATACTTTGGCGCATTCCGCAGTCCTGAGCGCCGTTGGCTACACTCAAAAATGTTTGCTGGCGGCCCAATAAAATCATCAGGAAATCCGTAGCCAGAATTGCAGCTGCCAGGACACCAACACCACCGGCAACAGCAGACACGACTGCCGCGCTGTCTTTCAGTTTCTTCTCTTTGGCCAGCAGCAGCAGCAAAAAAAATGCCTTTGCTTTGGCAGCCTCTTACCTCTTACGAAATTTCAGCTTCAGCTTCGTCTTCTTCGGCTGCTGCTGCTGCTGCTGCCCCTCGCTCCTTTATGCGCTTCAGTTTTTGCACTTGAAACATTTCCATTTGCTTTAATAAAACAGCAAGCGGAAGTAGACTTGCCATTAAATTGGCCCGGCTCGACCAGTCGAGGCCTTCAAGTGCCACATCAAATGCAATTATTCTCATTATTTTGCTGTTCTCTTTTGTTGCAGCTAACAAACGTTGTCTAAGGCAGCTTAAACACCTGGCCAATGCAGGAGAGAAGAAGAAGAAGAGAAGAAGCATTTTAAGGTGAGTACAAATTTCTTTTCTCTCTATATCAATTCTGCTATGCTCTGAAGCGCATCTCAGCATTATAATCGGATAAGTTGTTATTAAAGTTTGTTGTCAAAGAGAAAAATCGATTTGAAATCTTCTTAAAACTCAAATATGCCTAAGACTCACCTCTATTGCCATGATCTCCAGCAACGCGTAACTAGAGCATAGCTCTCGAGTTTTCCCAAGTCCATTCGTCTTTCATGTTGAGGATTGTTTTAGGTTGCCCAATACTCAAGACTTTTTGCTGCTCGCTCTGTACATTGAGGAAGATCGTAAGCTACCCAATTCTCTCGCTTGTCCAAATGAGGCTAAAGGCGATATGAGTGAGATAAAGAGACCTGAATGAGTTAGTCATTAATACCATATTCTTTTCTTAAATAGCAATATTTTCTCTTTTTTTAATTTTATTTTATAAATAATTTTATTTATTTATGTACATTTTTTAAATTAATAATTTTTTTATTTTATATTTTAATTAATTTTTTATTTATTATGTAATTAAATATTTTATTTGTTTTTGTTATTAATTATTTTTATTTAATTATTTATTTTTTTAATTTAATGTATATATTTTTAAATTAGAATTTTATTTTTTTATTTAATATAATTTTTTATTTTATTAATTTTTTTCATATTTTCTGTTGCTGAGCTTCAAAAATATTTCAATGCGAATTAATTCTGTAGTCATATAATTTTTTTAAGTATTTTTAATTTATATGTTGCAGTTTATTGCCTTAAGACTCGGTATATCGCATATAAAAATTTTTAATAATTATAATATTCAAAATTGAAGCTCTTCGAACTTGATTTCTACATTAATTTTAGTATTTAACGTGAGCTCTTAAGCGCAGACAGCTCTCGTAGGCAGCCAATTATGTTTGACAGTCGGCAGTTGAAGTCCAGTTTGTGACTTCGCTTCCTTTTTCTTTGGGGAGCAATCAGCTCGAATCCCTTTTTTTCACTAAACACAGCCATAAAAAGCATTCCAAGTTCTTCACCAGTTGAGTGTTAATGCAGACTGAGAGGGAGAGAGAGAGAGGGAGAGAGTATGTGTGTGTGTGTGTGAGTGCGGTCTGGCCACAAAGGAAAATCCTTGCCGAATACGTGCGGCATTTTCAACGCCAATAAAATCACAAAGTCACGTAGGGAACGCCTTGGCCCTTGTCCATCACTGGGAAGCGGAGCAACTCCTTTTGCGGCCCCTTTTTGGTCCTTTTTGGCGTCCGTCTGTGTTTGTGTCTGCTCTCGTTTTGTACTATTTTATGGATGTCCTGCGGTCCTGTTATACCCATAGCAGCGTGCGTCCCATCATGCCCTTTATTATGACAAGCTGCGGCTTTGCGGCTCGCCTCAACTCGCCCCGCCCCACTCCGCCTCCCCTTCGCCTCAATTGCCTTATCGCTGTTGGGGGGCAGCTTGTCATAACTCAGCGTTGTGTTTGTGTTAATAGTTTTTGTTGTTATTCTTGCGGCTCGTGTACATATTTATGGGTCGCATTTTCGGCGGCTCTGCTGAGGTGCCTGTGGCGGCTGGCTGGGCGGCCAGTTATCAGGATTAATGCCCGAAAATATGCTTGACAATTGTTGCTTGTGCCAGCCCAATTTTGGCTACTTTATTGCGATGTGTGTGTGGGCGTCAGATGAAGATTGGTTTGATAAGGAAATATACTTGAGATTATTAGTAGATTACTGAGCAGATAAACTGTTTTGTTTTGTGGCCATGTGAAGCTGTGTATTTAGCTCTTTCAGATTTCATTGTGTGAGAGATAAATATATAATATTTAATATACTTATCTTTATTTATAATTTATATTTAATAAACAGATAAATATAATTTATATTTAATACAGTGATAAATATATATTCAATATTCAGATAAACATTTTACATAAATTTATTTTCATCTATATATATTTTAATATAATAAGTATTTTAAGCAGTTTAAATTCTTATTTAAAGTTATATTCTTAAACTTTATATTTTTAATGCGTTTTATTATTTTTGTCATTAAATAAATATTAAAGAATTATTTTTAAGATAAACGGCTTAACGTATTAAATAATAATTCTCTCTCTGTTATTCATCAAATTTTGTTTATCAAATTTTTTAAAATAATATTTATAATTTTTATACAATATTATTATATTATTTAATAATATTAAAATATATAATTTTTAATAAGTAAATTGAGCTACGCCCAAAATGAAAACCAAGTAGATGTGCATATAAAAAATATGTGAAACATATAAATATATTTTTAAATATAATATGAATAATATTTAAAACTGAACTATTAAAAATATAATAAGAAATTAAATTTGTATTATAATAATTAATATTAACTTCATAATGTGCTTATTTTATAATATATTTACATAAGTTTCTTTTAGAATCGATCAAAGAATTTTAACTTATATTTTGCGATAAGTATATAAAAATATTTAAAAATAAATACAAATTAAATAAATGAAATATTTTATTTGTATTTATTTATTATTACTTTTCAAAATTATTGAAAGTAATAATAACCCTTAGAAATAATTTAAAATATTTTAAAATAAATAAAAAGTAATTAATTTTTTTAAATAAAAAAATTGCTAAGAATTGATTTTATTAATTAATTAATTCGTTTATTTTAGAATAGTTAATTTTATGCATAAATCAGTTAATTTTATTTAAATTATATATAAATATATAATAAATTTAATCTTATATTTAAGTTTTAATATATATTCTTATTTATGTAAATTTCTTATTTACTTAAATCCAGCAATAAATTTAGATCAGAAGCTCTTAACACTCTCCCTTGTAATCTTGCCTTGTTAACTGCGCTTCAAGCTGATTTTGTTTTGGATTAGTCAATGGTAACTTTCGCTTGACTGGCTTAAAGTGCATATCATGTGCGAATCAATGTAAAGGTTGCCACGATTACCAACCCGTGGAGCTCAGTTTCAGTTCCCTTCAGCATACCCCACTCTCTGTCTGTCCCTGTCCTATGTGCTTAGCTCTTCAGCTGCGCTGTTGCACACAAACAAACGCGCTTTTAAGCACAAGGTTGTTGGCCATCTATCAACTGATGCACGCTTTAAGAATTTATGAAAACGATGTGGCTGATTTTATGGTAACCCTGCCAACTATCAGCAAAAAGCGTACCAAAACGTAAACGTAAGCGTAACGGAACGGAACGGAACGCAGCGAAACGAACCAAAGCTGGGCAAACAAACAGAGTCTCAAAAACAAAGATCCTTTTCGCAGGATTGCCGCAAAAGGTTGCCAATGCCATTACCACAGTCAGTGCAGCACAAGCCCTCCTCCACTTGCTGTTGTTGTTGTTGTAGCTGATATACCCTGGATACATTGAAAACGTATGAATGGGGTATGCTAGGTAGGTTAACTTCTAGACGTATCAGATATACTTGATCATCCATGTAGCCATGTTGGAGCATAACTCGAAGAGTAGAAGTGATTATCATGTCGCATCGGGTATATAGGTTTACATAGAGTACAGGTACCAGATATCAAGCAAGCTGGAAACCCCCCTTATATATTAATTATTAATTTTTATTATTAATTCAATTATAGATGGGCTTGTCTGACTTAGGGTATTTCCTAGTCAAACTATGCCTGGACTCTATGATTATTGCTCTTGTTTCGACTACATCTTCCCTGATCTCTCTGTATATTTTAAAACTCTAACTTTATATAGAATCGTCAATACTAGGGTATTCGCTAGTCAAGCACGCCCTAAACTCAACTCTTTCTTGTTCTCGCTGTTGCTGTTGTTGCTTTGCTTATATCTTTCCCGATTTTTCCGCATATTCCATAACAAAGCTTCGATTTCAGCTAGTCGACTCGTAGTTAGGGTATTTGCTAGTCAATCACTGCCTCAACCCTACTCTTAGTTGTGCTCATTGTTGTTGTTGTTTCGGTTATATCCTTGCAATGATTTTCCATCGCTGTGTTTACCCACGTTCGTCCCCCGGCTCATCTGTTTGCCCGGCGTGCCGCATGCCCCGCCCAACCGCCCCACATGCCCCGCGTCCCGCGTCCCCCGCAGCTAGGCAACTCACTGAGCTGTGCGAAAACCCGCGGCCCTGGCCGGGAATAAATTATTAAATCATACACAGTTCTAGTTTAAGGCAAGCAGCTTAAAGTTCATCTACGGATTTGCCCAGAGGCGGGCGGGACGGGGCGAGGCTGGCAAGTGGGGGCGTGGTGAACGGGGGCGAGCTGAACTGGTGCCTGATCCATTTATGAATATTTGCGGCGTTGAAATTTCACAGTCAGCGCTTTGCAAATCTGCTTATGAGCTAGCTGCTCAAGCGTCTAATTGGAGTTGCGGCAAGAAACTGTAGCAGGCCACAGGCGCCCTCGACGAGAGTGCAGCCCAAGAAATCGCTTTGGCAATCGATAATCGCTTAATTGACCACACGCCGGACGCGTTGATGCAGTCCTCGACAAGCCAGCGGAATAAAAGAATACGAAACACAAATATTTTCTATAATAAGGAAACGACCTAACGAATTCTCAATTGCGGCGTCACGTGCGCGACGCCTAAAAGACGGCAATAGAAATCGCAAATGGCTTAACTTGCAAAGTCTGCCCCATCGTGAGCCTCTGTGTGAGTGTGTGTGTGTGTGTGTTGCCCAAATGAAGTTAAGGACAGCACAAGTAGCGGCAGGACTAGAATATTATTTGCACATTTGAGCTGCCTACACTGCGCCTAAAGTTTTTATCGTCAAAGTAAACGCTGAGTGTGATGAAAAATAGATTCATTAAAAATTAATTTAATCTCTAATCTAATATATAACCCAAGAGTAGAGTTTACAAGGCTAGTCTAGTACTAAAGTATACAAAGTATACTAAAGTAATAAGTATTTTGATATTATTTAAAACATGTATTTTTTAATTAAGTTCTTAATTCTCTTTTCTTCGAAATTCATTGATAAATATATTAAACATATATTTTTAATTTTAAGTAAACTTGAATCGTTAGTACAAATTTATTATTTTATACGTAGAAAAAAAAATAAATATATAAATCATAATATATATGACATCGTTTCTATACTTAAATCAATTTAAAAAATAAAAAAAAAAATAAATTAATTAAATTTAAACTTATATTAAAATTGAAAATGAATGAATTAATTAATTTTTTATTTTTTTTTTATTAATTAATTAATTTATTTAATTAATTATATATTATATATATATATTTGAAATATTTTTTTATACATTTATTTTTTAGAACAAATTCGACAGTTATTGTACCACAAACATTTTTCTTTATCCTCTTTTAATTGCTTTCTAAATGAAATAATTTTTTAAATAAATATTTTATTTATTAAAAAAAATGTTTCTTTATCTTCTTTGAATTTCTTTCTAAATTAAATATCTTTTTAAGTAATTATTTTATTTGATTTTATAAATATTTTGATAAATATTTCTTCAACTTTTTTTAATTCTTTTTAATTACATAATTTGTTAAATACAAATTTTATTTGATTTATTCATATATTTTATATTATATATTTTATTTATATATATTTCATATTTCCTGAGCTTGCAGGATGAGAACTATTTTGCACATCAACCAACCTATTTTTATATTGGAAAAACAATGTCCTCGAGGAAAATTTATATATTAAATATCCTCTTTTACTATTTTCCCCAATTTCGAAGGTAATTTCCTTCCTTCTTAGTTTTCTCTTGAGCAATGCAGCTCGTCGACAATGTTCATTTGCAAAGCTTGTTGGCCTGACAACCCTTCCATTGCGTAAGTGCCTCGTTAAAGCTTAATGCCTGCACCTTTTTATGATTACCTGCGCTCTTGGCCAACATAATTGTCAATTGCTGCGAATTTGTGAAATATTTTCGGCAGCGCAAAGCGTTTACATATGCTGACATTTTATATGAGAGTGGGCTGTAAAATGCCAGCAAATGTTTTCCATTTCCACACTTTCCCGCTGTAAATAAAACATTGTAGAGAGACAAAAGGCAAGTGGCATAAAATGAGCAGCGACCAGCAGCTCATAAAACAAAATGCCAAAGAGCCAGTGCACGAGCCGCGAGTGCCGTCAAGTGCGAAATTTAAATTTGCATAAATTATACAAAAGCACAAAAATTGAGCGAAAGAAGATGAAACAAAAAAGCGTTTAAAAAATGCTGCGGAATGCTATGAAAAATATATGATGTAATCATGAGAGGCTCGCAGCGCAGAGGGTAGTCCATTTAGGGCCTGGTCAGGAAGCTGACCAGCTTATTATGGCCAAAATGCGTAAATATTTCAAATTGTCTTTTTGAAGAAAATAAATGAATATTAGAAATTATTTATAGCTATGGGAGAGGCTCAACTAGTTAACATAGCTCAAATAGTTAACATAAATAGTTAACATAGCTAATTATCATAGTTAACATAGTTAACATAGCTAGTTAATTCGCTACTAAAATAGCTAGTTAACATAGCTAGTTAACATAGCTAGTTAACATAGCTAGTTAACATAGCTAGTTGACATAACTAGTTAACATACGCTGTTAACTGCTTTACATTAACAGACCCAGCGAATTTTCAACTAATTTTACGAAGGGTAACAAAGTAACATAGCTAGTTAACATAACTAGTTAACATAGCTAATTAACATACGCTGTTAACAGCTTAACATTGGGAGCCTTAGCGTTTTAGCTGCCTTATAAGCCATAATTTCTAGTCTTTAAGCGAACTCTACGAAGTGTAACTAGTTAATATAAATTGTTAACATAGCTAGTTAACATACGCTGTTAAATGCTTAACATTAATAGCTGCACTCCAAAGTTTAGCTGCCTAATGAACTGTCATTTCGAGTATTTCCGAACTACGTCAAGCTGCGACATCAAAGCGAACTTTTCCGGCTTCACCCATATTTTCTATGATTTTTTTGGTGCTTTGCTGTTTGCCCTGGCTCTTCGATTAAACTCATTCGCTGCTCAAAGAGATATAATATCTTTTGTGTGTGGCCTCTCAGCATGCAGCGTCATTAGGCTATTGCACTTTTTTACCACGTCTGACTTTTTCCACACACACACACACATTTATATATATATGTATGCACATTCTACGGAAATCTATCACACACAATCTCGTTCACTCACACACACTGATGTGACGCTGCAATTTTAACACTTTGAAGTCCAGTTTGAATTTGGGCGTTGTTGCATGCTGGCCTGCTTTCCCCTTTCCCCTTTCCCTTCTCCTTTTTTTTTTTTGGGTGGTGGCTGAGCTGAGCCCCAGTGGCCACCGGGCTGTGTGCGGGTCCTGTGTGGTCCTGCGGTGCTTTGGCGCTCGTTTCCTTTTGCAACTATTTCAACAAAGCGCAGTGCAGTTACTTTTATGTTTTGTACGTGCCCCGGCAAAGCGACAGCTGAGCAAAAACGCAAAAGAATCGCCAGCTATGATGATGTAGCACGTGTCAACATCAGTTGTGACTGCTCCTGCTGCTCCAGCGCCAGCGCCAGCTCCTGCTCCTGCTCCTGCTCCTGCTCCTGCTGCAGGGCAGCTCAGACTCGCGCTGCAATGCCCCAACATGACCGCCTGTCATCATAAATGTCAGAAGAGTTCAGCATCCAAAAAAAAGAGAAGACGAACGAAATGCTAGACGAGACATTCCCACTGACATGTGGCTGCATATAAAAGTGAAATAAGGATCTGCACAGCGCGACGACCTGCCAAAAAGTATTAAATATTGAGCACAAGACGTCCCCAACTGATTGAGAACTGTTTAGTTAACAGCGCCGCCAGCTGGCTGCCTGGCATTAAGTTGATGATTTGAATTCCGTTCGGAGAGTGGAACAATTGGCAGAATATTACAGAAATTACAGGCAGATGGCATATATATATATATATATATATATATATATATATAGTTCTATAATATATATATAATAGTTCTATAGTATATATATATATATATATATATATATATATATTATAGAACTATTGGTAATTTGACAAGATAACCCCAAGTTCAGCCTTAAGCAAGGTGTGTTCAGCCAGGACAAGTTTATACTAAATTAATAGTGTGCAGCCCAAAATATATGCCATAGATATATGTTATTACGCCATACACACACTATGGCATAGCTTACTCTGCTTTACCACACTATTTTTGCCTCACATTTGCATAAGTGAACAACAAGTGCCATATATATATGTTATTATGTCATACATATATATATGAGACTATACCATACCACATTATGCTTTGCCATATGCAAACCCATACTTATTTGTTGCCTCAAGTGAACAACAAGTGCCATAGATATATGTTATTATGCCATATGTCATACATATATGCTTTACCATATGAAAAGTCAAATATTGCATTATGCCATATGCATACGTGGCCAAGTGCCATAGATATATGTTATTACGCCATATGTCACACACATATTCTGTACCATATGCAAAGCCATAGATTGCATTACGCTTATGCTTAAGTTAACAACCCAATATATATGCCATCAATATATGCCAGTATACCATATATATATGAAACTATGCCATAGGCTATTTATTATGCTTTCTCATATATAATACTACATAGATTCTGCCTTATGCATATCCCATCTGCCGTACTCTGTGTCTTATGTCATACCCCCTTATGTCATATGTAATACTCCCTTATGCCTGATACCATATTGCCTTATGCCATATACCATACTCCCTTATGCCTTGTGCCATACTTCCTTATGCCTTATACCATACTCCCTTATGCCTTGTGCCATACTGCCTTATTCCAGTCTACCTTCAGCTATACGCTATAATCTATGACCACACAACCTTCACACAGCCGCTTCAGTCCCACTTGCAGCGCTTCAAGCATCAGATTCCATTTCAAGTAGCTCAACTCAATATGACCTCAAGTGTTATTGCCATATCGCTTTCCATGTTCTTCTATAAATTTATCTGCTTCTTCTCCAAATGTCTGTAGTCTTCACATTACACATAACTTACTTCTGCTCTAACTCTCTTTCTAAGAGGATCCAAGGATCAGCTTCATAATGAATTGCACTAGCTGAACTGGAGCTGATCCATGCTGAAATGCCAAATCTTGTTGAATCTTTGAACAGCTAAAAAACCTATAAATATATATATATATATATAAATAAGATAAAATAAGACAAGATTTGGCATTTCAGCATGGATCAGCTCCAGTTCAGCTATATATATATATATATATATATATATAATTTTTAATATTTTTTTATTTATTTATTTATTTTTTTTTTTTTGTTATATTAATTAAATATTTATTGTGGTATTTTAAATTAATCCCAAATTATTTTAAAACAATTGAATCAACTCACTTAACCAATCCCTGATTTTTTGATATTGTGTATTATATTTTTCTAAAATATTCAGATATTTTATTAATTTATGTAGATTTTGATTTATTTTTAAAATTTGTAGATATTGTATGGAATTATTACTAATTATAAAAAAGTTTATAATTATTAAATATTTTTATATATTTATTTATAGAATTTATATTATTTATTTTATTTATATTTTTATTAAATATTTTGAAATTTTCTCACTTAAAAACTCAATATTTTCATTATTGAGTTTAAAGCAAAATATTTGAAAAATGTGCAAAGTAAATTTATGAAATGGATTTGGCTTTGGCTTTCGGCCTATTTGCTTAGCTTTGGGTATGAGTGCCGCTTCTATTTGTCTATTTGGCTCGTTTACGAATCTCCGACTGCAATTTGTTTAGACCGAATTGGGCGTGGCGCAGTTGTGGGCCGACAGGTTTGGTGGTAGGCGCGAGTCGTCATCCGGGCCCAGTTGCACAGTGGTCCAAATTAATTGGCAGCAATGCGGCAATTGGGGGCTTTTGGCGAATTTCGTGGCTGGCTGCCAAAACTGTCAGAAATTCGGTGCGCGTTCGCCGCGACAGGCATAATTTCAATTAATAATCAAAAACGGCATAACGGACACGGGTCACGCCCACGCGCCCAGAGAGACAACGTTGACGACTTTACAAATTGAAATTAACATCGTGTCGTGGGAGTTGTGAAGTGGGGGCGTGGCACGGCCTGGCATGGCTACAGTTGTAACCAGGTCATTGTGCGTTGCGCTGAAATTAGAATAAGTTTTGCGGCTCGGGTTAGAGCGGCCCATCACTGAATTGTGTTAATGAAGGCGTCAGTGTCTGGCACAAGAATCTTTATTATTTTGTAATTAAGTGGCTTGCCAAGTGCCGCACCAGTCTCTGTGGCAGCAGCCCCGCCCATGCCACCCCCAGTTTGCCCCCTCCTCGGTCACTTATAAATGCACAAAAAGAAGACGGCGACAACTCTGGCAAAGAAAATTGTGTTGATTCAATTTGAAAAGCCTCGACGGGCTGTCAAACTCTGTCAAGGAGTCGCAGACAGACAGACAGAAAGACAGAGAGAGGGAGAGAGAGAGACAGACTTGGACTCGAGTGCTCCGTCGATGTTCCTCCTGCCTGCCAGCCCATTCAGCTTGCTTTGCTGCTTTGTTCTCAGCCACTTTCATTTGTGGCCCAGGCTCTTCTTCCATATACACATAAATTGTCTTAAGCCGTGTTGCCAGGTGACTCGAAAAGGAGTCAACAACTTGCTGCTGTTGCTTTGCAGTTGGCTCTTGACCTAAGAATCGTAAACTATATTATGTCTTAGAACTCGCCCTCAACAGGGGATTAAATTCAACAAACTTACTCAATGAATTTACAATTGTAAATGGGCGTGGCTGCAGCCAAATAACTAAAAGTCTTAAAGGGTTGCTGAGAGTTGCCGGCAAGTAAGAAATTAAAATAGAAAGATTAAAAACTTTAGTTAAAAAAAGAAATAAAAACTCACAAAATATTTTAAAAAAATTAATATTAGAATATTATTGAATTTTAAAATGTTGCATCATTTTATATTTTAATATATATAATAAAAATTAAAATAAAATGTTAGTAATCTATGCACATTTAATTTTCTTGTTATTATTATTTATTAAAATATATATATATATATATATATATTTTTTCTTTTTTTTTATTATTATTATGTATTATTTTATTTATGTGTTGATTTATTAAAATTTTAATTTCTTAGCTCTTATATTTTTTAATAATTTAATTTTAATATTTATCATTTCATTTCATTTTATTTTTTCTCTTTCACTGTTTGATTAACATTTTATTTTTGTTTAGAAAGTTAAATGTAAAAAATTTAAAAACAAAAAAAAATGTTCTCAATGTTTGTTTTTGAACTAAATATATACTTACAAATTTATTTCATTTAAATTTCAAATTTTTAAATATAATAATATATATTAAATTTTTTTTTATAAATTTTCAGATATTTTATTAATTTATGCAGACTTTGATTTGTTTCAAAATTTTTAGATAATTTGTAGTATTATTACTAATTATAATAATAATTGTAAAAAATTTAAAATTTTTTAAAGTTTTTATATATTTATTATTTTATTTATATTTACTTAATATTATTTATTTTATTTATATATTAAGTAATATTTTTATATCCGATCTGATATTTTCTCAATATATATTGTATATTTTATAATGTAATATATATAATTTAAGTTATAAACTCCTACTTATAATAGTTTATTTATCATTATATAATATAATTAATTATTTAAATAAATTTTTTTCAAATTTTCTCACACCTACAATAATTACCTCAGCCCTAAGTTACATTTATATATATACTTTAAATGAAAATTTGCAACAATTGGAAAATGCCATGAATTCCTAAACAAAGAACAAAGAGATAAACGACAGAGACAGAGGAGAGAGTCAAGATATCGGCCTCATCAGCGGCTCGGGCTGAAATAGAGAACGTGCCGCGGGCGAATTCTTTTTATGGAAAATCGAATGCGCGGCAGCTGGGAAAATTTGAAGGCGAGGCGAAGGGAACTCGCGCGGTTTTCTTTTCTTTTTTTCTTATCTGTAATGATAGATGCCACGCCCACGCACGCAACGGCGCGGCCTGCGGCAAAGCGAGCGACAACAATTTACAATAAATGGAGTTAAAAGTTACAATTCAAAAGGCGCGGAAGGCGGGGGGCGGTGTGGGGGCGAGGAGGCGTGCCACATCATCATACTCATTGTTGTTGTTGTTGGTTTTTAAACGTGCGATAAGCCGAAGCAATTTAATAGCTAAAATAACAATAAAATACGAGACAGACAGTCAGGCAGGCAGAGGCAGAGGCAGAGCCAGAGGACAGACTGAGAGGCAGGCGGACGGAGGACAGCACGGATCCTTAGCAAACAGTCGAAAAATAAATGTAACGGCGCCTTTCACAAGGACACTGGGCGTGAAAAGTGTGTCGTCGCGCATATGTAAATATTTGCATAAAAACGTTGACAACAAGAGGAAGAGGAAGAGGAAGAGCGAGAGGAAGTAGTAGCAGCAGCGGAAAATATAAATCGGGGGCGACAGACTAATGTGGGCATAATAGCTTTCGATTATCGAGAGCAAAAGCGAAGCACTTTAAAGCGACTTAAAGAGCTACAAAAAATATAAAAGAAAATATGACGCAAAATTTGAAATTTTTTTTTTTTTTTTTTTTTTTAAGAACCAGCAGATGAAATTTACGCTGTATGAACAGCATTATAAGCATTATGTGTAATTTACAAGAATATAAATTAAAGTTGCCAGCTTTTATAGCTATTTTTTCAGATAGTCGACAAACAGAGTAAACTTCAATCTTTGATTTTTACTATCATGATTTAACAATTTTTTTGCTTTAAGTAATATTTTTCTAAAAGATAATCGAATTTTTGGTCTTCTCAAAAAGTCTGGTAACTGTGTTGTCTAGATTTTATATTGAAGCTTAGTTATCTATCCTGCTGACGCGACTTTAGCAAGGCTTTTTTTTGTAGGCTTTTTTTTCAAAAAACTTTTAAAAATATTTCTTGGAAAGGCACTGAGCCCAATCTTATTTCGTTTTATCATGAATGAGACAGAGTTTATTATAAAGAAAATTTTAAGACTCGAGCTCAAATAATATAGAAGATATTCCATATTAACGGTGTATGTGAAGGGTGGGCTAGCCTGATGACGCGCAGTTTAAATAAATAGATACAAATATATTTATTTTTATATTTTTTTATTTATTTGTTTATTTATTTATATAAGTATATTCATATATATACTTTAAATAAATTCCTACACATATTTTAGTTTTTTTCTCTCTATTATCTACAGAGATAAGACAAAATATATTCATTCGACTTCCCCCTCTTTTGTTGCTTCTAATTTATAGGCAAAAACCAAGAGCACCAGAGAGCCAACTTCTAGCTCTAATTCCCATTGCAGTGCGGCATGCGGCATGCGGCGTGGCAGGCAGTTTTCATAGTTTGCATTTTCCGAGTTTGGCATATTTGTGCGACAAATTGCGAGCCAATTCCATAAAACAGTTGCATTCTCCCAGACGCTGCACGGCACAAAACAAATTGAAAAGAAAAATGATCAGAATGAACGAAATTTCTGGGTGCATGCCTAACAGCAGCCAGGGAGAGGCTAACTAAAAAGGGGGCGTGGCGTGCAAAAAAAGAGGAGAAGAAAATATGTGTGTGGCAAAGTTTTGTGTGGAACATGTTTGCCATACTTTTTATCTGCGCTCAATTCTGCTTTGTGCGAGGCGAGTTTATTAAAGGAGGAAGCGGAACAACAGGCAGCAAGTGCCCAGCACAAAAGAACTTCGGAGTGAGAGAGAGGGATAGAGAGAGAGAGTGTGTGTGAGGTAAAAAGTTGTAAGTGCATTTCGCATAAATGGAAAATTGTTCAATTTATAGAGGGGAGGGGAGTGTGGCCCAGGCAGCAACTTGAGAAACTTTACGCAATTGAATAGGTAAATGTTGATGTTGGTCAACTGCGCTTAACCCTTATGCCATGCATATGCAGTCTATATCCATGGCTAAATAACTGCCACAAATGAGGCGCATCAAATTTGATTTGATTTGAGCTGTTAAACCAGAACAAACGAGCGCAGTCGAAGGACAACATTTAAAGCGCTGTAAACGGCCATAAGCAGGATGAGCAGAGGATGATAAAAATATCAACAAGCCAGCAATAAAACATTCAGCAAGGAGTGCAGAGCTGAAGAGCTGAAGAGCAGCCAAGTGAACATTGGACCATTGTCGAAATGACATCAATAAAATATTTAAGGCGACAACAAAGGGAAGCAGAAGGAGCCAGCGCAGCACATGGCCTTCATGCCTCAGCTACCTCCTCTGCCACGCCTCCACAGTTGGCAAAACAAACTCGAGGAGGGCGCTGAATGGAGAACTCCACTCGACTGGCGTCATGGCAAACGAGCTTAACAGGATAAACCGATGAGAACTGAGCGAAGGCGCTGTGAATGATGCAGAGATTGCGGGCGAAGGTAAGGGTAGGGCAAGGGGTTGGCATTGGGATGGAGGGGGAAACTCACTTGAAGCTGAAGCTGCTTTTCACTCGTCTCGGTTTCAACTCGACTTTGAAGTGCAACATCGGAATTTGAATTCAATCGCAATTGCAATCGCTTCCCTCAGAGCCAACCCCATCCCGAGCCACCCCCTCATAACTGGCTTTTTATTGCGGCTTCTCGTTCGCTCTTGTATTATTTGTGGGCGAAAGCGGCTTAGACTTGTTAGCAACGTCTTCTTCAGACTCTGTTTACGGGTCTTAACAAGCGAGGCGCCCAGAGATGGGCTGCCAGCGATAGGCGAGAGCAACAGCAATTGCCATTGACCAAATGAGCTTTTCCCAGGCTTTCCTTTTCGATTACCCATAATTCGCTTCATTACGCGGGCCAGGACAGCGATAAGATCTGAAAAGTCCTTATAGAGAAATTTACATATCTTAATGCAGCCAGCGACTATTTCCCCAAGCTGCTTCGACTGCCGAAAATCAGTTGAGAATTTCGCTCGCTTCTCATATTTATATATTTTTTATATATTTAAAGTTGCCCGCTGAGCGCGGGCTTTGGGCTAGGGCTGACATCGTCGCGACTGAGGATTAGCGCGAATGATAAATGGATTTCAGCTCACTGTTGCTTCAAAAGTGTATATCAAATTACCTTTTAATGGGCCGGGCTGGGCAGGCGACAGGCAGAGGACAGGACTCGTGACTTGAAATCCACGTGTTAATCGATGCGTGAAATGTACAAATTTAATGCAAATTTAATATAATTAGTGAGCAGAAGAATATATACAAATTTATACGCGAATATATATAACCAATAATCGGGCCGGGCAAAGTTTTCGCCTTCGGCGGGGCGGCGGCGCGACGTGCAGAATGCAATTGGGACATAAATTTCCATTTTCGGTTTTTTGTGCCCTCGGGGACTTCGCAGTAATTTAACGCTAAGTTTTTTGTTGCCTATTGTTGTTGTTGCTGTTGTCGTTTCTTGTGGTTTTGGGCAACGCCGACGCGCCACAATAAAATAAAATAGTAAACATGCCGGCTATAAGAAGGAAGTGGCGCAGGATGGAAGTAGACGACTAGGATATACCTGGCATGGGAGAGCACTTAACTGGTATGTGTTGGGTATTAATAAAACGGAAATATATATAATGTATGAGATCTATTATACTTGATATTTCCTTTCTGTCACTTTCTTTAGCTAGTATGGGTAGGGAAATAGGAGATATTCATATGTATGTTTATACATACAGATATATCCCGAATTCCTCTGTCTTTGACTGGTATGTGTATGTTGAGTGTCTATATATGTATATTCATGTGTATGTTATACGTAGAAACAGTCATACCTGATATATTCTGCATTCCTGTGGCTTTAACTGGTGTATGTATGTTGGGTGTCCCAGAAAGGAAATATTCCTGTTGTGTCTACACTCAACGCGAATCTACATATCAAATTTGACAACTCTAGCTCTTATAGTCTTCGAGTTATGCATAAAAAACCAAGTCGAAGTATACATTTTTAAATTATTTTTATGGATTCTATAAATTATTTAGTACAAGATGTCTAGGGTAAAATATTTTAAGTCTAGACATATTCAAGTATTCGAGATATAGTAAGCTAGAGTATTCAATACCTGATAAGAAGGAAATAGCTGGATCGTATGAACTTTAATGCCTGAGAAGAACTCTTCCTATAGAGAGACAAACTGCAATATATATACCTCATAAAAATCAGCTGCTTCTCTCTCTTTTACCTCCTCCTGCTCAAAGCTAATATACCCTGTCTACCCATTCTCACTGAGTTCCCGGCTATAATAAGAATGCGAAAAGCAACTAAGTGTACTCCTGTCCCACTCCACGCCTCGCCTCGCCGCGCTGCTTGCGCCTGTTGTCCACATTCATGTCCTGCTCCTCCTTGTTCCATCTGACCGCAAAAACTAAAATGGGCAAAAGTTTTTTATTTCGGGAGAGGCGGCGGCGCGGGCAGCGGGCCGAAGCTTGCCTCAATTTACGCGGCTTTGAGTGGTTTTTGTTTTGCTATTTATCTTGGCCTGGTTAGCAGCCAGTTGTCTGCCGGTCTGCCGGGCCCCACAGTCGCGGACCCTTTTGTTTAGCCAGCCATTTCCCATTTTGGCGGCAATTTAATGTCATCATAAATACAAATTCCGAGCGCTGAAAGACTCTTTGCAGCTGCTTTAGCTGCGCTTGAACTTCATTTCGTGGTGCTGCTGCTGCTGTTGCTGCTGCTTTAATCCTTGGCAACACTGCTGCAATTCTATTAACTCTCTCTCTCTCTCTCTCCCTTTCTCTGTCTCTTGGCCACTTGGTAGTCTCTCAATTGCCAATAAATTTAAGCCGTTATCAAGCCAGCAGCCCGTCCACTTATTCATACACGTGCCAGCAGCTGCAGCAGCCGGAACTGCAGCTGGAGCTGGAACTGGAACTGACTCCACTGAGCGAACGTGCATAAGCAAGGGCTGTAGCTGCTTTCCTACTCCATTTTTGCATTTATTTATTTCACTTGTTTTTATTTTTTTAGTTGTCCATTAAACTGAGAACAGAAACGAGTTCAGACTGCGCTCACTTTTGTGTGCTCTTGAAGCCTGAGAAACACTTTTAAGAATTGAATTTGAATAGATCAGTGATTTAATGCATTTTTATTGGCGTATAATAGTGTGGAAAAAATCGAAATTTATTTTTATATAATAAGAAATATTCTGATTAAAAATATTTATACTAAAATTAATTACAAATATATCTTATTTTAGGCATTACTTTTTTTTAAATTATTTATTTTAATTTTTTTGCTTTTATATATATTATTTTTAAAATTTTAATACAGATATATATATATATATATATATTTTTTTTTTTTAAATTAATACGAAAAGTTAAATTTATATCTATTAAAACTAGCCTAAATTGTTTAAATAAATATATACAAAAATAAGTAAAATATGTTTAATAAAAATAGAAAATCAAATAAATTATATATTTAAAAAAATATGAAAATAATATAAATTAAGTTAATTATAAAGTTAGAAATTATTTATTTTTTAAATGTATATATATGCATAAGAATAAAAATGTAGATGTTAAAATTATTTATTTAATTATTATTTAAATTAGAAAAATTAATAAATACAAAATATATATATTTTTCCAATTTACAAATCAAAAATTAGATAAATAAAATAAAATAAATTTTATTTATTTTTCTCATTTAAATAAATGCATAATATATATAAATTATATAATATTGTATAACATATATACAAAAATATATCAAATATATATTTTTCCTATTTATAAATTTAAAAAAATATTTGTTTAATAATGGATATACACATTTTCTTGTTATAAATTTAAATAGTTTAGAATAAAATTTGAAACTAGAAAAATTAATAAAGGTATAAATTATTTATTTTTTATATTTATATAAACCTATATTCATATATAAACCAATGTATTTATATTAATACTCCTTATTTTTATAAATTTTAGCATTTTATTTATGGCAAGTACCTGAACTCTCTGGTATATCTATCATATCTCTTTCTATAGCCCAACTAAATAGATTTCTTCTCACAGATAGACGAAGTGAACTGTTATGTTGTAATGCCTTTCGCTGCGTATCTATTTCCCCATTGTATCCAATGAAATTTCAGTTCATGCCGCAAGTCTCCATAGAGCAGCCCAGAGTCGGCCGGAACGCCGCGTGTCCTTGCACTTGAGAGCGGCAACAGAGTGGCAAATGTAATAAGAAATACAAAAAGGGAAAAGGGAGAAAGAACAAACGAAGAACAAACCACCAGAGCACGTTCTCCAGCGGGAAATGTTTTCCGCTTGCAAGACGTCGGTCCCTGCCGCCCCTCTGCCCCGCCCCCCCAGCGCACCATGCACTGGAGCGCTACAAGTGCCGAGTTTGGCCGTCGTTTGTTTGGCCGCGTTGAGTGCAAATTATTTATGCCACATGCGGGACGCCAAACAAACACCTGCCTCCAGCTCCCGGGCAGCGGCCTCAGCTGGCAATGCAATCAAAGTAAGCAACAAGAGATAGAAATGGAGAGCGGGATAGGGGGAGGGGGTGGAAGGGAGGGCGGGTATGGTACAAAAGCCACATTGCCATTTTACACTTTTCCACTTTCCATTTTCACTCGAGTGCAATTTTGGGCGCTGCGGTGGCTGCTCCACGTGTCTGCGCCTTGGCCGGAAGTTGAAGTCTTTTGTTTTCATTTCCGTTATTTAATGCAAGTGGCAGTTGCTGTTGCCGCTGCCAGCTGCCTTGACTAACATAATATATGACAATGGCCCGTCTGCAGCAAGCGCTGCCTGCCGCCCCAGCCCCCTTTCAGCAGCGCTTTTTAACGCCGCAAAACTTGTTGGCACCTACTTGTCCTTGGCTGTGGGTCCTTCGCCGTCGCATCCTTTCGCCACTTGGCAGCACATTTGCATTTGCCGCCGCTCCCTATGTGAGTTGGTTAGTTGGCTTTTCGACTACATTTGAAAAATGTTCCCTTGGCTGCTTTCTCCTTTCTCCTTTCTCTGTGTTCCTTACGGCTTCTGCTCTAAGCGAAGTTAACCAGATTCTCATGCTCAGATAATGATTTTCGCTTTATTTGCATGCGATATTTACTGAGACTGAGACTGAGACTGAGACTGAGACTGAGACTGAGACTGAGACTGAGACTGAGACTGAGACTGAGACTGAGACTGAGACTGAGACTGAGACTGAGACTGAGACTGAGACTGAGACTGAGACTGAGACTGAGACTGAGACTGAGACTGAGACTGAGACTGAGACTGAGACTGAGACTGAGACTGAGACTGAGACTGAGACTGAGACTGAGACTGAGACTGAGACTGAGACTGAGACTGAGACTGAGACTGAGACTGAGACTGAGACTGAGACTGAGACTGAGACTGAGACTGAGACTGAGACGGAGACTGAGACTGAGACTGAGACTGAGACTGAGACTGAGACTGAGACGGAGACTGAGACTGAGACTGTGAAGCGACTTAAGACTTGAAACTACATTCTTCTCTTCTTCGTCTTTTCTTTCCGAATATAATTTCTTTTAAAATAATTTCTATTAAAAATAATTTCCGTGTTGCTTTTCACCTTTCGAGGGTCAACTTCTATAAAGGCACCTGTCACACACACACACACACACACACACACACACGCTTCTAATTGAATTAGTTTAGCTGAAGGTTGGCTTATACAATGCTCGTATGCTGCTTAATCCGCATTGCTGCAGCCACCCCCAGCAACGCCTAAGCACCTCCACCCCCATTCGCAAAACGATTTTTGGGTTACGAGGCAACTTTGAGCTCAGCTGCATTTACGCTCAATCTGCCACACACTTGCCTTGACGGCCACAAATTGCTTTTTAATAACTCAACTAAGCCAAGTTAAACTAGCAACAACAGCAACAACAACAACAATTGTTGGTACTGTTTCAATTTACCAACTGGCAGTTAAATGAAGGCAACAAACCGCAAACTATGCAAGCAAATCTGTTAACTATCCCCGCCCAAGCTCTATTCCAAGTTCTTGGCTTAGCTCCCCTCGCCACCCCCAGCCCTCATCCAGTGCATGGCGTAAATCTCTGTTTTTGAATAGTTTCGCCAAACCAAAAATGTGGCTGCTCTCCCTCTCCCACTCTCTCTTCTGCTATCTGCCTCTCCCTATCTCCCTCTCTCCTGCTGTCGAAACTTTAAAACTTGAGCAATTTGTGAATTTAGTGCCAAACTTTGCATTCAGTTTTGTTTCTCCACTTTTTCATTATCGTTTGCTGTTTGCCGTTATTCTCGTTGTTGTTGTTGTTGGTTATGTTGAGGCCAACTTCTCGTCAGATTCCCATTCTCATTGTTGTGCCGTTGCGGCTGGCCAAATTGCGATTGTTGAGATTTTTGGACAGCAATTGAGCAAATGATAAACTGCTTGAAATAATGCCAAAATTATTTGCATAAATAAGATGGGCAAATAAGATAGAAATGTCACAATATACAACAAATTAATTTAAATATTTTAATTTAGTTTATCAGCTGAGAAAATATAAGTAAAAGTGTCAGTCACAAGGCTCATGCTAAAATAATAAGACTATCTGAAAGAGCATTAAAAACAGTTTCCAATCTGAGCACACATACACAGACATTGCTTTGAGCACAAAAATTCACTCATTTCAGCCAAGCAGTGCTAGTTTAGCAGTGTAAGTAAGCAGAGAAGAGATCACAAAGCGAATTTACGTACATATGTACATATGTATGTATGTATGTTACGCTGTCATACAGTTTGCAGCCCTTCAGAAACTCAATAACCACACACGCATATACATTCATATGTACGTATGTACATATGGCTGCCTTTGCTCTGAGCGAGCAGAAGCAATCAAACCTACAGTCCACAGAGCGCCGCTTGGATCGTAACGTATGCAAGTGTGAGTTTGCAATTCCACACCCACACACAAATACAACTCGACGAATGCTCCTTCACTCAGAGTGAGCAGCAAACAGAATCCACAGACGGGCGCACAGAAAGTGTAGAGCGTGGATCGTAGCTGAGAACTGAGCAGAAGTAATGCTCACAGTCACTATTAAGTAAGTGTGTGTGGCGTATGGTGACTATTTTACGAAACTTAGTGTGAGCGGGAGCGGAGTCATGCATGTGTATGTAAATGTGTGTATGAGCGTGTACATTCTTTTATTTCCGTTAGTTTGTGAAGTAGATGTGCAGATAATAAGAACGCTGGATTTATCTTTGTTGAGTGATTATTGAGCTTTTTTTGCTTTTGTTCAAATGCAGAGCAAAGCTGATAGTTTGCACTTAGTTGTTCGCGAGCTGTCGCTTTGATCATAGCGGGTGCGGACGTATTTCGACTCGATAGGGCATATCAATATGTAAATATGTATGTACATACATATGTATGTATATAAGCTTATTCATATGTGTACATAAATATTTATCACGTGCTTTAGCATGCTTATTAAAATGCCTTTAATTAAGTCAACTTTAAATTTAAGTAAATAATCAATTATTATGTCAAATTCCTAACACATAATATGATAATCAGCTGAGTATGTTCAAAGATAATTGCATTGAAATCATTGCCAAATCGAAATAAAATAATAAGTTAAATATAAATTTATATAGAGTACGTACATATATATGTATGTCAAAGTGCAGTGCATCTTCTATTCGTATATTCTCTATTAAAACACTTTTACTTATGTATTTCTTGTCTTGCTTACTCTAATGCGTAGTTCCCTTTTGCTCTTCTTCTTCCTGCCTACCATTTTGGTCAGAGCAAGACAGCATACAAAGGCAGACAGCTTATAAAAGTATGAAACATAAAATGGAGCTATTTAACAGCGACACCAACGCCAAATCGCAAAGAGCTTAGGCGAACAGGCAGACACAACAGCAATATAACAGTAACAACAACAGCAATAACTACACCCATGAAATGTTCCATATGCAATGCAACAACAATGAGAGCGCTGCATTTTCTTTTTGTGGTAATAAAAACTAATTAAATCTGCACGCAAAACACGCCAACAAGCGGCAACGGCTCCTTGTTGCAGTTGTTGTTGCTGTTTGCTTGCAGTGTGTAACATGTTTCAACACTTTGCGTCTGTTTGAGCTCAAAAGGGAGGCTGGAGCAGCAGGGAAGTATTCAAATCCACATTGAAAATTTAATAACCAAAAATTTGCAGCCGAGTTGCGCTTCAGTACTTTCATCTCTTTTTTCTCCTCTGCTTTCATGGGCAGCCAAATTGCGAAATTGTGCGCCTCTTCTCCAACTCATGCTCTCTCTGCAGGTCTCTAGCCCGCTCTGCTGCCCGCTCTCTCTCTCACTGTGTAGACATCTTCATCTACTTTACTCCGACTCTGACTCTGTGTTGTTGCCGTCACTAGCTGTTATTGTTATACCCTGTTGTCGGCAGGCGGATAGTACTGTGCAGGGCAGCTGTTAAATGAAACAATATGAAATGTATGTATAAAATATTTTTTATTTTTACATTAATATTTATCGGTATATCTAATATATTTTTTAAATTTCATATTTATGTATATAAATATAAATATTAGTCTGCTTATACTCTTAAGCTAAAGGAACACTTTATATAGGGTATCGTTAAGTCGACTCTCGCATCTGTTCTCCCCATTTATTCTAATTGTTGGTATTTTTGTTGTTGCTGTTATTCATTTATGTTTTATGTGGCATTTGTCGTCGACTGTTTTTGGCACACGAAACGGAACTTTTTGGCAGACAGTTGCTGCCGCTGCTGCTGCTCATGCTACTACTCGTGTTGCTGCTGTGATTGTTGTTGTTATTGTAATTATTATTGTTGGCACTTGGGCTCGAGTTGTGCTCGCCTTGTTACTGTTGTTGTTGCTATTGCTACTAAGTAATAAGCGACCGCAATAACAACTACAGCAACAGCAACAACAACACAAAAGTGTCGACAGACGAAAATGTAATAAAATTGTTGGCAAGTCTGGCAACAGCACAAGGTTGAGGACATAGTCGAGTTGCCAGCGCGCGTTGCCTGCCAAGTGCCCAACGTCAAAGAACACACACACACTGACACACACCATAATGGCATTGTAATGCTCGTAAGCAGGTGTAATTGAATGGCCTCCTCCGCCCCCCAGTTGTGCAGGTAGCAACAACTCCCAGCGGAGTTTTCACTTTTGGCACGAGATTTCAAGTGAGCTACGACGTGTAGGTGTGTGTGTATGTGTGTGCGTGGGTGTATGAGTGTGTGGCTTTCCGGCGGCAGGAAATTTCATATGCATTGTGGCCCGGCATAATAGTATTAATGTGTGATAATTGTATTAATTGTCGCCTGAAATATTGTTTAACAACCTGTCGAGAGCTGTTTGGCCTATAGATGTGGCCTAAATGTGCATTAAGTATAAATTAATTATTATCATCGATTGATGTAAAATAAAGGTATTATAAAGTTAAAATTTATATTTAAAACTCTTTCAGATTTTTAAAGAAAATTTATTAATTTGTTTGTTTTGTTTTCTATTTCCAGAAGTCGCCGAAAAGTTTTCCCAAAGTAACCAGGATAATCAGTCAAATGTATTCTGCTTTGTCTTAAAGCAGCCCATTTCCAAAATCCAACTTCATTTACTTGAGATGTGTATGTAGATATATATAAAGCCTGTTTCATTCCAGTTGATATAATATATGTTATATGATTTATTTCAGATTGAAGACTTTATGAGCTGCAACCATACAAATTCTATAGATTCGGATCTAAAGTAATTTCAAATCTAAATTATGAATCTATTTTATTTTTATTTACGTGATGTATGTATATACGCATTAGGAATTTTTTTTTTTATAAGATGATTAAGTTATACTTATAAAATTACTGTTATCTCTCAGATTAAACATTTTTCAAAGTCCTAAAGCTGCCCGCCCACATCAATGCCTGGTGACATCTTACCATTAAAATGGAACAGATTACCGTAATAATCCAGAACCCACAAAAACTCAAACCAATGTATGCCCTTATCTCAGCCGCCTTCAATAATATGCCCCTTGCCCTAAATGGTTACCAGTAGACCTCAATATCATTGTAATATCATGCCAATGATATACATAGCCCTTGTCAACCTAAATAACCCAAAATTCTTGCAAAATTCGCATTAGAATGCTACAGATATGTGTATTGCTTTTCTTTCAGCAGTATTCTCATACAATAAACCGCATCGAACAGCTGCCGTAAAGCAACTCACTTAAACTTAGCAGCTGCTGTCAGCTGAGCAGGCGCAGCTGCGCTGAGCAGCTGGCTTAACGGTACAGGTGCTCTTGAGCACATTAACTCATATCACTCAATTCTAACTCAAAATGCCACTCAATTAACACGAGTGCTTATTTAACAGTGAACTTACGTTCCACAATGTTAGTTAACAGAATGATGTTAACTAACATTTTCCACCCTACTCTCCACTTCTGTTCGCCTGGTAACTTGATGTTTTGTTAAAAAAAATTTACGCGATTACGATTTTAGCAGCCCGCCCCTTGTTGTATGCAACGAAAATGTCATTTTCAGCTTCTCATATATTTAGTAAAATTTTATTAAATTAAGCAGAAATTCTATGTTTAACAAATAAATTCGCTTAACTGCCAAAAATAAAAGAAAAAAAGTGTTTTTTATTGGAAATTTCTTTATTTCAGATATAATTTGATTGTTTTTAAAACTGTTAAAATATAATAAATAAGAATTATGTTTTTCTAAATTTATTTATTTAAGCTAGATCCATTCTTACAGAATTATAATAAAAATTAGCTCTGATTTTATTATATTTTTTATTTATTTAATTGACAATTTTTGTTTCTATACATCATAAATCAGCTTCAGAAAAAGTAGCTGCAGTCTTGGGATGTTATGAACCTCTTCAGGGTTTATCTGAAAAAATACATACATAGATATAATAGTTTAGTTTAGTTTAAGGGCTTTTTCAATAGCGAAACTCTACTTACCAGATCAGAGCAATACGATGCGGCCTATACTAGACGAATCAAAACTGGCTTATTCCTCATGCAAAACATGTAACTAAATAAATAAATTAAAATAATGATAATTATGTATGTAAGAGTTCTACTACAGCCAAATACTAAACGAAAGAAATATCTCAAAGCACTCAATTCACTCAAGTATCCACACCACTCTCGTAGGCTGCAGTCCATACCATATCTCGCCATTGAGCTTTGCAAATATACGTGAGTGAGAATATTGGTGTGTGTCACATTCACACATACACTAATATTCTCTCTCTCTGCGTGAGGAGAGCGTCTCAGCAAAAGCATTAGTAAAGCGGTCAGCCTAGCTCCTGCTTGCTCATCTCTAGTTACGATCCACTTGACACTCTTTGCTCTGTTTGCTCATGCAACACATTAGCGTATCTGTGTGTGTCTAAGGGAATTGAGCAAACAGACACCGCTCAAACATACAGACATACATTTATACATAATTTCGCTCCTTTAGGCTCTTCTCATTACATTTTAATCTACATATATGTTGTATATATGTACATATTTATTTATTTTCATGGCTAATTACATTAATTAGTTGAATTTATTGCAGCTGCGATTGATTACACAATTGAAATATTATATATTTATTTATGCATGTATGTACACACATACATATGTAAAATCACACTGCAAAATGTAATTATTAAATGTCATTCAAACATCTTAGCTATAATCCTATTCAATTTATCACAGTAATTTAATTACATATTACATTTAATGAGTTGCTTTGCGCAGGCGAAGACTCTTAGAACAGTTATCGCTCAGCTGAGCTGAGTCAGCTCTCACATACGATCCAAGCTACGCTCCCACTCTAACTAGCGATCGTTGCAATCCACACATCACGCCATTGCTTCGTTTAATGATTGGCTACGAATGCCTTCGTATGTGTGCGCTCGGATGCTTCGTCTTAGAGCAACTAAAGCAAAGACACTCAGCTCTCACATACGATCCAAGTTATGCTCTCACTCGCGCCAACGAAATTCGTGCTGCTCGCACTGCAATAAACATATTCACGCCATTGCTTCGTTGAGTGTGTTACTATGGCTGTGTGTGTGCGCTCGGCTGTGTGTGAAGTCTCTCAAAGCAGCTGTCCGAAAGACACTCAATTCGACTTAACTCTCTTAACATCCGCTTTCTACGACTTCTGCTCGTCGTTATATGGATTCTGTTGGTTTGAGTGAACTTTTGTCGTTCAGCGCAAGGGAATACATATGCAAGCGTCTCTTGTATGTGTTTGTGAGACACACATACCCTTCATTTTAAAGACAATTATGATTACGTTATGAAATTTGTAACGCATTGTTCAAATTATATTTGAGTATTGGAAATAAAGGGTAAATTAATGAATAAATTTAGAAGTAATAAATTTGCTGCTGAAAGCTGACTAATTTAGATTATTTAACAACTTTATTGCCACAAGGTGGACGAATTTTAATTATCATAAAATTGCGCGATGGTCATCAAAAGCTTAACTAGTTTATGGCTACCAGTCAATTATTAGCCCGAGGGTGCGGGGCCCAAAGGGGCGGCCACTTCAAAAGCCGCTCACTGAGGGCGTTCGCTCATTAGCCGAGTAGCCTCCGGGCCGGAATGGTAATTTGATACTTTATTGACTTGACGGCAGGCAGCCACAAGCTCTCAAATTGCCAGCCTATTAATAGTAGTCGGAAGGAAGGAACACTTTAAAATTAAATGCAAATTTTCCCAGGAGAAGTCGTTTATCATTCGTGGCCGCCGACTCGCTACTCGACTCTGCAAATACTCTTCCCTCATAGACCAGACCCTAGGTGTGGACAAAAGCTGAATGAAAACTTAAAACGTTAGCCGCAATTTGTTGCTGCGCAACACGAAATTAGATCAAAGGAAATCGAAAGATGAAATCTTAACTGATTCCATAGACGCAACGAAAATTGATTGCCGCTGGGAAATCGACGCTGGCCGAATTAAAATATGCAAATTTCATAAAAACGAGCGAAATAGGATCAACTTCAATTCTTATCGCGGACTCAGTTGAGTCGAGGCTGATAAAATAATATGGCAAATAGAAACGGAGCGGAAGCTGGGCAGGGAAAACCCACTTTTGATTGCCCATTTGGTCAACTGTCCAATTCGGTTTTCAAATTCCAATTCATGTTACTCTCGCCTATCGCTGGCAGCCCATCTCTGGGCGAACCCTGATTGCCGGCCGCGATTTCCAGAGTAAGCCTCGACGCACCCCCTGCGCTCCGCCTAAGACCCGTAAACAGAGTCTGAAGAAGACGTTGCTAACAAGTCTAAGCCGCTTTCGCCCACAAATAATACAAGAGCGAACGAGAAGCCGCAATAAAAAGCCAGTTATGAGGGGGTGGCTCGGGATGGGGTTGGCTAGGGATGGGGTTGCCTCTGAGGGAAGCGATTGCAATTGCGATTGAATTCAAATTCCGATGTTGCACTTCAAAGTCGAGTTGAAACCGAGACGAGTGAAAAGCAGCTTCAGCTTCAAGTGAGTTTCCCCCTCCATCCCAATGCCAACCCCTTGCCCTACCCTTACCTTCGCCCGCAATCTCTGCATCATTCACAGCGCCTTCGCTCAGTTCTCATCGGTTTATCCTGTTAAGCTCGTTTGCCATGACGCCAGTCGAGTGGAGTTCTCCATTCAGCGCCCTCCTCGAGTTTGTTTTGCCAACTGAGGAGGCGTGGCAGAGGAGGTAGCTGAGGCATGAAGGCCATGTGCTGCGCTGGCTCCTTCTGCTTCCCTTTGTTGTCGCCTTAAATATTTTATTGATGTCATTTCGACAATGGTCCAATGTTCACTTGGCTGCTCTTCAGCTCTTCAGCTCTGCACTCCTTGCTGAATGTTTTATTGCTGGCTTGTTGATATTTTTATCATCCTCTGCTCATCCTGCTTATGGCCGTTTACAGCGCTTTAAATGTTGTCCTTCGACTGCGCTCGTTTGTTCTGGTTTAACAGCTCAAATCAAATCAAATCAAATCAAATTTGATGCGCCTCATTTGTGGCTATTATTTAGCCATGGATATAGACTGCATATGCATGGCATAAGGGTTAAGCGCAGTTGACCAACATCAACATTTACCTATTCAATTGCGTAAAGTTTCTCAAATTGCTGCCTGGGCCACACTCCCCTCCCCTCTATAAATTGAACAATTTTCCATTTATGCGAAATGCACTTACAACTTTTTACCTCACACACACTCTATCCCTCTCTCTCTCTCTCTCTCACTCCGAAGTTCTTTTGTGCTGGGCACTTGCTGCCTGTTGTTCCGCTTCCTCCTTTAATAAACTCGCCTCGCACAAAGAAGAATTGAGCGCAGATAAAAAGTATGGCAAACATGTTCCACACAAAACTTGTTTGCTCACTATCTCTCTCTCCCTCTCTCGCACACACACTGATACTGCTAGCGCCATTATCAAAGTGCTGCTGAAGCTGCTTGTTTCGCCTTTGTTGCCGCCAGGGGGCGCTGCCATGGGTTAATAGAAAGTAGCTCGGGTAATAGCTATTTCCTATGCATTTTTCATAAATATAATTCCATTTCTTTTCGCGCGACTGCCCCGTTCTGCTCGCTTCTGCTTCTTCTGGTTGCGTAATTTATTTTTCCAGTATTTTGGCTTCATTTGTATTTGTTTGTTGACTTTGTTAACTTCGTTGTTGCTGTTGTGCATGCATTTTGCCGCTGAAGTCTGTTTTCTAGCCTTGCGGAAATTGTCGTGAATAGTTCATTTCAGCATTTCTGCATTTTTTCACTTATTTTTTCGCCTTTTCTTTCTCTCCCTTTTTTTTTTTTTGGTTTGGCAAAGTTTGTCCAAGCAGCTGCGATTGCACTTGCCATTTAGTTGCTCGTTGTTGTTGTTGTCAGTTGTTAGCAAAAATAATTTCCCCTTTATGCAGATGAGTCCGGCGAGCTGTCCGCGCCGTCCTCGTTTTGGCCTGTAATGAAATTGACATCTTGTGTCGCGATTTCAACTTGATTTCCCATTTTTTTCATCATCTGCTTCTGCATCTGCTTTCTTCACTTCTTTCTCTGCTTGTGTCTCCATTCAGCATGGAAATTCAGTTTGCTTGCAATTCAATTTCCGTGTGCAAATTATTTATTTTATGTTTTTTTTTTCCAGAAATTCTTGAATTGTAAAATATTTTTATTGAAGTTTTTAGTGCATTTAACATTAAAATACTAAAAATATTTTGTTGGATATTTTGTTGTTGAGTTTTTTATTATATTTGTTGATTTTATTTAATATTTATATAATTTTTCCTTTTATTCATAGAATATGCTCTTATTGTACACGATTCCGACTGTCTGTCCTAGCTTCCTTAGCTTCAGTGTATCTTCTAGTCGTGCACTCCCGACTAGCACTCTCTTATTTACGCAACACGTTTTCTTGCTATGTTTTCTTAATCTTCCCATTCCTCAGCTCATTCTTAACCCTCTCTATCTCTGTCTCTCTCTCGCTCTCTCTCCATCTCTCTCACTTTCACTCGCTGCTATAGCTTGCTCTTGCGCCACTTAAATTCGTTATTAAAAATCGAAAAACTGCTATGAAAAATGCATGAATCGGCGAGCGCATCGCATCTAGCCTTTGTTAACAATAATTAAATTGGAAATGATAAATTTTATTATGATTTTTATTATTATTATCATTGTTGTTATTGTTATTGTTCATTTACATTCTCAATGAGACTTGGCGTGTAATAAAAAAAATGAATAAATTAAATGTCATAACGTATAAAATGCGGTCGAAATACTCGATGTTCGAACGCTGAAAAGTTTCCTCACACTAATTGTTTATTAATGTCTGATGCACTTTCAAATACGCTGTAAAGTGGAGTTTGCTAGAGTGGGGTATGCTGGGTTTGCTCTGTAAGAGAAGTAGGGCTATGGGCAAGGATATTGTGGAGAGTTCAGTCAAAACAATCTATTCAAAACAGCCAAGACAGGACAAGGCTGTCGATTAATTATAGTCAAATCGTTAATTTTCTGAGGACTTTTTAGTATGATTTTATAGGGTATATAAGCTGAGTATAATATATATATTTGATATTTTTCAGAAACAACTCACCTTAGAAAGCCTTTGGCAGCAGTATAATAGTTATTCTTGCCTGGTTAGGGTATCTCCTAGTCAGTCAGACTTCACAGAATCCTTACTATTTCATAGTGAAAAAGAAAGGTATGCAAGCAGAGCCCTGAAACAGTCTGTGTTAGACAGTCTTAGACATTCTAAGACAGCAAATACATACCTGTTTAGGGTATCTTCTAGTCAGTCATACTTCAACCTGGCTATTTTATAGTGAAAAAACGTGCTATAGTATACATATAAGCCAAAACATAAAGAAACCTGTGCCCCACAGCTATATATATCTCATAAATAGCCTTACCTAGTTAAGGTATCCTCTAGTCAGTCATACTCCACAGCATACTTGCTATTTTCTAGGGAAAAAGTTACGAGTTAAGATATGTAAGCAAACCCTAAGCATCCTTAGACAGCAAACATATATACATCTGATAATCAGCCTTACCTTACCCTGGGTATCTCCTAGTCAGTCATGCTCCACAGCATCAGCATCTTCACTGGTTTCATTATGTATTGTTAATGTGTGTTGTTTGCCGTTAATGTTTGTTGTCGTGTGTTGCGTGTTTCCAATATGGTTGGCAATTAAGCATTTCACACATTTCTTGTTGTTGTTGATTTTTATTTCAATTTGGAGTCGGGGCTTATATCAATGCAGTTGCAACTCATTTCGTATGCTTAAATACATGTTACATAGTTATAGTGTATATATATACGTATGTATGTTTACATTTAATTGTAAATCATTAATATATATATATATTTAACATATTTTTGTTTTGTATTGAAAGCAACACAACTATTTAGCTTAAATGTTTAACATTCTCATTAAGTATATGTTTTTATCTCTTCCTTTTGTTGTTGTTGTTTTTCTTTACAATATTTTTTGTTAAGCTTTAATTACAATTTACCTAATTTAAGCTTTAATATTTATTTTTTTCTTTTAACAATTTGTTGATGAGAAATGAGAGAGAAATGAAGTTTTTATAAATAAAAATGTTTTTTTTTTTTATTTATAATTTTTATTCAAAAAAGAAAAATTGTTTTAATTGTTTAAATGACTAACATTTTTTCAGATTTTTCTTAATAATATTTTTTTGGCAATAATTATGAAATGCTCATTTAAATAATAAACAAAATTGAAAAATTATAAATTAATCAATACAAATTTCAATAATTTTTAATTCATAAAAATTAAAATCACAATTTCAAACACGAAAAAAAATATTTATATATACATAAAAAAATGATGTTAATTTTAAACAGCCTTTAAAATAAATTTTAACAATTTTTTTTATAAATATTAAATTTGATTAAGTTCAAATGAGAATGAAAACTATGGAAATATTCCTACAAAAATATCAAGGAAGATCTTTCTTAAAGATTTTATAAATTAAAATTAGAATTTCATAAATATTATAAAAAAATATCAAGAAAAATCTGAAAAGTCAATTAAATTAAATTAAATTGTGAAAATTTTCAAAAATATAAATTCTCAATTTCGAAAAAGATTTGAAATATGATTTTTGATTTGTATTTTATAGAAGTTTATTACGCAACTCATATAGAGAGCAGCATGAGCTATAAAGCGCTTGACCTTAGACTGACCTGAAACAGTCTACAACTATGTACAGCAGGGATCATGGAACTAGTAGTGAGACTGAGCAGACTATAGGATATGTGTGTATATCAGCTCTTGTTATTTTGATCTCTTATATAGAAAACTCTTGGCTTAAGAGAAATGTATAGATGAGAGCTGATATATATATACATATCTCAAGAGTTACTCCACATTGCCGCTGCTCTTTCCATGACCTGCGCTGTATCGCCATTAAATATTGTTTAACTTATAAGAAACGAACTCAAATATTGTTCAACTGAACAGTATGCAAATATATATATATATAAGGTGCATTATTATATAAGTACACACATGCACACATCTCTCAGATACATATATATCAGTATGTCTATATATTTAGTTGCTATAATTTAAATGATTTTCGATATGTTGTTGTTGTTTTTGGTTTAACAATAAGTATGAGATGTGCGTGTGTGTGTGTGTGTGTGTTCAGCGTTTAACGCACAAATATATATGTATATATGTGAGTATATATATATGTATATATATGCCATCATATAATTATTTAAACATTATTCAACTTGAGTACATCAAATTTTTAATTTCTCTGTTGACTTTTTTCGTTAATGAAGCACAGCATTAAAGCAAAATTAAATTGCAATTTGTTTATGTTTTTACCCTTGTGAAAGTTTATGTAATTTTAACTAAACATATATATATATATCTTCTATATACGATAAGCTAATATAGGTTGACGCAAGCTCTCTTTGGCTTACGCTGCGCACATTTCTTTTCGATTTATTCGGGGGCGGATCATAACTAGGGTCTGCTCGACTAGGGGCTATACGAGTATTTTGCATTATATATTGTATATATATATATATATATCGTGTGTATATATCGTTTATATGCTAGTTGCCTTAGCCACGCACTTCAGCTAAGTCTTGCACACCATTGTTAGCAACGTTGGCAGCAGCGCGAGCCACGCTATGGCCACCGCGCAGTTGGCGTCGCTGTCGGCGCCGCTGTCGACGCCGACGCCGGGCGCATTACCATTGCCGTTAGCCGCACTCTGCGTTTTATCTAGGAAGGATTTTTGTTCTGATAAACCGATTTCATTCAAATTCGATTGATAGCGCGTATCTGATTGATGATTATTATGTGGGAGACAGCACACAAGTGAGCGAGAGAGAGAGAAAGAGAGAGACACAGAAAAGAGAGAGTATTTAAGATGGGAGCACAGATAGAGAGGCACAAAAACAAATGTGTTGGTGGGTAAAACGAACAGGGCGAGGGGTGCCAGGCAACTATGCGGATGATAGGCTCAAGTTCTACTCACTCTTATCCTGTCCGTAGTTGGAGCGCGTGGCATCTGAATTGCCAAAGCCGAAATTGTTGTTGGCGCCCTCGCCCCAATGGGATTCGCTTGTGTAGAGACCCGAAGAGGCGGTCGTGGGAGGATACGAAACTGGTACACAGAGAGAAAGAGATAATATTTAGATAATATGTCAATTTGTTTGATGACTTAAGAGTATATTGTGGTATTTAATATACAACTTAAGTATCCTACCTATAAATGAAATAAATAGTTTATATTTATTAATTTATTTAGTAATTAATAATATTTTATTTAGTATAACCCTAAAACTTTATAATTTATAATACAAGAATAGATTCTGTTCACAATATATACTCTGATCCGCATAGCTTCATCATTATCAATCATGTCTCATACAGCATTGCAGCGCGCGGCTGAGCCTATCTCTTCATCAAGCACCTTCAGCCGTACCACTCTAACTTAAGTGAGCACTCGAGCCCCTTCAGCCATGCTTGAGTAAGTTGTCTGCCTTTTGATTGGTTTCCGCTAGCTACTTATAATTGCTAAACAACTATTGCCGCTCTACTCACGCACACACCTGCTGCCCACTGCCAACACACACATCTATTGTCATCTCTTTCGCTCTTGAAAAAAATCTAATTGTTTTTCTACGCTGGCTACTCTTTGTGCTGCCATCGCTCATTGTGTTTCAGTTGATTGTTGTCAACAAAAATGTCTAACTCTAAAAATAGGCACAGTTGCTCTCTCTCTCTCTCGCTCTCACTCCCACTCCCACTTACGGCTACAATGGCTGAACTTGTTCTGGAGTTTATTTTTTTTGCCCATTCTATTATTTAACATTTGTTGTTTATAATTCATTTACATATTCTTATTTTTATTTTTATTTATCCATCAGAGAAATGTATATTTTTTGGTTGTTGTTTTCAATGGAATTTGCATGCAAATTGTTCAATTTTTGCAATTTTTCGCACGTCTCATTGCATTTTATTTTTTATGCTATTTATTTAAAATTCGTGCTGTCTGTTATTCCGCAGCAGCTCACACCCAATTTATACATATATGTATTTATATTTTATTCGCCCGACTTGATAGAACAAAATGCTAATTATTTTGTATTTTCATTATGTGACAATATGCACAATTTCCCAGTCCCCAGTCTTCTGCCCCTTCCTAGCTGCGACGCCACGCATTGCTTTCTATATAATTGAAGCGTTCAGGTTTTCCCCAGTTACACATGCCCGATATGTATATATATTTTCAATTAAAGCACGTTTTAATTATGCCCCCCGCACAGCGAAATTTATTCAGCACGTTGTTCCCAACCATTTTAAATATGCAAAATCATTTTGATTGTCAAACGCTTTTTGGCCGTATGATAGTACTTATTTTATTAAATATTGAATATTCATTCAGCCGACTGAGCAATCTCATTAGAAACTAATTAAAACATTGATTTTCCGACGGGCGGAATTGAATAGAATAAATCACATAAGATATAAATATAAATAATTGTCCATGTCCTCACGCTGCTACCCTCATAAATATTAATAAATATAATTTATAAAATATATTTGACAGATATCTAATATTAATGGTTTAATTTAAAGTTTTCAGATTTGACTTTTTATTATATTTTTATTAATTAAAACAAAAAAAAATTATATATTCATTTTTTTTTTATTTGAATATTTTTATATAATTATATATTTATGTATTTATATATTTATATATTTATGTATTTATATATTTATGTATTTATATATTTATATATTTATATATTTATATATTTATATATTTATATATTTATATATTTATATATTTATATATTTATATATTTATATATTTATATATTTATATATTTATGTATTTATATATTTATATATTTATATTTATATTTATATATACGTAAACAGTTAAATCTTTTCAAAAACTTCCGCTTTAAGCCCATTAATTCCCAGCTACAACAAAATGCTGCCACACACACCTAATGAGCTCTGAAGCTTTAAGTCCAATTCAACTAATTAAGAGATTCATGTCCAAGGAGGAGGTGGAGGAGCAGGAGGATAAGAATGAGAGACAGCAAAAAATACCCAGCTCCTTGGCATATATTGAGAAAGTGCCGCATTGGCCTTAACACGCATTGACAAATTTCCAGCTATTTAGCCATCGAGACGAAAGCTAGAACAAAAAGAAAATCTCAACCGCAATAGCCCAGAAACGGACCGACTTAATTGCCTGGCCAGGAAACGTGAACTTTTGCAGCGCAGGGAGATGCAGGGAGATGCAGGGAGAAGCAAGGGTGAAGGACGCGATCTGAAGTAAAAGACGAATGCTTAACACCTTACAATGCCCTGGTCGATGCTTGGCCAAAAACCAAAGGCAGCAGGGCTGAGCCATAATCAAGCCACTGGAAATCAAGTCACGTGCTCTGTGCCCGAGGTGTGGCATCGGTTGGGCAGGGCCACGCCACAGCCTGGATTGTCCTCGCCCGCAAGTTTGGCATCGGTCTGAGTTTCTGACTCCACATGTGCTGCCAGCCTCAAGGAAAACTTAAATTTTATTTCAACTCACCAAGGCTGCCAGAGCCAGGGAAAGTGTGGAACTTTTTTCTTAGTTCAATTCTGCAGCTCAAGCTGTGAGTTAATATCACGTTTTAAGTTTAATTACGTGATGGATTTGCTGGGGGCAGCTTTAACCTGCCGAGGACTGAGCGAACTAAGCATTTTGCCAGCGCTACAATTAACTAAATTATATGCTCGAGTCTAGTTTAAAATAAATTATTGGAAAGTTACGCTGAATTCGTAAAGCTAAAGAAAAAGTTTAGATTGGGATTTCAGTTATGTTTAAACGAATCATAATGATAATCAGACAAAAATATTCATAAACATAATCATAATCATAATATTAAATGAATATTGACAGTAATAATGCTAATGAGAATATTGATGGTAATGAAGATGCAATTTAAGATTATAATAACAATGATAATGATAATGGTCATTATAATATTATTTAGAGAGAATAATAATAAATAAAAATATTAGTAATGATAATAGTAATGCCACTGATAATGATAATGAAAATGACAATAGTAATACTTATGCAATTTAACATAAAAGTAACCAAGAGAATGATAGTGAGAACAATATTAAAAAAAATGATTGATCATGATAATAATATTATTATTGATAATAATACTAATGAGTATGGTTATGGTAATGCTATTTAGAGAGAATACTAATAAATAAAAATATGAATAATGACAATGAAAAAATGATGATGATTTATATTTAACATAAAAGTAACATAGATAATGATAATGAGAACAATATTATGAATAAAACAAGTAAGAATGCTCTAGTCGAGACGGCTCGACTAGGAGATACCCTGAGCCCTGCGAAGTGCCGATACTTAAAATATGCTATGCTTAGTTTACATATACATATACTGCAAGCAACACATACACACACACAGACGCACGCTCAAGCACACGTTCTGCCAACTGCGCAGTTGACGTAGTGACAGCGCTTGGGCTGCAAGAGGCTTATGTTGTGGAAATTAAATGTTTAATAACTTTTTTTCTAGAAGGACTTTTTAATTCAAACTTTCAGGGCATGATTATGTTATTCATATGTGTGTATGTGCCGAAGCACAAGTCTCTAGTATTTGAAATGCGTTTTTTGCAAATTTAGGGCGAAGGGGGCGTGGCATCCAAAAACCAAAAATTACAAAATGTCTGCATTCACAACAGGAATCTATATAGTGAATGTCAGGTCTCTAGCTCTTACGGTACGTAAAAGAGACGAAAAGTTATCGAAATTTATCGATAAAAAGAGAACGGAAAGAGTTATCGAATTTTTGAAAAAAACTCGTATAGCGTATGGTATCCAGGAGTATATGTGTCAAATTTCAGCTCTCTAGCTTCTGTGGTTTACGAGATCGCTGCGTTCACACAGACGGACGGACGGACGGACGGACGGACGGACGGACGGACGGACGGACGGACAGACGGACGGACGGACAGACGGACAGGGCTATTTCAACTCAGCTCATCGAGCTGATCAAGAATATATATACTTTGTATGGTCTGCGACGTCTCTTTCTGCCTGTTACATACATTTTCACAAAAACATTATACCCTGATTTCCCATTTTCAATGGGCTCAGGGTATAATTATTGATAATGACAATGATAATGAGAAAAGCAATGACAATGATTATGAGAAGTGAAAGTATACAACATTACCAGAAGATAGGCCAACTCAACAAAGCAATCGGAACTAAATTGATAATGAATATGTCCATACTTATGATGATTGTAATAATCATAATGGGAATGATTATATTTTTCGTCTCTTAATTATAATTTTCATTATATTGCTTCAATTCAGTCCATAATATATTACCCAGACTCCACTATTTACTCACATGAAAACGCATTTTACTAATAAAGCATTTTTTCCACTAAAATAAACAGCTGAAATTACTCAGAGAAACTTGCTCAGCTGCTGACTTTGCATTCGCTGCATAAACTGTGCCACGCTGCGTATGCGCAACATATTTGCATCTGCTTTCGGAGGAGGCTTGTGCTACTCAGCTCAGCTCAGCTCGGCTCTGTTCAGTTTTGAGCAACTTTTGTTTGGCAAACAATTAAAAATGCATTTGACGGCAACTTTTGCTGAACAAGCTGCGAAATTGCATTGAACGAGTGCCGCAGTGCTGAGTGCCAACTGCTGAGAGCTGAGTGCTGAGTGCTTAAATATGTCGCATAGTTTTTGCTTTTTGTTTTCTATTTTTTTTTTAGGAGCTTCAGAGCTATTTACTCACCATATAATCGTATAATGCCATCCGTCTCGCCCCGCGGATTCTTGGCCACGCACTTGTAGATACCATCGTCCCCGCTGCCCACATTGATAATCGTCAGCTTCATGTGGGTCTTGTAGGCGGGCACGCCGACGCTCGACTCGACTCTAGAGAATGCCGAAAGAAGATGTTGTTAGACTAAAAAAGCATATGCGAGAGAGCAGAGTATTGCTTACTTGTACTTAAACGAGTCGTGTATGATTGGTCCCTCGCCACGCGTCCAGTAATTCAGGGATGTGGGATGCGCCTCCGTGAAACATTCGATGGTCACATTGAAACCTTCGGGCGCGCCAACCAGTTGATGTGGTATTAGCAACATGGGCGGAACTGTAATGAATGTTTGAAATTACGTTATGATTGCTGAGATCAACCGGAGAACTATTTCATGTCAGATATTTGAATATACAAGAGTTTGCTGCAATTTTGTAAATAAATAAGTTAACATTAGCATAACATGTTAATAGTAATGTTAAGTTAACATGAGTACAAAATGTTAAAAGAAAAGATAGGTTAACATGAGCTTGTAAAGTTAATACTAAAAAGTAGTATAAAATGTTAATAGTTATGTTAAGTTAACATGAGTATACAATGTTTATAGTAATGTTAAGCTAACATGAGCTTAAAATGTTAATACTAAAATGTAGTATAAAATGTTAATACAATGTTAAGTTAACATTAGTATAAAATGTTATTACTAAGGTTAACTAATCTGTACTTATAACAGTTGAGCTGAAAGGTAAGGTTTTTCGAGATTTCGTTCTTCACGCTATGAAATGTCGCTGTATCTATAATAAATTCCTTCTCTTACGTAATTATAATATTTTCAGCACTCCAATTAGTGAAATGCCAACAAAACATTGCCAATTTTTCAGTGTTAAGCCTCTGACAGCTTTGAGCTTTCGCGAATGCTTTGTTTACTGCGTTAACCAACACTGCAAAGTGCTTAATGTCCAGTCAGGTCGTTTAACCCCTTGACAAGTTAATTGAGTTGCGCATTTTGTCACACTTAAGCTGCGTGACACTTAATATCCTTTTGATTAAGGACGTTACAAAAAGAACAGAAATAATGAAAAGATGATGGGGGAAGGGGAGAAAAACGAAAGTGTGGAGAAAGGTGTTCGGCAAACTGCGCCAAAAGGCTTACGGCCACAATTCATAAACATAAAAACGACGCTAATTTGTGTTCAAGCTGATTAAAATTTCAATTGGTCCAGCAGCGGCATTAGCCGAAGGACGAAGGCGAGGGAGAGGGAGAGGCTTGAAGAACCCTTCAGGTTTGAGCCGCAGCTTAATTGCCAGCTCGTGGCTCGCATAAATCAACAAAAGGTAAAAGAGCCAGCGAAATGACAAGGCAAACTCAATGAATGAATGGAGGAGCAGCAGCAGCAGCAGCAGCAGCAGCAGCAGCAGAGGCAACCGCAGCATCCATTGTGTGTAGAGCCAGGAGTTTTTCTGCGCTCAGCCTAATGATGATGACAGGCTCACAGGCTACCGACAATAACTATGCCCGATGCAAAAAAACGAACCCAAAAAAGCGAGAAGCTGGTTCATTAGTGCGAACAGAGGGAAAAAACACAGAGAGAAGCAACTGCTGCTGCTCGCATTTAATATCTTAATTAAAATTGTGCGCCGTGGTGCATTCGAAGTGTGCGGATCTTCCATATGGCTTTCTCTCTCAAGTATTTCGGTTGACAAATTTCTGTATAGGTGTCCTTCTCTCTATACACTGCTGAAAGCCCAGCAGATGCACACAAATAACAAATAGACTCGAAAGATGTTCCAGAAGAGGATGAGCAGGAGGAGCAGGAGCAGGAGCAGGAGAAACACAAGACCCAGCAAAATACTGAATAATGCTATTCATAAGATTTTTCACGAGCTGCGCGACCGCTGAAAGAAAAAATAGTTTTTCCTTTTCCTTTTTTACTTGTTACCCACTTGGAGTGTGACTTGTGTGTGTGTGCGAACTATGGCGAACTTTTCGCCTGGGCAAAGAAAAGGCGCAGCCTCGTGGCTTGTCTTGGCTCTCAATTTAAATGAAAATCAGTTGCATAAAAAATTATACTTAAGATCTGGCTCGACTTGCCATTTGCATAAACCAAAGACAAAAATAAAGTCTATATACATACACATATATATATATATTCTAGATATATATATGCAACTTGAATGCATGCATAAATTGCACTTGAAACTTTGTTTGTCAATATGCAGCAGGAAGAAACTTATAAGTTAACCGAAATGAATTGAAGAGCTTCAGATGGCCCAGTAAGAGAGCCAGAGAGGGAGAGAGATGGACAGGTCGCCGGGTTGTGCCAAATAAAATTATTCAAATTGCAAAAAGGAATTGTCCGAAGTTGAAAAATTCGGGATTTAAATTTGGTAAAGACAACTTACAACTACTAAAGCTGGAGTAGAGAAATTCCTATATTATTATAGTTAGTGCGTGGCAAACCAAAGGTGGATTGAAGACTTTAGCACACTTCAATTTACGAAAAGCAGTCGGATAAACAGGAAGAAACGACAATATATGCATAGAAACATAGCAATAAGCCACTTTTCCTATATATCTGCATATAAATCTATACAACGGCTATGCCTAGCATGAGAATTGCATAGAAAGGCACATCTGAAATACTGATAATGGGTTAGATCTCATACATACGGTAAACAAAGGTTACTAACTTCAGCTACATATAATCAGCTTATATGAAACACTAAATTTGTAACAACAAATTACATCAATTATGAGAATTGCATAGAAAGGTTGTAGGAAAATTTAATAAAAGTATAGAAATGCCATATTAGGCGTTAAGAACTTATAAACTTCAACTGCAGATAGTTAACTTGTGAGCAAAGACAAGATATAGAACAACAAGTGACATCAATAATGAAAATCGCATAGAAAGGCGATATGAAAAGTTAATGTAAAGCAAAATTTGATTTGCTTGGAATAGAAAATCAGGGCAGACCACATACAGATACTTAACATACAATATATAATTACAGTAAATGCATTGCTTATCATGAGAATTGCATAGAGGGGCGTTATGAAAATCTATTGGAAATGCAAACTTTCTGCAAGTTAAAATTAAAGACAGCCATTTTGAATAAACTATATAATGATTACACACAAAATTTCATGAATATTCATTCCTAATGAAAATCGCATAGAAAGGCGATTCGCACTCTTAGTTTTCAGACACTTCACCTACTCAGCACTCAAAGGAAGTTACTTTCGCTCTACTCCTACGACCATTATCAGCTTCAATTTCTTTGTCTCAATCACATTGTCTGCAGCAATTTCGGGAAGCGCTTGAAGTTGCGTTCAGGCGGCACGTGCTGTGGCCAATCCTTTTGTCTACCTGTGCAGTCCATTCACCTGTCCCGTTTTGGGCCAATCGCAATGCAATCAGCTCATTGCCATCATCTTGTCCATTTGCCATTACACTAATTCCGCACAAATATTGCGCCAACATCCTTCGGCGCAATCAACGTCCAAACAATGCCACGCCAAGGCACTGGAACGGTAATCCTTGACTGGGACAGAAAAAAAAAAGAAGCAAAACCCGACTGCAGACCGTAACGAGGCTTCATTAACTGCTAATTTTCAAGTTGTTTACACTCAGCCAATGGCACCTTGCAATTTTCTATAGACTGCTAGACAAGACTGTCACTCACTGTCCACTGACTACTGAGGCGCAAACAGCAAGCCACTCAGCCGCTCCAGCTCAGCCCACCTCAGCTCGCCTTTAGTCAGGCTAAATTATTGTTGACTCAAGTCCTTTTTTTGTTCGCTGTCCACTTAGCAGCTGCGCTCCGCTTTCTCACAATATTGTCGCCACTCAATTGTAATTTAAATCAGCGCTAAGAACTCGAACCGGACAGGAAATGCTGCAAATGCTTGGCCTGTCACCATGTCGAGAGTGCCTAAAGTCAAGTGCTTTAGTGTTTTCATTCATGTGCCCAGGCGCTGGCCATTATCAGTTTGCCAGCCACTTAACTTGGCTAAGTGAACTTGAAGGCGACAGCGACTTATTTATAGGCTCTTACCTCTCTCTCTCCCTCTCTCTCTATCTTTAAGCTAACTTTATAGATCTCTCTATATATATTTCTATAAATTCTCCATTGACCTCTTTCTAGATCTCTCTATAGATCTCTCAATAGATCTACAATCTTTCTATATGTCTTTCTTATAGATCTCTCTATAGATCTCTATATAGATCTGACTGTAAACCTTTCTATGTGTCTCTCTAATAGACCTCTCTAGAGATCTCTCTGTAGATTTCTCTGTGTAAGAGATCTCCCTATATATGTCTCTATAGATTTTTCTATACGTCTCTCTTGTATACCTCTCTATAGATCTCTTTTTACAACTCTCTATATAACTCAAGTCCTGTACATACTTTTGTTAACTGCAAACTCTTCTGTAATTTTCACATTAATCTCAAATATCAAAGAAAATTCCAGTGAAAAGCTTTCATTCCCTTTACTCTTCTTTATTCCTTCACATGCTCCTTTCATTCCCAATCCTCTCGGGACTTTTGTGATTAAAGCCAGTCGACAGCAGTCATTGGGATTTTTTTAAAGCTCTGCTAAGTACCGACAAATTGTATAAAAAGCCAAAAGAAATAATATGAATGCCAAATATCTGGATTGCATACCAAATTAGCTGCTTAACTTGGCCCCAAAGAAATTTTACTTCTGCTTTTTTTCTCTATTTCTTCTTTCGCTTTTTCCCCAGCTGAAGTGGGGCAGGTTAAGGGTCGTTCGCAGCATATGTTGTCCTTATGTCCTGCTGTTGCTGCAAGCAAATCAGTATGCAGTCACAAATGTTAGAAACAAACTGGTTTACACACACACGCACACTCACACAGATGAACACTAAGCGGAAACAGTAGCTGAATTTGTTGCTTCCTGTTTGTTAAGCAACGCACGCCACAATAAACGTACAAACATGGAGCAAAATATAGTAAAAACAGAAATAAACAAGCAAGGAGAGACAGAGAGAGAGAGAGAGAGTGTGTGTCCTGGCTAAAGGACATATGCAAGCTGTCACAGTTGTTTTAACAAATTGTTTGGGTCGCTGTTGCAGACGATTTTTCTTTTGCTTTTAGTGTGTTTGAGAATTCGTTTTTGACAATTTTTTAAAATCAGCATACGTTTGTATATTTATGATCGAACACACGAAAAATCGTTTGCAGCCGAAAGCAAAGGGAACACAAAGTATATTTTATGCGAAATCAAAGACAAACTCTGGAAATTGGTTTTCGTGAGAAGCTGCACAGAAAGTGTGGGCCAAGTTGTGTGGATGGGGCCTAGCTTAAGGTATTTATGCAGTAAAGATTAGCTTAAAATAAGGCTGAGATAGTGTTAAGACTTTATTTATAATAAATATAAAATTATGTGCAAAATCTAATAAATATAAAAGTAAAGTTTAGGCAATAATAAATATAATATAAATATATATATATAATATAATAATCAAATTTCTTTTTAAATTTATAAAATATTATCAAAAATTAAAAAAAAATATATAAAAAATTATACAAAATTACATTTTCTATAATTTTTTGTTTTTAAATTAGCAAATAATTTTGCTGATGAATTAATTTTTTTTTTTAATATCTTTAAATAGGCATAGCGTTCAGATAGTATATAAATATTATTATATAATATATATTAAATGAAAAAAAAAATGTTTTAAATAGTAAAAACAAATTGACTTTTAAAAATTATAGAAAATGAAAATAATTAAAATTTTATTAAAAATCAAATTTTCTATAATTTTTAATGAGCTTTATTCAAATTATTTTAAATATTTCTTCTATTATAAAAAAAAATATGATTTGAGCAGGCATAGCACTAAAATGCCATTAAATAAAAAATGTTTATAATTATATATAAAAATTGATAAAAAAAATGTAAATAACAAAAAACTTATTCAAAAATTTATTAAAAATAACAATTTCTATAAATGTTAATTTTTTCTATAAGCCGCAAAGCCCTGTAAATCTATATCAGTTTTCTTGGCATTTTAATGGTCAAATTTCATCTCTATAATTAAAAAAAAAAGGAAACCTCTCTTAACACCTTCCATTACTGCTTATTTGCCTTGGCTCATAAATCAATTAAAGATTTAATAACTGCTTCACACACTTCTACATGCCAGTCGCAAGTTTGCTTAACCTGCCCAGACAATCCATTGTGCGGCGGCAAATCTGTTTAGTTTTTCTACAGTTTCTGCTCTTTTTCTTGCTTTGAAGTAGTCTTTTCATATTTTCTATACCCACACACACGCTGTCTACTCTTTTTTTTTCAGTGCATGTCTGCAGCAATCAGGCATTTCGACTTACTTTTTTATGGCTCTCGCCTCGCACACGTGTAATTTGTATTGCACTTTTTTTGTTGTGAGCAGCTCTCGAGGGAGGAGTGGGCGGTGAATGGATATGGACGCAGTGTTGGCCGTTGTGCTGCCTGGGGGTTTGGGCTGGGATTCGGTTCTGTTTTGTTTGGCTCGCAAGCAAGCGAATGAATGTCGTGCACAAAACCAAAATAGATTTATGCTTGCGGCATTTTTAAGTGACAGCAAACGAGCAAATTTTGCTGTGACGTTGCCACTCGCACCGCCCACAATGCTACCTGCCACGCCCTCCAGCCCTCCAGCCCTCCAGCTGCTGACATGACAGCGCACGGACAGCATGTGATGTGACTGACTGTCGCTTGTAATAAATCTTAAAAAGAACTGCACACTGATTTGAACTTTGTTTCGTTTTGAAATATCCTTTTTTGTGGGGGTTTTTGCAAAAAACTGCTGCAACAGCCACAAGTGGGGCCTCAAATTGCAATCAGTCAGCGACAGTGGGGCCAGCGTGGGGCTAGAGTGGGGCCCAATGTGATGGAAGTTGCAGCTGATCAGATTGGACTATTAGCAGATATAGTGTGATCGGGGCAAGTGGCTGAGAAATGGGATTAGCATTTGACTGAACTGTGATTGCACGTTTTTTTGCAAAAGGAAATTAAGCTAGATAAAAGATATTTAATTTAGATAGTAAAATAAAGGAATTAATTTTATAATATGCAATGTGTTTCAGAAAAAATAAACAATACAATTATAAGATTAGTATATAGTTTTGCTTTAGTATTCTCAGCCCAAGCTTTTAAAGTCATAAATTCCAAAAAAAAAAAAAACTAAAAACATTTTCTAATTTCTTTTTTCTCTTTCACACAATTATACAAAATTATATATTTAAAATAATATAATAATTTATATATATAATTAATATATGTGCTATAAAATTATAAATTAAAATATATTTTTTTTTATTTTTTTTTTTTAAACATTTAAAATAAACTACAAGCAATTTAAATTTAACGAAATTATTTAAAATATATGTTTATTATAAATTTGTTATATATATTTTAATAGTTTATTTTTTTTAATTTTTAGAAAATATATATTTGTTATATTTTAAATAATTTTCTTTAAATATAAATAATTATAATTTAAAAATAAATAAAACAGTATATAAATAATTTATTAATTTTTAAATTTTGTTGATTAATAATTAAATTATTATTAATAATTTAAATAATTATTGATTTAATTTAGTTAAATAAAATATAAATTAAAAAATACATAATTACTTAATTCATTCAATAAGAATTAATTACTTTATAAATGTTTAATTTAGTTAAACGAATAATAATATATAAGTGTTTTGTTTTATTTAAAAAAATTTTTTTTCAATCTAAATTTACAGCTTGAAAAAAAAATTTTAAAAATAAAACAAAACATAATTTATAATTTTTTTAAATATCTAAACTAAAATAAAATAGTAATCAAAAAATAATTAATAAATTTAATATTTTAAATTGGTCAAAAAATTAATAAATAATAAATATTTGTTTAATTGCTTAAAAAATGTAAATTATTAAAAAAAAAAAAAATAAATGGCTTATAATTTGTTTTTAAGCACTTACTAGATTATAATCAAGAAACCAAGGTATATTTACTAAATATTAGTTAGAGGCAACTGCCAATCAAACTCGCAAACTCGTCGTACCTTGCACCACTGTGCCCGCCATGTGACCCACTATAAGATCAAGTTTAATCCGCAGCCGCGAAATGGAAATATGAGTTGCTAGGGACAGCAGCGCAAATAACACAGAACAGTCGAACGCCGACACAGACGCAGACACAGGGGGGGCAGATATACAATTTATAAAGGTAGTTTTTAGCCATCAAACGCTGTTGGTCAACACGTAACGAAAAACAAATTGAAAATGGTAGCTAACCCAAATCCATAAGCTATAAAAACTGTATTTAGTTTTTGCACAATTTTTGCAATTTGCACAATTTTTTTTTTTTTTTTTGTGCAATTTTTCGCAATTTTCACAATTTTGATAGAATTTGTGTTAACGCTGCAAGTGCTTGGTAAATAGTTGTGAAAAAAATCTGTGCAGCAGCGGGAAAGAATCACTTTATCATTTTCGCTTCGACAGATAGTCAAAGAGCAAAAGCGAAAAGCTGATATACCCCTTAAGCCCTGCACCGCCCCGCCCCTCCCCTCCCACTGCCCTTACCCAATAGTCCCGCTTGCGTTATTATACTCACAGTCGACGCTGACTTTGATGCGCTTGGAAACCGTTGGGGGCACCCCGTTGGATGCGATGCAGAGATAGGCGCCCATGTCCAGGCGCGAGATGCGGGTTATCTCCAGTGTATCGCCCTCCCACTCATTCACTGCAACACAAGACAGACAGAGAGGGGGAGAGGGAGTTAGCTGAGTCTCTTAAATGATTGATGCAGCTGCTCGCCCAGATATGCTAGCCAGCTGTCCGCCACCTTTGCACTTACCTATGTGATTCTTATTGATGGCTATGCGCGAGTTATCATCACGCTTCCATTTGATAATGGGCCGGGGACTGCCGCTCGCCCGGCACCGCAGCGATATGTTGGCGCCCTCGCGCACGATGACATCGCTCGAGCTCAGCGAGTCGTCAATGTTTGGCGGCACTGCGAATAAATTGCCGAAACTTGTTTTTAAAGCAACTCGCACCAACCACAAATAACGCTTAAATGTTATCGAGCTAAGCCGCTTACTACAGCCCAAACAATGCACCGGACACATTTAAGATTAAAGCGCCTACGTTTCATAATATATAGATGTCTCTGTGTGTGTGTCTGTGTGTATGTGTGTGTGAGTGTGTGTAGCAGTACACTCATAACATGCATATAGAAACTCATCGACATATATTTGTGGCCGCCAAAAAAGGCAGCAGAAGCTAAAATAGGTGATAAATTGCATTGTTTGCGAATAAATGCGAGGATGTCCGTGTGTGTGTGTGTGTTTTGGGAGTATGTGTGTGTGTCTGTGTCTGTGTGTGCAACAGGATATTGCAATTGAAATGTTTTCCATTTCAATTCCATGAGCTTCAATATGCATTTCATAATTATTTCGCTTATATTTTGCAATTGATCTAAATGCACAAAGTTTATGAGAATATATATGTATGTGTGTATACGCATATATGTGTATATATATCAGAAAATCGTTTAACAATTTGAATAATATTTGTTGAAGTTCAATCTTTACTGCAAATTTATGTTTTCTACTACGCTTTAAATTCCAAGTCATTTTACTATTTAAGTAGCTTTTCATTATTTTTCAATAATTTCTTGCTTAAATCTTTTTGCATTAAAATATTAAAAATTTTTAAATAAAAAATTAAAAATTTTTGTTATGCTCTTGCACACTTAAGTCTTTAGTCAACTTTAAATTTACTTAGAAAACTCTGCAATATTTCTTTGAATAAAGTGGAAAAGAAAGAACCAAATTTAATCCAGCTCTAAATATAATCAAACAAAAAAGAAAATAAATTTAAATAATTTAAATTTAAAGTAAAGTTAAAAAAAAAACAATAAATTAATGTTTACTTATTTTTTTAATGGGCAACATGAACTTTTTTTTAAATTTTTAAATTAATTAAAAAATAATATAAAAAGTATAAAAAATTGTGTTTATTAAATACATTAAAAATTTAATGCCAAAAATTTCTAAAATAAATATTTCTTTTTTAAATTGTTTTATGATTTATTTATAATTCCTAATTATATACTTAAATAAACTAAAATTAATAATTAATTTAAATAAACTAAAATTATTTAAAATTATAATTTAATTAAAAATAATAAATATATACATTAAAATATTTATTTTTTTAAATTCTTTATCATAAATATTAAATGAATAAAAAAAAATGAATAAATAAAAATGAATAAATATAAAATGTAATTTTAAAATATATTTTATACACATTGCAAAATAAAAATTCATTTATTAATTTTATAAAATTAGTATTATATAAATAATATAAAATAATAAAAATAATCATTTCCGTTCATTTCTTTTAGCCATAACATTTGTATATTGTATTTTAAGCTTCGTTTTTTTTTTTTTTTAAATTAAATCTGCTGCCTATTAAAAACAATCTTTATGCACCTCCATAATTTGTTTATGCAACAAAAGCTTCATTCGCCCCTTAGTTTAGAGCTCTTCTTTTGGGAGGGAGCTTCACTAATTTCTTTAAAAAAAATTGTTATTCGTTTTTAAAAGGTTTTTATAAGTTGCATTTTTGTTGGATTGTTGCACATAATTTTTTAATTAAAATTTGCGCTCCCTTTTCGCCGAATTTCGAATGCATTTTTAATAATTTGTTTTGTTTGCCAGGCGGGAAAATAATTTCGGCTGGCCAAAAGATTCACTGAACTGTACACTGGACACACGCACACACACACACACACACACACCGACATTCACACACACACACACACACACACACACACTCAAGCTTTGCTTTTGGCTTCTCCTGCTACAGTTTTTGGTTTTTGCTTTTTGTTTTTTCTCTCGCTGTGTGCACGCTTTAAGGCATATAAATTATTTTTTAATTCGAGGCGTATTTGCAGAGGATTTTCGTGTGTACTCTGGCACCGCAGCGGCGGCGGCCCACCTCTGGGGCAGCTGCTGATTAGATGCTAACCCTTGTTGACCCCGCCAGCAGCCGCAGCAGCAACTACAGTTACTCACCCACAACATTCAGATAGCCGAATTGCGTTTTGGCCGTCACCGTATTGATCTGGCACATGTAGCGGCCCTTGTCCTCCTCGTGCACATTGTTGATGTGCAGGTACCAGGTGCGATGCCTGTCGTGCTTGTCGTGCGTGACACTGATGCGCGGGTTGCGCGTGATCACGTGGTTGTGCACGGTCAATATCGCCGATTGCTCAAAGTGCATCCAAGCGACCTGGTGGAGAAGATAGGAGGAGAGAGTAAGAGAAAGATAAAATTAATTATGATGCATATAAACAGAAACAAGGACAACTCCAGTCGGTAGGGACCGACTTGAAAGCACCTGTCAGAGCAATACTTTCAATAGGAATCATTGCAGTCAAATATATATCCCATATTCCCAAAATATACTCCTCTTTAACACCAAAACTCTTCTACTCTGCTCCGTTCCAGACTTAAACAAATAAAAAAGTATTTTGCTTTATGCTAAAAGTTCTATAGAACGGCGCCAATAAAGCGAAATCAAGCTGAAAAAGCAAAAGAGAGACTGAGCGACCACAACAACAAAAACAAGTCCTTTTCGTCCTTTCATGCTTCATTTAGCATTTCTATACACTGTTGTCGATAGCATTGCGAGTGGTTTCAATGAAGTCAATGAAGCGAGACTGTGAAGTGAATATATTTAGCAGTAGGAACAAAAATTAAATAAATATAAAAAATATCTAGCGAAAATAAAAATAAAGGAACTAAAATATTTGTAAAATAAATAAAATTAAGTAATTGCTTATTATATATAAGATGAAGTAATACTAAAATAATACATAAGCAAATATCTAAATAAATTTTTGATTTATTATAAATTAATTTTGTACTTTATATTTTATTTTTATTTAAAAAATTTTTTTTATCGTTTTGTTTAATTTATAATTTTTAATTGGTGACAAAAAATTATTCATAAAAAAATATTTAAAATTATTTGATTTATTTTAGTTTTGTATTTTATTAATTTTTTTATTTAAACATATATATATATTTTAAAATTCTTTTTTGTTTTATTAATTGTTTTTATAAAATGTAAATAATACATAAACAAATATCTAAAAAAAATTTTTGAATTTTATTAATTTTTTATTTTTTTTATAAGTTTGTTTTTATTTAATTAATTAGTTTTATTAAATAATCAGAAAAGCTTTTAAAGAGTTTTTTTCCATTTATATTCTTTGATCTTTACTATATTAAGATATTAATTTCTACTCAAAAAAGCTCACAAAACAGAGTATCTCGCAGCCATTGATTGCCTCTGGCCGTTTCCTGTTTTTCCTGCGGTTTAGCAAATAAAAAATGCAGAAAAAACAAGTGGAAAAAGTAAAATGATTTATTAATTAAGCAGCTCGTAGAAAATCAGCGTGTAATGAGCGATAATGATTTGATTACTCCGACAGCAGAAAGGGGCAGAAAGGGAAGAAAGGAAAGCGATTGATGCAATTAGATAGGGAGAGGAAGATAAGCACAAAGCGAAGCGCTGCAGATGCCAACACAAAGATGCCAGTAAAAGTCAACTAATTAAGGGTTAGCACTGCGCATACGCCCGGTGCACAGCTAAATAAGTGGAAATGGCCATGGCGAAGGCAAAGATCTAAGAGCTAGCCGGGGCTTAGACACATCATTACCAAGGCAAATGGAGAAGACGGTCATGAATATCAAAAGCACTCGAAACGATGCGCTGCGACGCCTCAGAGCTGCAGCGGCATCATTACGAAGCACTCGAAGCGCTGACTCGAGTAGCTAAGCCCAAATCAGCTCAGGCTGAGAGAGGGGGAGAGAGGGAGGGTAAGGGCAGGTATCACAGCCAGCACCTGATATCTTGAATGTGTTTTTTTGTGCTTTTTCTACATCCTTTTTGGGGGCTTGGCATATCCAGGAAATAGAATCAAATTGAGGTGTAAATGCGAGCAACAAGAAAACGAGCGCTGACGACACAAGAAACGTGCATGAACTAAATAAAATGGCCAAAATGAGAGTGGAGCAGGGGGGGCGGGTGGGTGTGTCGACAGGTGGCAAAAAGCGTGGAGCAACTCGGTTTAGCTGATGGCATGTTTAAGTAGCTGTGTCTGTGGCCCAAACCCAGCTCAGCAGCTCTGACAGCCGAGCGTCTCGCTTACATCTATTGCCTGCGTGTGTAATTCATAGCTATCACACACACACACACACTCACACACACACACCGACGCACCGCAACGCACATGAAAGCAGTCGAGTTTATTTTTATATGCGACACTATGATGCAATTTTCTCGCTTCCGCTTTTCCTTTTACACGTTTTTTTTTTTCGCTCCCGCTGCTGAGCTGTGAAATTGCAGTCATGTAGTACGTGTGCGGCTTGAAGCAGGAGTTAACCCTTATATATATACTCTATATACACAAATATAGAGTTGACGTTAGATGTTATTAAACAGTTTGAGCGGGGGGCAGACGTTGAATAAAAAAACCAGCTACTAAATGCGCGTTTATGCACAGGTATGCTAGAATTTGCTTCTACACTTCGTTAAGTGAGATTCCTAAGCAGCTATTTGGGCATGGCCGAGCGGCGTGAGTGCAGGACTCGCAGTTGAAATTGGTTTTGTATATTAATGTTGGCGACGTGAGAATTCGACGCTGCCAGCTGCATGGCAACTAGTTAAGCGGCTATTGAGAAGTGCCCAAAAAGGTGTTTAATATGTCTGCGGGAATGCGATGAATCCTGCGATATCCCGGACAGAAGAAGCGGAAAATTGGAATGATCCTAGTAGTAGCTTTCCCTGTGTTGATCTGAGCTTTATATTCAGATTCCTATTCACATTCATAATCCAATTCATATATTCATATTCATATTCATATTCCTATTCCTATTCCTATCCCTATTCGTCTCCCTATTCGTATCCCTATTCATATGAACATTCACTCATATTTAAATACACATTCATATTAATATTCATATTCATATTCATATTCATATTCATATTCATATTCATATTCATATTCATATTCATATTCATATTCATATTCATATTCATATTCATATTCATATTCATATTCATATTCATATTCATATTCATATTCATATTCATATTCATATTCATATTCATATTCATATTCATATTCATATTCATATTCATATTCATATTCATATTCATATTCATATTCATATTCATATTCATATTCATATTCATATTCATATTCATATTCATATTCATATTCATATTCATATTCATATTCATATTCATATTCATATTCATATTCATATTCATATTCGTATTCATATTCATATTCATATTCATATTCATATTCATATTCATATTCATATTCATATTCATATTCATATTCATATTCATATTCATATTCATATTCATATTCATATTCATATTCATATTCATATTCATATTCATATTCATATTCATATTCACATTCATATTCATATTCATATTCATATTCATATTCATATTCATATTCATATTCATATTCATATTCATATTCAGATTCATATTCATATTCACATACATATTCATATTCATATTCATATTCAGATTCATATTCATATTCACATACATATTAATATTCATATTCATATTCATATTCATATTCAGATTCATATTCATATTCATATTCATATTCATATTCATATTCATATTCATATTCATATTCATATTCATATTCATATTCACATACATATTCATATTCATATTCATATTCATATTCACATACATATTCATATTCATATTCATATTCATATTCATATTCATATTCATATTCATATTCACATACATATTCATATTCATATTCATATTCATATTCATATTCATATTCATATTCACATTCATATTAATATTAATATTCAGGTTCATATTCATATTCATATATTATATTAAATTCATAATATTCATTTGAACATTCATATTCATATGCATACTCACATTCATATTTATATTCACATTAATATTAATACTCATATCCATATATTATATTAAATTCATATTCACCTACACATTCATATTCATATTCGTAGTCATATTTATATTCATATTCATATTCACCTTCATTTTCATATTCATATACACATTCACATTCATTCTCATATTCACATTCACACTTTCAATTACATTCACAATATTCTTCAAATTCATGTACAAATTTTCATTTTCATTTTCTTAAGATTAATTTTCATCTATATCTATCATATCTATCATATTCACATTCAATAATATTTCCCCCTCTACTCACCTTATATGAGCCAAGATTCTTAACCGAGCAACCCAATTTGACATTACGTCCAGCAGGTACAGTTACATTTTCGATGTATTCGGTAAATTCGGGTTCTTCCACAACAACTGCAAGATATAGTAAAAATATAGACAAAACACAATTTATTGAATATTATTTAGCCAAAATGATGTTTGCCTCTATATATATTCACAATTGTTTATAAATTATGCAAATTTGTATTAGGCCTGCGACTAGAATTATAATGTCCAAAAATATTACATAAATTTGCATAAGCGAAAATTCAATCGGTTGCTTCAAATTAATTGTTGCAAAAATATACTAATGGAAGCTGCTGCATGAAACAATCAAATTTCATTAAATCGTCAAAAAAAAAGAAGCAGAATGCAGCAAACGTTAACACACCCACACAGACACACACACATTGGCTTTATTTGCATTAAATATCAACAAGTTAAATATTTTCACGCTTCGACTTTTATTTTGTGCATTTTCAAATTGGCTTTTCATTTCGAGTTTTTCCTATCAGCTCACATTAAATTATTAATTTCTTCTCGCTCTTTTCGCTTATTCGTCTTTTTAACGCATCAACTGGCGGGCGGCGGGCGAAAAACTTGTCGGAAATGCTTTCAATTTAACCACCAGCCATTAAAAAAAATGCGAAAAATTACGAGTGAAAAGTCGCAGAAGAAATACGCTTAATTAAAAAAAAAAGGATTTAAATTAAACTTTAATATAATAAATTTAATTTAAATTAAAACCTTAAAATAATTAAAATTATTTAATTAATAAAATAAAAATTAAAAAATAAATAAATATATAAAAAATCCTTATTTATATTAAATTAAATTAAAATTATATATTTTATTATTTGAATAATAAAATAAAAATATAAAAAAAATATATATTTAAAAAAACTAATTTTATATTATATAAAATTAAAATTATTATATAATATTATATAATTAATTAAGTATGAAAAAATATAAATATTAAAATACTAATTTTGTATTAAATATGGTTTAAATTATTAAATTAAATAAAAAATAAATAAAAAAATTGAAATAAAAAAATAAGTAGAAATATGGAAATACTAATTTTGGCCACAAATGCAAATATTGTAAATAAACAATTTAATTAAATTTATAGTAGATGGACTCTTACGACTCGTCTTTGCATACAAACGGATTAAACGTGGCAAAGGATTGTCATATTAAAAATTGTAATAAATGCCTCCTTAAAGGATATTATTTTGCAACTCTTGACTGTTTGCCAGCAATTATGTTTCACACAAGATCTTTGCATGCTGGGCTACTGTCGGACGCCTTTTGACAGCAAGAAGCTCTTGTCCTTATACGTGAGCGAGTGTCCTGGCTGCGTAATGCAATAAAATTGCCAATGAAAACATTTATCAGACTTATGCGCACGTTTGCTTAATTGAATTCAATAGCTTTGAGCCGTAATAAAATGCCAATGCAATTCAATTAACTTGTTAGCTCTGCAATTATTAAATCACATGGCCAACAGGCAGCGGCCATACGTTCCGAAGGTTAAGAAATCTGCTCATAATTGGCTCGAAACTCTCGACTGCTTGACAACATTTTATTCAATAAATAAATAAATAACTGTGAACATATAATTATTTCTGTGTATACACAGAACTAATGCAATTGTCCACTCTTTAGAGCCAAAAACCAAATGGAAAATAATATAATAATAATTTATTTAAATATTGCCTTTAGTTATATATTATATATTTAAGTGCTTGCAGGTAATATAATAAAAATAAAAATTATAAATAAATTCTTCTTAGACATTATAAAATTTTAAATATATTTTATTGGTCCAAAATTAAAAATTTTAAACTTTAAATAAATTTTAACGAATTAAAATTGTAAATTTATTAATATGAAAAAAATTAAATTTATTATAAAAAATATATAATTTATAATTGAAATTAAAAATTTATTTAATTTTATTACAAACTTGAAAAACTATAATTTTCTAAACAAAAAAAAAATAAATAAATAAATAAATAAATAAACCCAAAAGGTTTTGTCAAATTTATAAAAATATAATGAAATAATAATTTATATAATAATTTTGTATCAGTCAAATAATTGTTGTGCGTTTATAGAATAATAATAATAAAATTTCTTAATTTTATGTTTAATAAAACTTAAGTTACAAAATATTTTTATCAGAATTTAAAAATAAAAATGTTCTATTAAAATAAAATAAAATAAAAGATGTCCAAATATTTAAATTATAAATTATATATTATATTATAAAATTATAATTATAAATAATATATATTATATAATTATATAAATTATAATTATGTGGCATTGGCATATATGTATTTATATATATTAAATTGATATTTGTAATGTGTAAAATACAATTTATTATTACTTATTTGCACTTTAAAATATACACATATATATTTAAAAGATTTTTGTTGTTGTTAAATTTATATAAATAAAATAAAATAATCAGAGCACTTCAAATTTGATTTCTCAGTCCTAACGTTATTCAAATTTATTTAACCTTAATTTAACTGAACTGTTTTAAAGTCCTACTGCATTCTAATTAGCTATTTATAATGCCTGCCAGGCGTAAGGACAATATTACACACACGCACACACACACACACTCCCACACACACCTTCGCACACATTTGTATTTGTTATGGCATAGTGCACAAGCCAAAAGTCAATACAAAATACAATTTGGTGCGCGCCGCCAATGCAACTGGCCCCAGGAGTCCAAACACACACCCACACACCCACACATACACACCCACACACACACCCACACAGGTAACCACACCCATCTGACACGTGGCATTTGGCACGCCCCGAACATGCATCGACCCATCTAATTATGAGACATCAGCTGGGCCATGGAATGCGGCATAAATTAGCAGCCTTGAGGCGAATGTAACCATGACACTCGTGCCGCACTTTTTTCCAGTCCAGGCCCCATGCACTTGAATTAACAAACAACAAGACAAAGAACAACAGCGACAAACAAACGAATGGCATAAAAAATGGAAAACTCTTGCTGCTGCTGATGCTGCCTCTGCCTCTGCCGCTGCCGCTGCTGCTACAAGTCGAGCGTGCAACCTTTTTGCAACAGCGTCAAATTCTCTGCATAATCATGGGATTTCATCCAGCTGCAATTTTCGCGCCAGAGCGCGTGTCTGCATATAAATTTTGCGAAGGCCCCCAAAGCCAAGCCAGCAAACAACACCCGCAACATAACGCCCCCCGACACACACACTGCCACGCCCACTTGTTAAAACTACTAAAAAGCGGAATGGGGGATGGGATCAACAGCCAGCGCGCAGTTGGCCAACTAGCAGATGTTCTACGCAACGAATTGAGAAATTATTAATTAAGAAATTCATTAAAATTAATAAACACAAAATATTATCGAAATTATCAATGCAAATTTAGAATTTTAGTTATTCAAATTTTAGTTGAAATAAAGAATATATATATATATATTATATTAATATATATTCTAAATGAAAATAAAAAAATAAATAAAAATAAAATAGAGCATAAAAAAGAATAAATAAAATACAGCGCCTAAATGGGCACTGAAAATAGTTTTAAAATGCTGAAAAATTTAATTTTGGTTTTTGACTGTTGGAATATTTTTTATTTAACTGTTTAATTATTATCCAAATTATTTGAATGTTTGTTAATCTGAATTAATAATTAATTGACTTAAATTAAATATTTTAATAACATTTATATAAATATAAATATAAATATTTATATAAAAATAACATTTATATAAATATAAATATTATTTATACATTGAAACAAATAAAAATACTATTAAAAATATTTAAAAAAAAATAAAAACATTTATTTAAATATTTGAAAAACAAAAATAAAAAAAAACTATATATGTAAATATTTATTTAAATATTTAAAACAAGAAAATTATTTAATTATTAAAAAAATAAAAATATGTATTTAAATATTAAAAAAAAAATATATATATATATATATATATATATTTAAAATATTTATATTTGTTAAAATATTGTTAAAAAATATAATATTTATTTAAAGATTTTTAAAAGTAATTATCAATAATATATGATACCAATAGCTTTGCTTGGAAAAAATGATTGTAGAAAAATAATTAAATAAAATATATAAATATAAATATATATATTTTTTTTATCACAGAACTTTACTCAGAACTACTCAAAATTGTCAACAATCAAAATTAATTGACAAATATATACAAAATATATTAGTTATTCTAAAAGCATAATAGCTCTGTAGAGCCGCTGCTCTCAGAGTCAATTAACCCGAAACTTTATCGGTGGCTTGCAGATATGCAACTATTATATACCCAATTTAACAGCTGGCATGGCATTGATATTGGCCGGCAGCAGTTGATGGGCTTGTCACTGGAGTCAGCTGACAGAGAGGGGGAGTGGGGGAGAGGGGTGCTTTGTGATGTGGCTGTGATGGTGCCTTGTTGCGACATAAATTGCGCTGCCTGAATGAATTTTGCGCACAGTTAAGCGACATTTGCGTTGTTTTTGTTCCGACTGCACCTGAGAACAATGACAGCCGGCATGAGCATGAATTTGTATGTGTGTACGGTGTGTGTGTGAAGTGATGCCTCCTGCCTTACCATAACCTCATCTGTCTCACTCTCCCACTCTCTCTCTCTGGCTCTGTCTGTGTTTCTGGCGCTCGCGGCGCTGTCACCGATTTCCTTTTTTCACGCCGCATATCTGTGCAGCTGCTAGCTTTCAATTTTTGGCATATAGCCGTGTATCACTTATGACCCGCGGCTGGCATTAATCCCCTCCCCGCCGCGCACCCGTATATCTCCGTCTATCTATCTGGTCGCGCTGTCAGTGTGTGCAAATATGATTGCCCCAGGTCCGTCGCCTACGAGCCGAGTGTTATTGATGCCATCAGACCCTGCTGTCTGCCCAGCGGGCGTAACTGGCATAAAGATAACCAAAGATAAGTACGCAATATTACGCTGTACAGCAAATTACAATGTCCCAAGAAATGATGAGCCGAAACGGGTAGTATCAACTGACACATACCCTGCACCATAGAGCTCATATATAGAATCGTTCAAGATTTGTTTTATCTTCTCTTCTATTTATTTCTTTTCATCTCTTTGATCTTCCGCTTTTCCTTTTATTTGCCTCTTCTAACCTCGTTTCTTTTCTCAACTCTTTTCTCTTTTCTTCATTCTATTCTATTCCTCTTCTCTCATTTCGTTTCTTCTCATATCATCTATTATTTTTTCACTTTCGTCCCCTTTTCTTTTCTCTCTCCGCCTCTTCTTTTGTTATTCTCTTCGCCATTCTTCTCATTGCTGTTCACCTATTCTATTTTCTCTCCCTTTCTTTTTTCTATTCCTCTTCCCGATTCTTCTCATCTCTTCTCTTCTTAATTAACTTCCTCTCTATCTTCTTCACCTCACATTTCGTTTCTTTTGTCAGTTCTCTTCTTTTCTCTTCTTCCCCACCTTTTCTAATTTTCTTGTTCTTCTCAACTCTTCTTTTCTTTTTATCCTCTTCTGTCCTTTTCTTTCTTCTAATTTCTTCTCTTTGCACATTTCTCTTTTCCATTTTTTTTGTTGCTTCCCATTCTCTCTTCTCTCTTTTCGTTTCTTTCCGCAACTCTTTTCTCTTCTCTTCCTTTCCTTTAATTTTATTGTTTTCACTATTCTTACTCTTGACTTTTCATCGCTTTGTCTACTCTCTAGTTTCCTCCCTCCTCTCTATGAATACAAATTCTCAAATATTTCACAAACTTCCCACATCAGCTTTTCCTGGCTTTTCAAGTCAAGCAGTTTTCCAAGTTACCCACAATAGAATTTCAGTCACTTCAGTTTTGAGACTGTAACGAGGCAGTCGAAAAAAAAAAAAAAAATTAAAAACTAAAATAAAATCGAGTCGGGACTTTCTACTTACTATTTAAATTCGATGCTGGCACATTGGACCCACCGCCGGCCACAATTATACCATTGCTGCCAATAATGGTGTTTCCATCGGGATTAGTAATCCCTGTGGTGCCGGGAGCAAGTGCGGCGCCCGCCGCCTTGCCAGTGAAATGCTTGGTGTTGCTGCTGCTGCTGCTGCCGAATGTGCCTGCGTTGGGGGTGCCGACGCCGACGCTGCCGATGCTGCCGTTGAGTATTTGCGGCGGGATGATCTTGTTGGTGGAGTCCCCCGCCGTTGCCGTGAGCACTAGCAGGGCTCCGATGATATGCCAAGACGGCAGCAACATCAACTTGCCGAATTCTTGCCAGTTCGACACAGAGCCAGGAACACCGACGTTGGCCTCGTCGCCTGACTTAGGTACATCTCTTCAAGCCAACCAGAAATATCCTCAAACCAAGGCCTGGTACCACCCCTCGAATTGGAAGTTTAATGCGTTTGTGTTTCTTTCTTGTGTGTTGCTAGCTTTTACATATTTGAGATTCCTTGTGTTGTGGTTTGTTATCGCAATGTTGGTAGGAAACTATTCTTCACTAGTTTCCATCTGTCACGGCGTACTAGTCCACAGAGCCCATTACAATTTCCATGATATTATAGAGGCTGAGTATTACTATTCAACACCAATCAGTCCAGATTGATTCAGCGTTCGAGTTCTGTTATTCTTTTATGCACTGTTGCACAAACACCAAAATTATTATTCTAAACATTGGGGAATTTTTAAATTTATGTTAAATGTTAAATTAAAGTAAAATTAATAAATATGTAAAAAAAAAATAAATAAATTAAAATAAATAATTATAAATATTTTTTCTATTTATATATTTACAGTAATTTAAGCTAATACATAAATAAATTATTAAATAAATTTATGTACCCTCTTTGACATTCTCAATGGCTAATAAATACATTTTTGTATAAATTAAACATTTTGAATATTCTTTAATTTATTATCTATACCTGAAATATATGAATAATATACCTTTATAAAAAAAATGTTTTTAAAATATATTTATATACCATTTATTTACTTTTAATTTGTATAATATGTTTATTTTTAAGTTTTATTATGTATTTCATACATTAATTATAGTAAATATATTTTTATAAATTTATTTATATTTGTATTATTAAAAAATATGTTAATAAACATTTGTTTTATTTTTACATATGTTTTATTTCTTATTTTATTATTTATTAATTTTTATTATTTATTAATTTATATTATTATTTATTATATTATTTATTTATTACTTATTAAATTTATCTGCATATTTTTTACGCTTTATATTTTTATTTTAATAAATTTAAATTTATATACTTATGAATTATTTATTTTTATATACAATTTATTTTAATTATTGTCTAAAATATATAGATTATTTAATTTTTATTTTGATTAATTAGATATCAAAATACAAATATCCAAAATTTTCAATTTTTAAATTTAGATTATATTTAAATGAATAAAACACGAAATTTACTCCACATTCATAAATAATTAAATTAAAAACAATAAATTGTAAATTTCTTTATCTCTTCATAATTATTTATCTTATATAGAATATTTAAAATTTTCTCATAATTTCATCATTTTTTTAATAGACTAGATTTAGTTTATCTCACTAATTTGCTTAGACAAATCCACTTATCACTGCTGCCACGCGTCAAATAAATATGAAACTTTCAAAAGAATAAGCGAAATAAACGCATTAAAAATTAATCTAATATAAGTGAGCAATTAAATTTTAATTTGCAGACATATTAAAAAATTACAAAAAAAAGTTGCTGAATTTATTAATTTAATTACAAACACTTTGCGAAACTCATAAAAAGTACATAAATTTCCTCGTTGTTGTTGTTGTTGGTAAATCTGTTTTTGTCTATGCCAAAATGTCATCATGCGTGTGTGCCGAGAAGGGCGTAGCTGGGGGCGTGGCTGGCACAAAATTGCTTAATTTCATAAGCGAATCATAAGGGAAAAACTTTGTGTACGCTTTTGGCGTGTTCCACAAGCTGTGGACCTGCCTCCCCCCCCCCCCCCCCCCCACACTCTCTCTCAATCTCTCTCTCGCCCACTCTCTCCATAAGCGACACGCTCAAAAGCCATAAAAAAGTATGGATGCTCTAGAGAAAGTTTTTCTACATTTCTTGTTTTCTTCTTTTTCTTTTCCATTTCCTTTTTTTCTGCTTCAAATTTGAGCAGATCGCCAACAACACGCACGACACATAAAATGTCCCATATATATATATGTATATAAATATATTTAAATATATATATAGATAGATAAAGTTATGCTGCAGCGGAACTTGAATAACTGAGTAGGTTGTCAAAGTTAACTGAAAGCCACTGAAAACTTAAGATAAACATAAATGAAAGCAGCTTTTAAATTAATTGCCTGACGTTTTCCACATATGAGAGCTCCGCCTCTCTTATCTCGCTTCCTCTAGCTGCAGTCAGTGCACCTGTTACAAGCATGCAAGCTCTTGTCCCAAATTCCAAACTAACGAGTTGCATAATGCACTTGCACACTATTCGTATCTGAAAAAAGTTGATAGGCAAGGCAGAAATGGGCACAAACTCTTGGCGAAGAATGATTCATTACGGAATAATAGTTCTTAACAAATGTGGAAAATTGTGGAAAATATAATATAATAAAATATATAAATATAAATATATATTTATATATATAATAAATAATATAAATAATATAAAATATAATTGGAAATTTTTTATTATTATTATTTTAATAATTAATAATAAAAATTATAAATTTAATAATTAATTTTTTAAATATTATGAACATTCCTGAAGCTTAAATTCTGTGATTCAAAAATAGTAATACATATATTGCAATAATAATAATAGTAAAAAAAATTATTTAAAAAATGATATTGCATTGGGCACAATAAATCGCATTTTTTATAAACAAAATATTAGTAATATAAAATAAATATATAAATATATAAAATAAAATATAAAATATGTATATAATATAATATATTTAATATAATTATAGAATATTTAGCCCAATTTTCATATACTAAAACATTCTCCTACCCTCCTTAATATTCACATAAATATCCTCTTATTCCCTCACACTGCAATATAAACAACTTCCCGCATTCCTGCAAAATCTGCGCCTGCTCCCACCTTGGCTGGCGCCAACTACTTGCGACTGCTTTAATGCTTATCTGCAAACTTGAACGGCAGCATTTTTATCTACATATAGCTGCGTAAGAGAAAGTCGCATACCTTGCGCTCAGATAAACCAGACCATATATCAATTGGCCGCCAGAGGGCGCTGCAGCCGTTGCCAGCAAGCGCGAAGGCAAATCTTTATGACTTTTTGAATTTTATTCCGGCGAAAGGGTTTTCCCACTCTCTCTCCCTCTCCCTCCCTCTCTCTCTTTCTTCTCAGGCAAATGGCTAAAAACTTTTGTGCGGCACGTACAAACAGCGATTGCAAAAAAGGGGGCGTGGCAACCAGAATATGGCGGCTTAGTCGGGCATAATATTTTGCCAAACTTTATTGAATTCCCAGTCAAATCTGCGTGGCATCTGTGAGGTTAGCCCCGGAAGGAGCGCTCAGAACGCACAAGTTCCGAGACAGCAAACAATTGACAGTGTACAGAATGTAGAGCGAGAGAGGGAGAGAGAGAAAGAGAGAGAGAGAGGGAGAGGGGAGGGCAAGCACAAGCGAACGTGGTGCAAACCAGAGCAGTGCATTGAAAGCAAATTTATGGGCGCCAAAGTCATATGGAAAACTCGAGAATTAAGCAATTTCTTCTATTTTTTCTATAGGCTAAGCAAATGGGAAACTTGTTATTAGGATTTGCTGGTAGGAAAAACATGAAAAGCACTGGAAAAACAGCAGCTGAAAAGTGGGTTAGTTGCTGCTGCAGCCAGAGTAAACATCAGCTTCGGCAGCTGGTTGGAAAACATTCGAAAGCCCTAGAAGCATTTTTCTACTTTGTATTGGCTTATCAAATTTTCAAATATTCAATAGATAATATGCTCCTTTAACTAATAAAGTTTTTTTTTTCTTAAATTTAATTAACTTGTTTAGTTTACTTTTTAAGAATGTTTGGTAATAGAATGTAAATTAAGTTTCTTTAAGAAAAACATTAAATAAAACTAAAGAAATGAGGATAAGACATAAGATAAGGTTAATCAAGCTGATATTATATAGTTTAATATATAACTGAATAATTGAATTGAAGTGAATTTAACTGAATATATAAATTATACAATTAAATATAATAAATATTATAAAAACCATCCGGTTAATTATTTAAACAATTTGCATATAAATTCGGATTGAAAATAAAAATGTGTATAAAAAGATATTTATATATAATAATAATATAAAATAAATATAACAAAAATAATTATTATTGTTGTACAACAAATCATAGCTTATTTGAACACTGGATACAGGAATCAACTGAAAAAATTAATAAAAAACTAAACTTAATTTTCAAATAAGTATATTTTAAAATACATATAAATTGTGAAAAAAATAATAAAATAAAATGAGGTTAAATAGTTTTTTGAATTTAAAAAATAATTGAAAAAATTTTTCAAAATAAACTTTCTTTAAAACAGTTCTTAGTTTCAGTGCTTATCAGTATTTATAAACTTTTTAGTTTTATAAGAGTGATTAAATATTATTTTTATTTATAATCCAATTTTTACTAATAAAATAAATTGTGTTGGACAATAAATTAAAATCACGTTTAAAATTTTTTTTTGATTTCTTAGAATAATTTTTTTTTTAATATTTTAAGAATTGTCCTTAGTTTATTTTTTGCATTATAGCTTTTTTTTTTTTAATTTAATCATACAAATAAGCATTTTGAGGATTTTATATAGTATTTTATTACTTATACCATTTTTTAAACTTTATAATCATTTTGTTCTAGTTATTTTAATTTTTGTTTTTAAGCCATTTATAATAAAAATAATTTTAATTTATAATTAAATTTTGTCTACTAAAAAATTCAGTGAAGTCACTTAAGAAACCAGATAAAAAACAATAGAATTGCGAAGTGTTGCAAATCAAAGTACCCTTAAAAGTATGCTACAAAAAACGAATTGGCATTCAAAGAGCACAATTCGCTTGGATACACAAACTTTTCTCAGCAAATGTGGAAATGTTAGGCAAAGCGTCATCAAAAATAAATGAACCTAATAAACTCAAGAATTTAAAATCAAATTTCTAATTTTATTTAGTTTTAATTAACAAAAAAAGTGATTATAAGCAATATTATTAATATTTATATTATTGAAATATAAAATTAAACTAAATTAAACGTATTAGCATAAAAAAATATATGCTGCACAATTATAGCTTCTTCTTTATCACAAATATATGTTCTCTATAATAAATAATAAATATTAAATAATTTTCCTTTCCTTTTGGAATATTTTTACTTAAATTGGCACAAATTCCAATTTGAGTTTCTCACTTCAATTTCTTTTCTTTGCCTTCACGCCATGAGAGCATAAGCAATGCAACTAATTGATTTAATTATGAGGCCATTGTAATAGATCCCAATAAAAGCTCACAACTCGACTCTACTCAGCCCATGCAGTTGGGCGAAACTCATCAGAAATCCAAAGCACAATCAAATCAATGCCTGAACCGAACCGAAACTCAAATGGAAATGGAAATAAAATAAACGAACTCTCGTCCTGCTGCTCGATGCTGTGCCCAGGACAAAGTCAGACATGTGACCAATTAGCGCCAAAATGCTGAGGGACAATTTGTGGCGCAGCCAGGTGCAGAGCGGGGCGTGGCCGGCAGACGAGAGACGGGAGGCAGGTCAGTTTCAGCGTTTGCCCAGTTGGCAAATTCTGTGGACCCAAAACGCAGGAGCCGAGTGCAAACAAAAATGAACGAATGCCGTATTGGCTTGGCTTGGGCTGGCATTGGCCATTAGCTATTAGTTAGGCATTCGAGGCACACGTTTTAATTTAAGCATTTCTTCTGCCCCTGCTTCGTCTCCGTCTCTGCTTTCTCGAGGCTAATTAAAAACATATGTGACGCACGCAGCGCGTGGAACGACTTTTGTGGCACAGATTGTCATGGATATTGCTGTGGAGCTTCGCAGAGCACAAACAGACTATTGTTTAAATTGTAAACAGCATAAGAATATAATAAAAGTAATAATAAAAATAAGCTGAGCCAGCTGAAGCTCTGGGCCAGCCGATGGTCCTCGCTTAGCCAAATCAGCCGCCCTCTGGCCTCTATATATATATATTTGCTTTTCTCTTTACTTTCTTCTTTTTTTTTGTGTTGTGTTGAGTTTTGTTTTGTGGCCTAAGCGACAGTCGCTAAATGCTGACAGCTTTTGGCTTTCAACGCTGCGACATTTGCTGCGGGTAATGGCAACTGTTCAACAGGGGCAAGTAGCAGGAGCAGGAGCGGGAGCAGGACTAGGAGTCAGGGTTTAATACTGGCCCCATTGTTGACCCGCCATGTTTACAATGAAAAGCCGCCAACCAAACAAATTAGCATTCGCTAAAGTGGGCGCCACTTTAATATGACTCAAACGGAACTTGGATTTTTACAGGTGTCGGAAAATATTTGCCATTTTCATAGATGTTTACAATGGGAGTATGAGGGGTAGATAAGCCAGGGATAGAAACTGCATACCAGGTAAATATACCTATATATATACTTGCAGAGGGAAAAGCATGAGGAACGACTGGGAGAATGGATCTACAGTGTTGAGTTTCTGAATAAGGGCGGAGCCCAGAAAATAAAATAAAAGATAGTAGAAAGTAGAAGGAGTTGGTGAAGACACTCATTTAATTACGATGCAAACGAGATTAGACAAATGAAAATAAGCGAGAGGGAGACAAAATAAAGAAAAATATTTGAGGATCATGAAAATACTTTCAAATGTTGCTAGCAGTAAACGCTTCGCAAATGACAGAAGGAAATAAATAAATAAGAAATTAAACAACATATTTTAATAATAATAAAAATATTAAGCAAATATATTTAACAAAAACATTTAAATATTTGCATTAAATATTTTTATTAAATATATTTGAATAAAAATATTTAATAAAAATATGTAATAAAAATATTTAACATAAATATTTAATAAAAATATTAAATAAAAAACTGTAGGAAAAACATTTTTTTTGTTAAATATTTTATAAAAATATTTATTTCATAAGAATATATATTTTATAAAAATATTGAATCAAAATATTGAACAAAAGTATTTAATAAAAATAATAAATGAAAATATTTAATAAGTAAAAATATTAAGTTATTTATTTAAACAAACTAGACAAATTTGGCTTTTTACCCAACTGCAACTTCAATATTTGCTTGGCCCACATTCAACTTGTCTAGTTCAGCTTTAAAGTGATCAAGAGAAAGCCACTGGAGGCAACACGCCAGACAAATTGCAGTCAATTTGTTTTTGGTCTCAACAAGGAGCTCAATCAAAGATAAAGCTGCATAAACAGAGATATATACACACAGATTGGCAGATATACAAAATACAAATACAGTTATTGTGCTCAATAACTTTTCAGTTGTGCCTCACAATTTGTCGCTTTGCGTGGTGGCAATTTAAAAGGCCAATTTCCCCATTCCCCACTCTCCTCTCCCTCTCGCTCACCCACTCTGCCTCGACAGCTGGAAATCCAGTGTCGCCCCATCATCATCATCAGGGGGGGGCGAGGGAATGGGATTGTCAGCCAATGGCATCATATTTTTGCAATTTGTTTGCTTTGCTCTGTACAATTTGTAAATTTGTTACGCCAAACGATAAACAAAAGAGACGCAAAAACCAAAGAGCAGCACACAAAAGTCCAAACACCAAAGAGAAAACAATAAGCTGCAATGACGCTGGCTGAATAAAAAAACAAAAGCAGAGCAACAAAACTTCTTTCTTTCTTTTTTTTTTCGGCAACGCCAGCTGCCATTGATCTGCATTGATGCCAGCAGTCACGCACACGCACATGCACTCATACAAGTGCAGAAATGTATGCACGCAGTGGGCGCGCAAGGGAGATAGCGAGAGGGAGAGAGGCAGAGCGCGATAGAAACATTACGTATGCAGTTTTCAAACTGTTTCCTGCAGTCTGCTACTCTATGTCTCTGTTCTGTGTGTGTGCATTCGCTCTACCTCACTCTCGCCCTCTCCCTCACTCACACTCATACTGTGTATGCCTGCGTTGGGTTAATGTATTTTTAAGCTAAATTCTTTGTTTATATTTGCTTTGCTGTTTTCGTTAGTGTTTTTGCTCGTTGCTGTTGCAACAACTCCAACTACGATTTCAATCTCAAACTCTCTCCATCCCTCTCTCCCTCTCTACTTCTTCTATGCTTCAAGTCAAGCCCCCATTTAACTTTGGTTTATTCATTTAGACACACGCTCATAAGTTTATCTCAAGTTTTTGGCATTCAGGCTCTGAAGTTCTCTGATGACATGAGTGTGGTTCCTATTATTGTTGTTGTTGCTGTTGCTGTGATTGCCTTTGTTTGCTTTTATTGCATGAAATGTGCATTAGCTGAGAGAGAACGGTTAATTGTTTGCACATGTTAAGTGCTTAACATGGGCAAAGAACCAGTTACACTCAAGTCTTGAAGAAAGTGAAGTATTTTAAGCAAATTTTAAGTTGACGACATTGAGTTTGGGTTGAAAAATATTTGTGAAATTAAATATAAAATAATATATATTTTTTAGAGCACCCTCAATAATATTTCTATATATCTTTTATAAATTATTTTTATAACATTTATAAATTATTTTTTATAATATTTATATATTATATAATTGTTTCAAAATTATTTTTATAATTTTTGTATAATTTATTTATTTAAATTTATTAAAATAAATAAATTTTGAAGTCATTTTCATTCGAGAGATTATAGATCTTGCAAATTAAAATAGTATTTATATATATTTAGAAATATGTTTTGGAAATACAGATTTTTTCAGATTAAAGATTAAAGAGAACTGATCGCCCTTATGTTGGAATGCCTTACATCAGTAGTCTTGCTATGAATTAGTTATTATTCTTAAATATTACTAATCTAAATTCTTATTTTCGTCAACTGTCAAATATTCAAAACTATATTCATCATATTATAACTAGATCATTTATTATATACACCTGGTACCTCTAACTCTACCTAAAAATATGCTGAGAACATAAAAAATACTTTAAAAAAGCACGAAACAAAATAAAAAATTCAAATAACTCGATTTTGCCATAAACACAATTTTATTTTTATACTATTCTATATTTTAAAACATTTTAAAACCTCAAGTAGTCTTCACTTAATCATCCTCAGTTCACAAAAGTTTCTTCAACTCAAGACGAAACTGAACACTTGCAGCACACACTTCACGCACTTTTCGAAAATGCACTCAAAAAAGTCAGCGTTAGTTTTCGAAAGACGACATTTTGTTAAGAGGATCCTTCAACTAGCCAACTATGCGACTCCACTACTCGACGCGTCCGCTTCGTGCAGAATCCGTAGCGAAACTGATTCGTCAACGGACGCCGTACGCCGTACGCCATACGCCATACGCCATACGCCGTACGCCCTACGCACACAGAGCCGGCTGGCTGCAGCAGCAGCACCGACGACAACAACAACAGCTATTAGAAGAAACAAGCATAAGCAAAGCCAACGGCAAAAAGAATAGCCGACGAATGAAATAAATAAAAAAAACAGACAACAAAAAGTACCCACCGCCATGGCAAACGAATGATAACAGGCCAAAAGCCGAGCGGCAGACACGAGGCCGCTTCGGCTGGCACAGAGCCATCGTCGTGCGGGAAGCTGTTCGGCATTGTTGTTGCTGCTGGCAGTCGGGCAGTCGGGCTGTCGGCTCGCTGTCTGCGCGCAACCACAACCGCAACAACAGACCGCAAAACACGCGACAAAAATGTTAACAGAGCTCCCAGCGCCAGCCGTAACATGGCGCCCACAAACACATGCCCTTGCCATTAACATGGCACGTAAATGACTTCCGGACTGTTGAGCACCAGTGACAGACAGCGAGGTTTGAGTTGTGTTTGAGCTCGGTTAGCTTCGAGCACCCAGCCCAAACCAGCTCGCAACAAGTTGACGTCTCACTGCGCCGCACTATGCGCCGCCTCGACACTGTTAACACTAAGGCAATGCGTTTTTTGGCTTAATTAAATGAAATCAAAAATAGAATAAAAAACAAAATCAAAACAAGTTTGTGTGATTCTGCAATGCTGCATATTATATATTTAATTAAGCAAGTTAATTAATTTCATTATGCGAATTTCATTTCAAGCGCTCTATGTGTGCTTGTCTTTATATATATATATACATATATATACATATGAATATATATATGTGTCTATATTAGTGTGTGTTTGGCCAACTGTGAATTTAATATACACTTTGCATGGCTAAATTAAGTTGTCGAGAGCAGCAAAACAGCAAACAAAAAAACAAGTTTGAGTTTTTTAAGCATTGCTAATTTAATTTTGGAAATATTTTTAGAGTTTTGAAATTGTTTTGAATAGTGAAAAAATGGATTAAAGTGAATGAGTTTGGTTGGAAAATGAATAAAGAAATAGGCATATAATTAATAAACATATATAAATTAATAATAAATAAAAATTAAGTTAATTATTATAATTATATTTTACACTTGACGAACTCTAAAATTCAAATTATGGTTCACATTCTTTTTTGTATTTAAAATTATGAGTTGGAATTTGTTTTATTTGTATTTGTTTTGTAATAAATTTTGTAAATTAAAGGAAAATATAATGAAATAATGAAATAAAATTGAATATATTGCAATATTAAATTAAATTAATTAAATTCTAATAATAAAATAAAATATAAAAAAAAAATACATAATATAAAAAATGTAATAAAATAATAATAATAAAACAATATAAAAAGTAATAAACTACAATATAATAAAATAAAATGTAATGAATTAAAATATAGCAAAATAAAATGTAGTAAAATTTAGTAATAACAAATAATATAAATTAATCAAATATAATCACAAAAATATAATAAAATATACATAAAAAAAATTTAATTAAATAAAATATGGTCAAATAAAATTTTAAAAATCATATAAGCCAAAAAATCATTTTGCTAGCCATTAATTCAATAATTTAACATAATTAAAATTCTTCGCTTATAATTTTTTAAAATCAAATGAAATTTGAATTTATAAGACTCTTTTATGGTGCATTAAATTATTTACATTTATTAATTAAATTAAAAATTGAATATATTTTATTTATATTTATACTTTTAATTTTTTGGGTATATTTTAAATGCCTCTTTACTTAATTATTAAAAAAAAAAAAACATTTATTTCACTAACTATATTTATACAAACATACTTCTGCTTGTCTATTCGCTTCACTTGCTATTTCTAACATTAAGTATATATATATATCAAACCTATCACTATCTATATTTTTTCCATATATATCTTCAACATTTTCAAGTTCTTATGTTTTCTCATTCAATTTAAAACTTCACTGTTTTTGTGTCTTTTTTTAAAACTAAATAACCTGAGAGTCTCTCCGTGTCTTGAACTCAATTCCAGCTGCTGCTGAGCTGGGCAGACAGTGGCCAGCTGTTGGAATATCAACAAGATGAAGAAGAAGACGAGGAAGAAGCTGAAGAAGAACAACAAGAACAACAAGAATTTCTCCCAGTTGGACAAACTAACTAACAAGCTTAATGAACTCTTTCAAATCAGAGGCATCGCTCAATGCCAGCAACATTAAAACTGACAAGGCTAGACATACGCAGTCAGAGGGTCTCCAGAGAGGGGCGGGGGAGGTGGAGATGGGGGCATTAGACCAGGACACTACGTGCCAATGCCAACAACAACAACAACAACAACAGCCGCAGACGCCACTTGGCATGTTCATTATGTAAGGCGTTCTCCCCGGGGTAAAGGGGAGATGGAGGCGTGGCCGACTGTTGCGCGGTGCGTGCGTGAGTGTGAGAGTGTGTGTGTGTGTGTGTGTGTGTGTGTGTGTGGCATGCGACGCAGAGGCCGCAAAGGTCGTTGCAACACATTTTGCTGTTGTGACGCCAAAAGTCAAGTGTGCTGAGGAGCGTGGGGCGTGCGGCGGCTGGAGGCGTGGCAGGGCAAGTCCTTTGCTGGCCATTACAACACTTTGTTGGCTGCTTTGTAAACTTGTTGTTGTTGCAAAAAGTTTTTCTAGTTTTTCTTTTTTTCCTGCTTATTTTCTACTTCTTCCTTTGTATTTTTCACGCCCTGTCGAAACTTTTTAGCCCTCGTTCAGGTCGTTGTTGTTGTTGCTCGACAATGAAATTTTTGACTGCTGATTGTTTGGTGTTCAATGTTATTCTTCCTGTTAAAGCAGCAGCAAATATGACTACAAAAATATATATGTACTTTAAGATACTTAAAAATAAAATATAAAAAAATTTAAAAAACCAAAAAAAAACTTGCAGCAAATTGAAAATGGAAAGTTTTTGTTTTGCAGTTGCGCTTCGACTTTTGCAACTTTATATAAAAACTCAACTTGCATTTTTCTCGCTCTCTCCGCCTCTCTCTGTCTCTCTATCTGTCTGACTGTTGTTCTTTCCGGTTTTAAGTATGCGTCTAGTCGCAGGTCTCAGCAAATGAGGTAAAATAGTTTGGAGCTGGCAAAACTTTTGCCCAACAATATAAAGATTTATGCGGCAGATATTCAAGTTACTTTGCAACTGAATAGAAAAAAAATAAATAAAAAACTAACAGGTCGATTTCTCAGGTGTAGAAGTAATATTTTAGCCAGGGATAACACTGTGAAAACTGATGCATTGCCCTTTGGCTTAGTTTCTCCTTGATTAGATGAAAAAGCATTTGAGTAAATACTTAAACAGGTGTAAAATAATATTTAAGAAATATATATTTGGAAGAGGAAAATATTTAAGAGCTCTGTTTATATTTCGACAGTTGCATCCTAAAACTATTTTTTTTTTCTTTTTTAAAATGTTCCCATTGCCATAAAATTATTATTTATTTTATTTTAACAAATATATTAATTTCTGTTTGAATGTTGTTTTTTTTTTTTATTAATTGTCTAAGAAATCGCAGATCTATAATTATTTCATCATATAAAAACAAATAAAAAATTAATAAATAAAGACAAATTACATAATTTAAATTTAAAAAAAAGGAAATAAACAAATACAAATGATAATGATAAAAATAAATATATATAAAAATACTAATTAAAAATAAAAAATATTACATAAATGCAAATGATTATAATAATAAAAAAAAAGAGAATACAAATTTAAAAGCTAATAAATTAATAAAAAATTTAAAAATATATAAAAAAATATACAATATACAATAATTTTTGAAAAATAGAAAATTTAGAAAACAAATATAAAATAATAAAATAAATATAAAAACATGCAAATAATTTACAAAATTTAATTTTTTTTTAAATGCAAAACAAATTTATTTTAAAGAAAACAATTTTATTTTTAAATTTAAATAAACAAATAAAGAAAAGACAAATATTATATTTTAAAAAATAACAAAAATACATATATTATTTTTTTTTTTAAACAAATAAAGAAAATACAGTTATTGTAGTGATACAAATAATAAATGAAAACGCAAATATTAATTTCGAATTTATTTATTTATTTTATTTTAATTTATTTTAAAATAATTTGTACTCTTCTGACTTTTATCCTCTTTTGTTTTTCCTAAAAACTAATTTCTATTTTGGCCATTTAAATCAGTTTTACGTTTTTAATTACATTCAAATGAAAATACTACTATAACTTAAATGCATTATTAAATATTTTATTCCAAATCAATCTTATGCTCACGAAAGCAACAGCAAAGAATTTATATAAGAATGTTGCACTAAAATGCCAAGAATTAATTTCAACATTTCTTATTGCAAAAATCACACATCAACACACAACAGCAGCAGCAGCAACAACAATAACTGAATATTCGCACCAAAAAGCTGCCATAAATAATTCCAATTGGAAAATATGCATTTAGCGTCGCGCACTTACATTAGGTTGAGTAGCTGCTGCTGCTGCTACCGCTGTCATGTGTGTGCCAGAAGCATCTATGAAATGCGAATCACAGCAACATGCGCTGCCACAATTGCAGCTTCTACACCGCTGCACACACACACATATATATATAAACACATATATATATATATGTAAAAAGAAATCAAAGTTTCAATGCATTTTCCAGCAATTTTCACACTCAAGCTGGCATGCAATGCAGATGCAGCGACTGCGCTCAGCTCTGCCCTCAGCCTGACAGCTGCACTTACGCAATGTTACGCATAAGTGAACCGCCCCTCCCCCTCTCTAGCCCACCCCCTACTTCTTCTTCCTTATCTGCTACCCTAACGCAACGCGTTTTTCATCGAATTTAATAAAATGACATGCCGAAAGTTTGCCGGAATTCACACCCACACACACACCTCCTCCCCATCCTTCGTCTCCTTCTTGAAAAGAGTTTCGCGCTCGACTCCATTGCATAAGATCGGGCGTTTTGGCACGCCAGCTATGCGGAAAATGATGCTTTTAAAGTGAAATTAGAATGTGTTTTGTCATTCTGTGAGCCGCGCGCACAAAAAACGGAAATTTGCATAGCCATTGACAGTCAATAGGCGGCGCAGCAGGCCTCACACACTTTATTAGCCGCCGTGACTAAGCCATTTGGCCAAGATTAAGTCGCCCGCAAGTATGCGAAGGCATTTCAGCGGCTAATAACTCAATAAAAAGCAAGCGGACGGGCCACGCCCCGCCCCCGTCGAACCCTAACTTCAGCCAGCCACTGCGCTGTCAGCTAAGCCGATTTCCGCTTGTTTGCCACGCAATTACAATTTGTCAGCTTGTGGCTCAGGTTGTCGTCTCTGGCTCGTCGGCTGCCAGCAACTGCGGCGCATATATATCAAACGCCTAATTAGGGATTATAGCGGATATCAGGCAACAGACAAAGGGGACGCGCGCACCAAAGGACCAAAAGCCAATTGCACACGCACAAGCACTGGCCCCAAGCCCCCCAACCCAGGCCCCACTCTGACACTTCGACTGTCACGATCTCAGACTTCACTCAGCCAATTGCCAAAGCCAAAGGCTATCAAATTTCTAGCATTTCGCATTGACAAGCCATCAATGGAGCGACAGCCTCATTTCGCATGCCGAATGGAGAAAGCGAGCGAAATGTTTATCAAATGCAAAATACTTGCGAGTGACAACTATAAATAAGTAAAATTAAATTTGGTTTAAATTTTTTTTTTAATTTTTATAATTTATATATATAAATATATATTTTAATTAATTTTTTTAAATTTTTATTTTTTTATTTTGTCTCAATGCTCTCTAAAATGCAAATGATTTTTAAAAATTATTTCTTTTGTATAAATTCTATATATATGTATATAAAAAAAAAATTTTATAATTTAAAATTTAAAATTAAAAAAACAAAATTATAATTTAAAATTTATAATTTTTTTATGTATATAAAAAAATATATATATATATAATAAAAATAAAAAAAAAAAAAAAATTTAGACAAAATTAAAAATAAAAATTTTTTTAAAATAATTTAAAATATTTTGGGCATTAAGGAAAACTATTGCTTTTCTTCTAGCTAGCACGTTTTTTTAAGGGAAAATCAGGGTATAATGTTTTTGTGATAATAATCTTATTATCTCTCTTATTATCGATCAATTTCGATACATTTTCTACATTTTTGCAAAAAAAGGTAGCAAAAGACAAAGCTCTAAATATTTTATTAAATTTCTAAAGTAAAATTCAGGATATATACTCCACAAAAACCTATTTCCGACAGCCTTTTCAGAGCACACTCGCAAGCTTAGACTGCCATCGGACTGATTCACAAAACACTTTGATATATCTACCATATTTATATACAGTCTTCGTCGACTTCTTAATATGATTTCGCAATAGTTGAAAATCTAAAATTTGAAGTTGGGCGACAGGCGGCTGCCGCCGGCCCTAATGACCGCACGTAGGGCATCTCGTCCTGCGGTCGCCATAAATAATGCCCAGGCGCATTTGTCATACGACCCCGTTGCCAGCCTTGCCATAGGCCATGGCCAGTGCAGTGTCTTGGCCGCTCGCCTTAGGCTGCGACGTGTTGTTGCTGGGCAGTAAATCAGCTCATTAGTTAAGTTGGCAGTTAGCCCCGTTACCTGACGGTCCAGGCTAGCCCAGCCTGGCCAGCCTGCCTGCCGCTCGTTAAGCTTCATTTAATCAAAACAAAAGTTTGGCCGGGTGAAAAATGAGCAAATGGCCCCAAATCGGGCCCATCGAACGAGAGCGGCTAAAATGCCGCTTTGAATGCTAATAAATCTCATTTGGAGGCTTAAACTCAACCTTTGCCCCGCTGCCAAATATAATTTAAGGCAACCTGGACCCTCTGTGTGTGTGTGTGTGTGTGGGGCGCAAACTTGTCGACAAGTTTCCATATGGGGATTTTGGTTTAGTGTTAATGCCTCACTCGAATCTCGAGGATTTCTGTTGCTGCCAAGCATAAGCCAAGGAGTCTAACCAACTGAGTGTGTGTGTGTGTGTGTGAGTGTGTGTGGGTTAATGAAGCGTTGCCAGTGCGTGTGTGCGTTGCGGGGTTATGATCTTTTGCTGATTGGCCGAGCGAGCAAATACATTTCCCGTTTATCAGCGCCAAGCGGCATTAAAGTTTATTTTGACAAATGCCCACAGAAAATCAGGGTATAAGAAAGAAAAAAATAAATATATATATATATATATATATATATATATATATATATATATATATATATATATATAATAGAGAGCAAGGCAAGCCGAAAGGCATACGCTGCTTACCTCTAAAGTTTCAGCTACGCGAAAAACTTTGCTGTCGAACAATAATAATTCAGAAAATAGCCCAAAGGAGCTCCAAACACAACAGCAACAATTGGGACAGGTAAAAAGTGAGATGTGGCAGTGGAATGCACTACGTGATACCCTGTAAATGTGGAGAATTATAGTGTGAGTCTATGAAGAACATGAGAAGATTGAAAAACTTTGTCTTGAGACCCAGAGAGGCAAAGAGAGTTACGGAGAAAGTTAGCTGGAGATCTATAGCTATAAAGAGTCATAAAGATGGAGTTATAGAGAGCTCAACAGCATATGATTTCGATATATAGAAAAGTGGAGAGCTAGAGAGTCAAAGAGTTGCTCATTTTTAGGATCCACAGGTATAGAGAGCTAGAGAGTTAGAGAGCTAGAGAGCTAGAGAGCTAGAGAGCTATGAAGCTGAAGAGCTAGAGCTAAACAGCAATAAAACAACAACAGCTACAGTCATTTGAGGGTAATTCCTCTTCAGTACTCATCTGAGCTTCATAACAGCTAGAAATAGCTTTAAAAGGCTAAAACTAGCTAAAAACAGCTAAATATAGCTATAAAAGGCTATAAAATAGCTAGAAACAGCTATAAAATACTAAAATTACAAAATGTGAGAGAGGGGTAACTATACTTCTCTTTTTCTGAGAAACTATACCTCGATTTCTCTCATTTCCTATTTCTAGCCTAAAATAAAGGGTACTTTTAGCCATAGAAATCCACCTCCATCCAGTTTGACAGTACGAGAGTTATAGAGCTACAAAGCTCGAGAAATATAGAACAGGACTACAGAGCTATAAAATTTGAGTGACAGAGAGCTGATGAAATAGCTAGGAATAGCTAGAAGAAGTTAGGAATAGCTTAAAATACCTAGAAATACCCAGAAATAACTAGAAATAGCTTAAAACACCTAGAAATACCCAGAAATAGCTATAAATAGCAAGAAATAGCTAGAAATAGCTATAAAAGGCTAGAAATAGCTATAAAAGGCTAGAAATAGCTAGAAAAGGCTAGAAATATTAAATAAAAGAAAGAGAGGCATAGCACTGAAGAAAGTATACTAGGAGCCATAGAGATGGAGAGCTGGACATCTCTAGAGTTCGAGTGATGAAGAGTCAGGAAACTTAAGAGCTATAGAGCTACAGGCCTAAAGAAATATAGAACAGGCGTTCAGAGCTATAAAGTTTGAGTGAAACAGCAAGGAATAGCTAGAAGCAGTTAGAAATAGTTTAAAACAGCAAGAAATAGCCAGAAACAGCTAGAAATAGCCAGAAATAGCCAGAAACAGCTAGAAATAGCCATAAATAGCTAAAAAAGGCTAAAATATCGATACTTCCAGACCTCTATTAGATAGATCGCTTAGTTATACTATTATACATATAGCTATTATTACAAATAGAGACAGCCAAGTTAATATACCCCCTTTCACTGATTTACCGCTACTTACAGGGTATTCGTGGCGCAGCGGCCACCGTAACGAGGGGCTAAGTGTATTTGACTTGCAGGTATGTATGCCAGCTATAATGACGTCAAACTTGGCAGCACTTTTACTCATATTGTTCGCCGTTACCTCAACGTTACCTTGCCCAAGTTACCGTTACCGTTACCTTTTCCACTATGAAAATGAAAATGATAATGATGATAATGGACGCGTCCGCGGACCAGTTGCCTTCTTGATGACTTGCAGCTACTCCAAGCGCGCTAATCTTAATTACTTTTGTTTAATTACTTTGACGTTTCGGCCCGCCCAGACTCCCTAGCTACCTGGCTGCCCGGCTGCCCGGCTGCGCGGCTGCCTGGCTACCTGACCTGCCGGAAGCTATGCAACGGCTTTTCTTCTTTTAAAATAAATAATGTTTACTTATTATTTTTTGAAGGCGAGCGCTTGGCTCGCGGGCCACAAACTTTACGCAGTTAACAAAAGCTTTGTGCACCTTTTTGTTTCATTTTTGCTCGCCGCCTTTCTTTTTGCGTGGGAGAAAAGCGAAACCGTTAGACAAATAAAGGCCATATGCTTTTAGGCGATTTTCCCGCTCGCAATTTCCCTTGTTTTTTGGTAAACTAATTTAGTGATTAAAATCTGTGAAGCAGCTGCGCGCACCTCCAACGCCAGAGGGCGCCACCTTAAACCTGCTCCCCCTACGGCTCCCCCAGTTCCTCCTCCCCTCCTACCCATCCCCATGGCCAACCAATTAACATAATAATGTTGATTTTTATTGCTTGCCAAAAAGTTTTGTCATTGACTTGGTCAAAACCCTAATTGGGGCGTGGCGCCCGAGCCCTGCCTTGGCTTGCCTTGCCTTGTCAATTTAGAGCCAAATTTTGCATATACATATTTGGCAGCAATTGCCTTTTTGGCCCACTCGCCAGTATATGGGCCATAAAATTGTTTGATTGCTCACTAAGCGCCTCAAAGTATGCACTAAAAATTTCCGACAAGCACCAAATTTTCTAGCCTGCAAATTATTTATGGCAGCCAATGAAAATCAAAAGCCACAGAAAGCCCAGACACACATTTTGGCCAAACAGAAATACCAGAGAAAATCAGGCCAAGAACTAAATGGGAAAAGTCTGCCAAAGGCTGACGACAACTGAATGCTCTGCGTAGATAGCGAAATTCTGTTGGAATAGGGCTTAAAATAGGTAAAACTTTGAAAAGTTTCAGTTGAAGAATTTTGTTGGAAACTTTTGCTTGGAGAATTCAAAATAGTTTATGGAATTACAAATAATTTTATATATATTGCCGTCTGCTATTTGAACAATTTATGAATCTATTTTTCATTGTTAACTTATCATAGAAACGGAACTTTTCAAATGATTCTCTGATTTCTACTTACATTTTGCTTTATGTATTTCCTTCCACTTCAAATGCTCTCTGGCAACTGAAATGAAAAATAATAAAAAAAAATTATAAATATTGTTACTGTTCAAAAATAAAATAAATATTTTTTAAATATTAACAAATACTTGTTTAAAATTGATAAATATTTTTTAAATATTAATAAATAGTTTTAATTAATAATAAATATTTCTGAAATATTAATAAATATTTTTGGAATATTAATAAATATATTTTTGTAATTTCTATATACTTTTTAAATATTAATAAATATTTTTTAAATATTAACAAATAGTTTTAATTAATAATAAATATTTCTGAAATATTAATAAATATTTTTGTAATATTAATAAATATATTTTTAAAATTTCTAAATACTTTTTAAATATTAATAAATATTTTTTTATTATCAATAAATATTTCTTAAATATTAATAAATATTTTTAAAAGTAATAAATAATTTTTAAATTATAATAAAAAATTTTAAAACATTTTAAAAATATTAATAAGCATTTTTATATTAACATTATTTATTTATTTTTGTACATTCATATAAATCTTGTGGTAAAATTTAATGTTTTACAGGAGCTATAAAGTTTCAACTGAGTATATTTAATATACATATAATATACAAAAAATATTTATTAATATTTAAGATATATTTATTGATAAAGAAAAAATATTATAATATTATATATATTATTATAATATATTATTATGTTATATATTATATAAATAATATAATATAGTTAATAATCTTCTACAAATCATCCAAAGCTTCTCAATTTTAAACTCTTTCATTTCAGGCAGTCACATATGCTCTCCCATAAGCCGCATACCTTGCATGTCATACACCAATAACTACAACAACAACAACAACAACAACAAACTATTCGCATTTGCTGACCGCCCTCAAAAGTAGGCTATAAATGTTAAGGCCAAGCAATTGGTGTGCTGCTGCAAGAAGCCTTATGACGTGTTTAAAAGCCAAGTAGAACGTCATAAAAGCAGAGAGATGTGTGTGTGGGAGGGTGTCTGTGTGAGTGTGAGTGAGAGTGAGTGTGTGTGTATGTGTGCTAGGCAGTGAAGCATGAAACTGAGTTCCAAAATATATATAAAATGTGACTGGCAACTACAAAGGCGTTGAAGCAGGTGAGAGGTGCGTGTGCAGGTGAGAGTGCCCGAGTGTGTGCTCGGGTTTAGATTTGCCCCAATAATAATGGCCCAAGCGGCATAGATTGACATTTTTCTCATTTAATTCATTTCGCATTTGCACTGCTGACGCCAGGTGGGCGTGGGGGCGCCCGAGCAGGCGCTGGGTTTGTTGCGCAGCCTGCTGCCACAATATATGTTTGTATATTAAAAAAAAAAACATATATATATACATATATATATAGAAAAAACTTTCAAAATTGAATGAACGCAACACGTGACGTGAGAAAATAAACAAATTTTACAATAGATTCCGCGGATATGGTTTCACCGCCCTCAATTGTGGCAGCGACGCTGCTGCAGATGTGTGGCATATCGCTGTTCATACGCCAGTCGCAGGATCAATGCCAGCCAGCGCCCTCGTCCTCGGCGGCCAAGTGCCTGTTCGGCCTGAGCCTGCTCCTGCTGCTGTGGAGGTGCGAGATGCTGCCCAAGCGCTACACGAACCACTATCCGCGCATCCACATCTGTGTGGAGCTGCTGGGCACCGTGTTCATCTCGGAGCTGGCCATATTGATTGGCTGGTGCAGCTACGAGCGACTCGTCCATCAGCTCTCCCACCTGCTCTGTCCGAATTGCCGCTGGTGTGGCCACTTTACACTCGGCATGCTGACCCTACTACCATCGGCCGTGCTCCTCTTTACGCTGGCGCCCGCCCAATGGCGCGAATTTGTGGTACAGCTATTATGGCAGCTGCCACGGCCCGAGGCCGATGACTGCCTGCTGGCGTTCGCACGCCAGCTCTCCAACTACGTGCGCGGCAGGGCCAGCGGGCTGCAACTGAAGCGCGGCGAGGATCGCCTGCGTGCCATCCGGTTATTTCGCCTGCCAGCCGAGCGCACCGCGGCGGAGAGCGGCGCGCGCCAGCTGTAAGGATTATTACGATGCATATGCAAATGGGGAACGGAACGGCAGTCGCAAACGCACCCGTGGCCACAGTCGGAGTCGGAGTCGGAGTCGGCGTCGGAGTAGCTGTCGCAGTTGGAGTCACAGTCGTCGGATTCGTAGTTGGAGTCACAAACGGAATCAGTATCGGAATCGTAAATTGTTTATTATGCACACAAATTTATGCCAACATCTGTTGTTGTTATCCTGGCCTCTCACATTTCACAGTCTTTCGTTTTTTCGGGCGGGCAGCGTGGAGGCGGCTTCGTCCATTTGGCCTTTTGGGATTCAGCTCTGTTGTTCTTTTTTTAGGTTTCTTGTTAGCAACTTTGTTTGCTTTTAATTTTTTGCTTCGACTGCTGTTGTTTCCCTCTCTCTCTCTGTCTCTGTCTATGTGTACCTTGCTCTCTCTTGGCCATTTTAATTTTCGTTTGCTGTCGCCGGCATGTTAGCCGCAATTGATTTGCCGTAAATTGTATTTTTAATCTGCCGACAGGCACTCCACTCCACTCCACTCGCACTCACACAGTCACGTTGTTACTCTCGCTTCGGCTCTTGTTTTTCTTTTACTATTTTCCATTTTCTTTTCTATTTTTCTGCTGGCTGTGGCCTTAATGAGTGTGCCAACGTTTTATTTATTTATTGGCTCACGCACCGGCCAAAGGTAACGAATTTATGTGCCCAGCTCAAAGCAATTTCGACGCAATTTCGCCAATTTCGCATTTTAAGCGGCACTGAACAGATGGAATGGCTCTAAGACAGATGAAATCGAATTGGAAAGATAAAAACTAAAAACAAAAAGCTAATAACTAAAAGAACAAATTAAAAACTAAGAAATAACTGCAACAAAAAATTAAAAGCTAAAAAATAAAAACTAAAAACAAAAAAAAAAGCTAAAAATAAAAACTAAAACAGCAACAAAAAATTAAAAGCTACAAAAAAAATAAAAACAAAATATTAAAAGCTAAAAAATAAAAGCTAAAATATGAAAACTAAAAAATAAAAATTTAAAACTAAAAAAACTAAATTAAAAATAATTAATAACGAAAAAATTAAATGAAATTAAAAATTTAATTAATGAATTCAGCAAAAAATAATACAAAAATAAATAAATTTTATAAAAATTACTAAATACAAATAATAAATTACAACAATTTAATTAAAATATTAAATATATTATTAAAATGAAGACAAAATACATTCACATATTTATTTTATGCTTATTGATATCTAAAATAAATATATAAATGATTTTGGTAACAATATAAAAATGTTGAATAAATTTAGAAAATATCCATAGGATTATTTTGCCGCTTATTTAATATATTCCCGCATCTATTGTCTAATTTTATTCAAAATTTAATAAAAAATAATCTAAAAAATAATAATATAACAATTAATTATTGAATGAAAGTTCATTTGTTTGTTGTCTTACAAATTTGATAATTATAATAATACTTAAAACAAATATTTATTTTATTATGTATTTATTTATTTTTATTATTATTTTATAATTATTTAAAATAACCTTTGTATTGTTCAAAATCCTATTAGTAACTCGAAAACTTACAGAAATTAGGAAAAAAAAAAAACACAATTCCATGCCAAAGTAAGAGTCGTTAACGATTCTCAAACCAGCCAACATGCTGGGCCAACTAAACCAGTCCAACTTCATAGGCTTTTATTCGGCTGTGTTTACTTGTAGATTTAAGTGTGAATCGATTGAATTGCAAATTGTGCCAGAGCCGACATCAAAAGGCGACCCACTTGGCCAACACGGAAAACAGTGCTGCAACATATTATTATACTTTTTTCTGGCGTTGGCAAAACAAAGATGATTGACATTTGGCTAAATCGCATTAATGTCACTCATACGCCACGTGTGCGCCAGCTGCTGCTGTTGAGTAATTGAATTTGTGCTTGTGTTGATTTGATGTAACCTGCTCAAAGTCGAAGTGGAAACAGTACATTTAATATATCAGCATACCCAGAGCAACACGGGCAACACAAGCAACAAATAATAGCATCCTTCCCCCTTCCCCCCGCTAGACAATCGTGTCAAGTTCGTTGCATAGGGAGCTGTGAGCGCCAGTTGAGCTTGGCATTCCATCAGGCACTCTGTATGTTTGTCTTGTTTTTTCTTTTCTCTCTTTTTTGTTTTGTCTTAAGACATTTATTTCATTGTTTGTCTTTTGCTGGGAATTTGATTAACTGCATACAGTTCTTCCTCCTGTCTCGCTCTCCCTCTCCCCCTCTCTCTCTCTCATTCTCTTGTGTTCAACATGACGTATGCTTTATGTAAAATACTTTGAGCAGCATTCGCCGCAGGGAGTTTGAGCATTGCTTATCACCCACTTTATACTTAACTGGAGTAACGCGTACTCGAGTCGAATTATATTGTGAATGCTGTGATAATGGAAAGAGATATCCACAATTACATCAAATAGAATTTAATTGCTTTGGATACATATAATAAGCTACAAATTTGTAGAACTATTCAGAAAGAGCTTAAATTAAACTACAACGAGCTTTTCTTACAAGAGCTTTAAAGCTCATTACACACTCACATTCTCTATTATCTCCTCTTTAGATAAATGATGTAATACAATTATTTTTAGATCTTCAATCTATAAACTAATTAAGACAGATTTATATGTACTACCTATATATGTACATATTTATATTTATATTGTTAGCATATAAGATACAAACTAATACATACCGCTGCCACAACATAACTTAATTATCTAATTAATAAATATGCACAAAACTGTTCACCACACACGAAAATAAGACTGATCAGCACAGCACATACACACAAACTAATTTGTCTTACTCATCTCACGCCTTCACTAAGCAAATAACTCAACTAAGATAATTGCGCTCTCCTTATCTATGCAACTGACACTTTGCATATGCGCTCTCAACTTAACTAAATCACGAGCAATGGAGTAGCCTCTCTCGCTCACACTCATTTGTACAGCGTTCACTCAAAATTATTGCAGTTTGCAGTCCACACATATTCGCGAAATTGTTCCGTTGATTTTGCTTTCACACTCAATTATTAGGCGGTGCTCAGCCTAGTTTCCCCTCTCATCTTGCTCCCGCACTCGCTCGCATATCTGTAATTTGCGATCAAAGCTACCATGTGGATTCTATGTTTTAGGAATGCATATGCGTGTGTATGTGAGGTGGGTGCAATAGTCAAAGTACTCAGCTTGGCTTCTCGCTCACTCGCTCATCTATCATTTACGCCGTTTATGGATTCAGTTGCTCTGCTCGTTACGAGCATTGTAAAATATGTGTGTGTGTGTGAGAGTGAGAGAAAGTTTTAAGTCACTCCCACACACACTTACACACGATCGCTTCTCTTTTTTATAAATTTTTACCTATACATATTTAGTGTTGCGCTTTTTGTGTTTTGGCTTTATTTACACTTATTTATTATACTTAAATTGATAATAAATATACATTACATTACTTGCTCTAACATTCGTACTTGGAATCTCTCTCAACAATTTTAAATCTAAATTCAATAATAAATATTTTAGCCAAGCTTTTTATGTGACCATAAATTGCTTACGTAATGTCAAGTTGGCTTAGTTTATTAATTCCTACTGCCACTTGTCAACGCTGTTAGCCCTAACGAAATGCATGTGCTCAGCGTTTGGCACGCCCCTTAACGCCCACTCAACACATGTTGGCACATTTTTAAATGTATTTGTGTCGGGACGCAGTCGTGACTGCAGTAAATTCCAGCTAACAAAACACCCAAGGACCGAGAGACCTACTCCAACTACCCCTCTCTCCTTCCGCCCCTTGAAGCAAATGCGCATTTCAACATTTTGCAGCGCGCAATGCATGTCTGCAATTTTTTAAGTAAACATTTTGTTTGCCTCGAGTTGCCCCCAAAAAAAAGAAGAAGGAAGTAAAGAAGAAGTGAACAGCAGGAAGAAGCTGAAGCTGAAGCTGTGGCAAGTGGAAAACTTGAGACAACTGCACAATCCACATCAAAGGAGCAACTCCTTTGCCGTTTTGCTTTTATTTCCGTCTCAGTTCTTGTTGTTGACATACGTAGCTGTTGACATTTTGATACAAATCTTCAATAAAATAAAAGCAACTCAAGTGCCCCCAACACCAACAACAACAACAGCTGAAACAACAACTAAAACAAATAGCTAAAAATAAGCTAAACAATAACGAAGCGAAACTTTGTTGTTGCTGGCGAGCATAAGCTGAAAGCTGAAGCCATTTCATGTGGAGCATTATCTAAGTGCTTGGGGCTAACTTATTGTCAGATATTCGACTTGATGAGCCAGCTATGTATATATATAAGAGAAGAAAATGAAATAAAGCAAACGTACGTAAGTATGGGTCAATATCAGTGTTATCGACTGTCCATAGCTTCGGCAAGTCAGATCAACAACAGCAAAACAAGCCAGAAATAGCTAGACAACAATTACATAGCAGAAAATACATAACTAACGAGAAAATAGCTAACTCTGATCAATACTTGCATGCTGTAAACCTGTAGACAAATTCTGTCAGCTGAACATCCACAAACACACACACGCGAGTATTCTCCTTTGCTCTTTGAGTAATGATACCGTTGCATGGATCGTAACTTACCGCTGGCTGTGTGAGTGTGAAAGAAAGATGAGTGGAAACAATGCTAAACGCCTTCCTAATTGCACTTATCTAAACTCAACACCTATTACACACACACACACGCATCAGTATTTTATTTGCTCGGAGCGAGCCACAGTAGCCTACATATGCACAGCATTGGATCGTAACTGCGAGATAACTGTGTGAGTGAGAGAGTAAGTAGAAACTAAGTTGAGCGCTTTGCTCTTCAACACACCCACAACACACACAGGCACATATATTAGTTTGCTTGGAACGAGCTGGAAACAATAAAAAATAGAGTCCACAGGTAGGCGCACAGAAACCATAGAGCGCGGCTTGGATCATAAATGACCGATGAGCGAGCGAGTGATAGAGCAAGATGAGAGGGGAAACTAGGCTGAGCATCGCCTAATAATTGAGCGTGAAAGCAAAATCAACGGAACAATTTCGCGAATATGTGTGGATTGCAAACTGCAATAATTTTGAGTGAACGCTGTACAAATGAGTGTGAGCGAGAGAGGCTACCCCATTGCTCGTGCTTTAGTTGAGCTGAGAGCGCATATGCAAAGTGTCAGTTGCATAGATAAGGAGAGCGCAATTATCTTAGTTGATTTATTTGCTTAGTGAAGGCGTGAGATGAGTGAGACAATTTAGTTTGTGTGCATGTACTGTGCTGATCAGTCTTATTTTCGTGTGTGGTAAGCAAAATTGTAATTTGTTAGTTTAATCAACTCTGTAACATATCATTTCTTTAAAATTTTATATAATAATTGAGTATCGCTTAAAGCTAATACTATTTGCTTAACACGATTGTCAAATGCTGCTGAATCCTTTACTTGTATTCTTTGTTATTCTTGTATGTTTCCGGATTTTGGTTGTGGTCAAGCATATGGCACGGAGCAGAACACGACATAGCACAGAGCTGAACAACAGCACGACAGGCTGTCCAACAGGAGTTAACAACAACAACAATAGCAACAACAAGAACGACAACAGCAAAGGGACAACAATCAAGTGAAGGAGCCTAAGCAAAAAGTTGTTAGCCAATTTAGTAAATGTCCAGTGTTTGTGTCTGTCTGTGAGTGTCTATCTGTGTGTGTGTTGAGCTCGTTTGCCGCTTTGTGTGCTTTTTGTGTGTTTCGTATTGAATAACAAATTATTTGTGGCATATGTTTAGAAGCCGCAGCCCAAGTTGCAGACAGGCGGACAGACCGACAACAACAATGAAGTGAGAACCCTAAATGCCCAGTTATAATTTAGGCCTGTTTGGCTAGCAAAAGTTGCAGATCAAAGTTAACTAAATTAAGTCGCAGTTAAATGGCTCAATTGCCATTGATATCTGCATTAGTTTGAGCCGAAGCTTCAATTTCTTGCTTCAGTTTGGTTAAAGTTTTTTTTCGGCGATTTTCTTCTTTTCTTTCTCTCTTTTTTTTTTGTTTCCGTTTGGCCTGTCACGCTTGCGGGGATTAGCAAAAGGCTCTCTGCGCTCTCTGCTACGTGAGTAATTTTTCAAAGCATTCAGCTACACACACATACGCGCGTACATACACACACATACATATACACAGACCATCCATAGATATAGTTGCAGTTGTAGTGGCCTGCCAATCGTTATGAAGTCAAAGCGAAAGAAAATAAAAGGAAGTAAGAGAAAAGATCAAATATATATATTTGAGCATATACGACTAGCTGGATGACCTGTAATATTTAATAAATAATAAAATTAAAGGAATAATTGTAATACAATAATTTTAAAATACAAAAATGATGATAAAAATTATTTTAAATATTTCAGTTTAAATTAATGTTATGTTAAATAATGTTATGTTAATATATAATTTATATTTTATATACCTAAATAATAATATAATATTTAACTATTAAATTTAAGTATTAAATATTTTAAATATTTAAATAATAAATAATCAAATACAAAAAAATATTTATAAAGTAGAATTATGAACCGATGTTGTATTCTAATTTTTTTAATACTTAAATATTATATGTTAATTAATAATTTTAGCATAAAAGCTTTATTAATTATACAAAATTATATTTATATAATTTAATTTATATTTATATTTATATTATATATTTTATTTTAATTTTTATGTCAGAAGTAATCATTGAAAAAGCTCCAAAAGCTTTCACGCCCACTTAATAAATGAATGAAAAATTTATAATATTTAATAATATTATATTAATAATAAAATATGCAAATAATTACATTAACTAAAAGTGCAATTTAATTTATATTAAATATTATTATAATTTATAATATTATATATTATACAGTATTTAATTTAATTTAATTTTTAATTTTTAAATTTTAATTTTTATTTTATTTAACTTGAATTTTACACTGAACTTCACATTTTCCTTAGACAATATATATAATTTTATAAATTAATTCATATATTCAGGCCTCTTTCTCACACTTATTTAGCTAAGTAATATACCCGCTGCCACTGCTCACAGGGTATTATCAAAATCGCTCAATAGTTTTTGAAGAACGTTGAAAAATTGCTCAAAGCGAGCGGGAATGGAGCGTAATACAATTTGTAGGCTCTGCGCTCTCGCGCTTCATTAGGACTTTTATTTCTGTTTTGGCCGGCGATAAAAACGAATTTATTGCGGCAAGTTCAAAGCATTTTGTGAAGTAACATTATTATATATATTGCCTCCCTCTCTCCCTCTCCCTCTCTCTATATATATTTTATAACTTCTTTTTATTTTCTTCTTTTAGCCAATTGCCACGCTCGCTGCATTTTCAATTGCATTTAATGTGCATTTTTTTTGGGGTCGCCACATTTTCCTGCGCTATTTTCCAATTTGGCGTAAAAGCTCGCACAAAGCATTTAATTTTCCCATGACTTTTCTGAACTCAAACGGCATATTTCAGACTTAGAGAACTTGGTCGCCTGAATTGCCCTGCGTAGCTGGAACGAAGCGTAATTAGACCTTGCTAATTGTCTGTAATTGGCCCAGTGCGAAAGGTAAAACAGGTGAAAGCTTTTGGCCACAAATCAAACAGAGCTGCGCAAAGTGCCTCCAAATGGAGCAGTTGATGTACTCAAATAAATCTGGCAATTAGCCAAAAATAACTGTGTAACAATTACAGCAATCTATTAGTGATATGCATTAGTATTAAATCATATTGGAATTTGAATTTTTCTTAAATTAATACAAAAATAAAAATTAAATTGAAAAATAAGAGAATATATTTACATCAGCTGTTTAACATATAGTTAATTAATTAATTAATAAAAAAAATATATTTTTAGTACTTCTTACATATAAACACCTCTTCTTATAATCCAAGGTTATTTAAACTTAAAAAAATACACATAACATCATAATATACATCTATATTTGTGAATGTAAAAAAAAAATAAATTTTTATGTCATTTCCAAAAAAAAAAAAAAAGATTTAAATTTAAATTTAAAAAACTTTAATAAATATAAAAAATTCAGTCAAAAATTATTTTTTTAATATATTTTTTGAATAATAATAATAATGTTAATATAAAATTCGTATAATATATAACATACTATTCATATAATAATATAAATATATATTTTAATTATATATAATTATATATTTAATTATATATTTTCGGCGGAAAATAATAATAATAAAATGCTTATAAAAATATAATTAAAATAAAAATAAAAATAAAAATAATAAAAATTAAATAACAATGAAAATAAAATAATATTAAAAATAAAAAATAAATAATAGCAAAAAAGAAAATAATAACAATAAAAAAATTCATAAAAATAAAATAGTAAAATAAAATAATACTAAATAATAAAATTAATAAAAATGATAATAATATAATTTTAAAAATATTGTAAATTAATAATATAATATTCAATATATTCTTAGACTTTTTACAATAAAAGAAGAAATATATATATATATATTTAAATATAATAAGTAAACATTTTTATATAAGAAATTTCAACATGAATTTTTTAGACTAATATAATATGTAAATAAAATATAAATAATGTATATGAAATATAATTATAATTTTAGAACTTGTAATATTTAATAATTATATGAAATTATGTGCAAATGCAAATTTTTTTAAATTAATATATAATGTAATATCTTAAATGATATCTATAAAATTGTAAATAAAAATTGTAGCATTTAAAATTATATACAAAAATTAATATGAAATACATAAAATAAATTATTTAAAATTATATACATATAAAATATAATATTTTAGCTCAATACAATATTTCTATTCCTATTCATGCCAAATTTCAATTAACTAAAACACATTTTCAAATATATATCTCAATCATTTATTAAAAACTCTAAAAAATATATAAATCTACATATATATCAAAGCTAGAGACATCTCCAGAGGCAAGGCCACCCCAAAGAATTTCCATAAAAGTTCGCATTTAGCGGCCAAGTGCGAGTCGCAACTGAACTTTAATTGGGCGCTGCTCGGACCTTTATAAGCCGTGCGCATAGCCAATAAGAAAAGCGCGTTTCACGCCTAAGCTGCACGGGATTGGCGTGGGCGGCCTTGGGGGTTGTTGAGAGCGAAAGCTGAATGTATGCGAAAGAAAGCTCTGTGACAGAGCTTGCAAGCTTAACATAGCCAAAGCTTTGTGCAGGGACAAATTTACCCGTATTTAAGAGGGAAATTCAGGAGGCAGCTTTGGCATTAACAGCACTGTTAATTAACACTAACAGTGGGGCAAATGCCAGACAGTTATGTTAAAGAGAGGAGACAGTGCAGCTGTTAAGCCACTTAGCAGTCATGTTAGCTGTTTAAGAGAGTTACTGCGTAACAGTGGGGAAAACTGTTAACAGTTTAAGAGCTGCAGCAGAAGCTTTGCTAACAGCACAGCGTAAGAGTTCGCAGATGTTAAATGCCAATTGGATTTAGCAGCTTAAGCAATGGATTCATGTTATGAGTGTCGAATAAGACGGCAAAGCTAATAAGACTTTTTAGGCATGTTGATGATGTGTGGCTTAAATATCTTAAATTACTTGATAAGCTGCTGAGCTGTCATATATCTCCGTTTTGCTTTCAAAATCGTTTAACTTTCAGGGCATAACAAACATATCGGTTGCTTATTGTTGCAGCGCTTGGCTTTGTGGTTAAAACAAATTAAGTGGAATTAATGCGGCTACCTCTGACTTTTCACCTGTGCAACCGCACAGAGACACGCACACAGACGGAGTCAAACAGGGAAAGCCGTAAAGGACTGGCAAGCCTTTGTGTAATGCGTTTTTGGTTTCGCTGTTTTTGACATTTGAGCGCTTCTCGTGTGCATTAAATATTCAACACGGCCTGAATGCCAGCAAAAAGGCCGAGCCGCACTCATATGAAGAGCGACAGACAGACAGAGAGAGAGAGAGATAGCATGAATACCAAAGATATTTATGCAGATTTTCCGTACTAAAAATAACTTTAATTGAAATGCGTGCGCCCAAATGAAAAGCAATTGAAAATAATTAAAATAAAATAAAAACTTCGCATGCAAGAATTTTGCATCTTCTCCCTTTTTAGTTTATGAACTCACCTTTCACTTGGCTGTCGCCAGCCAAGCCGCACGCCCTGCATCTGGCTCTATATGTATATAGAGCTACTTCTGACTTGTTGTATTTGTTTGTAGCAGCAGCAAAAAAAGGGCAGAAAAACTTTGTGCCAGACGCGCTCTACCCACTAGTGAAGTGCGACTCCAGCTAGAGCTACAGCTACAGCTTCAGCTCCAACTGCCACGCCCACTCCAACTGGTGGGCAAGTGGCGTCCTCTCAAGTGGATTCACGTGCAAATTCTGTTTGCCACAGTTAAAGAAATATTTCTGCCAAATATTTTTATAATTTCCTTTTTGGATAGAAAATTTGCATTTTGTTGCCCGGCCATTTCCGCTTTGCCACTTTACCATTTCCGGTCTTGACGTGCCATAATTGCGCGTCCTTTGCCCGCATTCCAATTGTGTTGTACTGCACACACACACACACACACACACACACACATACATATTTATATGTATATATATGTGTGGTTTAATGCGATTTCGCTTGATTTTCAATTCATGTCAAATAATTTAAGCGTTTTCAATTTGCCTTCCACATTCGCTGGCGTCAAAGCATTTAACATATGTCGAGATTTTCATTTGCTTTCCCCTCTCTCACTCTCCCTCTTTGAGGCTGTCTCAGTCTCCCTGGCTCCCTGTTGATTTGCCTGTAATAGATGAATTTTATTGCATATTTATATTTATTTATAAAAGGCAATTTATTAATAATTTTAATGCACTCACAAAGAATTTATTTGTTTATATATATATATTTTTTTTTATTAAAGGCAATTTATACCTAATTTTCAATGCTGAGCGGTAAAGGAGTTTTCCTTAAATTTTCATTTTTAATGATAAACAAAAATATATTAAAAATATATTTAAAAAAAATAATAATAAAAACGAAAAAAAAAAAACACTTTTTTAGTATAATTTATATTTATTTGAATTTTATATCAAATTATTTAATATTCTTTAATTTGCATGTTTATTAAATATAATTGATTTACAATTTGTATTTATTTAATTTATTATTATTTTTATTAAATATATATTAAATAAACAAAAAAAAAAATTTTTTTTTTTTATTATTTTTATTATTCTTATTTTATATTTTATTAGTTAAATTTTTATTAAATTATTATTAATTTATTTATTAATTTTTATCTATTTTTTAATATATAAAAATTTAACATATAGTTTGTTAACAAATTAAACAATTATTTTTTAAATATTTTAATACATATATAAACATATATAATGGCACAAATTTAACAAATATAAGCTTAAAGCTTTTATCGAATAGAAATGCACTCTTTAGACTAATTACAGAGAGCTTATTTAAGGCAATCAACTGTGTAGCTAGTTGCTCATCTCTGCATTCTGTTGACTATCTCAAAGCTAAAGAAGATCAAATATTATTATTAGATTATTTATATAAATTTGTCAACAGTAATTCAGTTGTAAAATAAATAAATAAATAAAATAAAATAATAATAATAATAATAATAATAATAATAATAATAATAATAATAATAATAATAATAATAATAATAATAAATAATAATAATAATAAAAAATAAAATAAAAATAAAAATATTTTAATTTTATTTGTTTTATTTATTTATTTATTATTTATTTTATTTTATATCTTATATATAAAAGAAAAATTTTTAAATATAATATAAATATATAAATATTTATACAAAATGTATAAAAATTCGCATAAACCGATATTCAGCTTTCTCACTTAACAAAATACCATTTTCACCATAAATGTAATTTCCACACACACACACACACACCAACACCTCTCTCCCTCTGAAACAATTCAATTTCATTGGTGTTTGCAGAAGGTCTTTAATATTTTAATTGGCAACAAATAAGCGTAATTAACATTTAAAATTATCAAGGCGACATAAATTGTTTGACGCTCATAAATACCGAATGCCAAGAGAGTGTGCGAGAGAAAGAGGGAGACAGAGCGAGAAAGACATGCCAAAAGGATCTGCGCCTTGCGGGGCCACGTTCGCTGGCGAGGCGAGCATAAAACAAATATATCAAACCGGCAAAAGGCATAAATGTTGCATAATTTAAATAAAATCGCATTAATATGTTCTTGAAAAGGGACACAGATATGTATGTTCCTATATATATGCTATATATATATATATATATATGTATATATATATATATATATATATATATATATATATATTCTTCTGCAAGCTGCGGCAGCAGTCGCGCCTGCCTGAGCACAGTTTCAGACGCCGCAGACAGCGGCGACTTCTCCTGGTTATGGCCCATAACTCATCGCAGCCACAAACACAAACACAAACATTACCAAACTGGCACACACACACAGTCACACACACACACAGTTACACACTCGTCCAGCAAATTCACACCAAAATCAAAAAGCAATAATGATGCTCGAAAAGTGAACAAGCAAACCATTTCACATATGCATGTGTGTGTGTGTGTGTGTGTGTGTGTGTCTGTGTCTGTGTCTGTGTGTGTGGGCGCTCGCTGTAGTTAACGTGTGTTTGCAACTCCCGGACAGCCGGCCTGTGCTTGCGCTCAGCAAGTTTTGTAGTATTTGTCGTTATAAATTTGACATCAATTGGCGCAGCGTGCGAGCGGCGAAAGGGCCAAAGTGGAGACAAGGAGCGAATCCAACTGTTTTATTGCGGTAAATAAGTGTCTGCGAGTGTGTATATGTATGTATATGTACATATATGCATATAGTACATATCGTATATGTTTGTACAAATAAAATATATAAATATAGAAAATATATAAACTTAAAATACAAAAATTAAAATTTTTTGTAATTTTTCTATTATTTAAAATTTTATAAAGTCTTTAAAGGTTTTTATAAAACAAAAGCAATCAGGAGATTTATATATATATAATATAAATATAGGTTAAAGAATATAATATAACGTATCATAAAATATTTTAAATATTTTAAAAACATATATAAAAAAATATATGATATATGAACTGAAATTAAAAATAAAAAGAGTTTTATTTCCATTCATTTTGTTGTTCATAATTATTATTATTATTTGATTATATGAGATTATAATTTAATTAATATTATTATTTCAATCATATCATATTATTATGAACAACATATTTAACTAAATAATTTAATAATTTATATTTAATATTTTAATAATTCAACAATTATTATAATATAATTATTAATATTATATTATTTTATTTTATAATATATTAATTATATTATTTTATATTATTATTTAATTATTACATTACATTTCAATTTAATTATTAATATTTAATTGTTCTTTTATATTATAATTTTAATATTATTATATTCAAATTCCGCGCCATCTGCTATCAGACAAACTCTAACTAGCATAAAACTCATTGTTCAACTTTGAACTTTGATGCAGCACGGGTTTGCTAGCTGGAAGGAGCTTAATTTAAATTGCCAAGTGCAGCCCTATTCAGCGCATTGGCGCGAACATATAAATTTGCATTTAAATTTTAATGCACGCATGCGAATGTAAGCAGTTTATGATACTCGACTGCTGACACCACTCACAACTCAAGTGCGCTGCACACAAAGAAGGGTACGTATTGACAAGCAGCGCGTGTTTCATTTAAAATACCACTAGCTTGTTGGGTATAGTTTTTAGGCGCTCTTCATTGCTGTGCACTGCTTGCAGTGTACATGGTTTGTGAATTGGCTATGCTGTGGCTCTTAAACTCAACTGTTTGTTTAGCAGTTGCATATATTGGCAAATACACTACGCAAGCAGTATTAACGGCTGCACACTGCTTTTGAGCAGTGCAATGTGTCTTGAAGAATGTTACGCTTTAATTTTAACCAAAAATCATTTTCATGAAGTTGAAATATATATTATTTAAATAATTAAATATTTCAATATCGATTACTAAAAAATTTAACAAATTTGATAAATTAAATTATAAAAATATTTAAGTATTGATAATTACTAAAATTTATAAATTTTAATAAATTTTAAATAATAAATTTTAAATTCAGTTAATATTTACAAATTATTATTAGATTTGATTTTCATATATTATACATATAAAATTTAAAATATGTATGCAGTAAATACCTTAGTATCGAAATTTTACATATTAAATAAATAGTTCCATTTTTAAATTAAATTAAATTTTCAAATATTTTAATTGATTTAAATATAATATAAATATTATTATATTATTATTATTTTTTATTAGACAAAAAAAAAATGTTTTTTTTTTTAATTTTAAAAATTTAAAAAAATAATTAACATGCTCATTAAATTTAATTTCCAAATTTTAATTATTTTTTAAATTTAAAAAATGGTTTTATTAAATATTTATAGTTATTTTATTATATTTTTAAAAATTTTAATTTCAATAAATATTTAAACATTTATATATTATATTTTATTTGCATATATTTAAGTTCTTAGATAAGTAAATTTGATGGAAACATATTATTTATATTTAATATTTTATATTTATTAATAAAAACTTGTCAAAAATATTAAAATATTGATCTGAAGAAATTGTGATAAATATTAATATACAACAATATAGCTCCAATATACGAGTCAAACACTTTGTCTCCTACTCAATTAGTTACGCATACGTGAGCTTCTTTCTTCTTCTTCCAGATTTCAACTGCTGCCATTTGCTATAAATCACTTTTATGGCAACTTACTGCTGGCAGACCCCACATGTTGCATGCTGTCATAGCTTCAGCTTCTTCAGCTGCTGCCGCCCCGCATTAAATGACGTGTGAAATGCTCTCTGCATGTTACCTGATGCTAATGCTGTGTCTGTGGCAGCAGCTTGGGCCAGTTGCAGCTGCTTAGGCAGCGCAGAGCTCAGCGGCAGCTAGTGCTTTAAGCGATTTTTCAATTTCACGCGACTCGCCGAAGGACATAAACAAAAGTGCAAGCAACTGGAACTTCAGGTGCAAGGGGGTGGGAGGGGAGTGAGCTGGAGGACACTCGTTAGGGTGGCGGGAATGTCAGTCCGAACTTGCCACGTTTTAGCCATGCTCGTCACGTTTTCAGCCACTTTTTGGGGCGACGGACGCCGCGCGAATCGCGTGCAGACACAAATACCCTAAAACGGCGCACGTGTGTGCATGTGCAACTGCCACGCCCACCGCCCACCGGCCATCGCCTGTCGCCACACGGTTCAAGTGCATTTCGAAAATTGCAAATAATTTTTTATAATATTGTGCACAATGCAATTTGATGGCTGCTCGAGCGAGCGCCTCGCTGGGCTATTATTCAATCAGCCACAGTCTGGCCAGGCTAAGGTGAACCGAGTCGCTTCGCCTCACACCTGGCCCAGCTTTTAGGCAAATTAAATTGCCCCGCCTCGCCTCGCCCCCAATTAAATGGCTAACAAATTGCGCGCGCCAACTCGACGCATAAATTACGCATTTTATGGGTGCGTCCCAGGCAGGCCGCACTGTAGCTAATTACGTTTACTGTGCCAAACACATAATTACAATTGGCACATTCTATCGTTGACTTTATGCGAGAAGTTTTCGCCTCCTTTGTTTTGGCCTTAATTCCCTGTGTTTTCTCTGTTCTTTTGGCAACGCTTTGGCCAAACTTTTCACATTTCATCTCGAGTTTATTTTTTTTGCGTCGACAGTTGTGAAAATTATGCAAATTTTTATTGCGGAGACTCGATGGCATTTGCATTGCCTGCAAAGTAGCTCTAAAGCCCATATTATAGCCATATTTATAGGGTATATAAAATCATATAAATTGGGCTGATTGCAAAAATCTCTTTTATATGTGAGAAATATGTTTGGCATAAAGTTGGGCAATAATTATGCGCAGTATATGGTGTAAGCTATGAGTGCATTGGAAGAGGGTCGAAATCTTAGTCAAAGACCAAAGTTAGACCATAACTAAGACAAAAATACACATAAGTATTTAATGGGTTTGTTATAAATATATTTTTCATAACTAACCTAGAATATAAGTAAAAAAATAAAATTTAAATTAAATTTAAATAAATTAATTATTGAATAAATAATAAAATTAATTAATTAATTAATATAAAAAAAATAATCTAATAAATAAATAAAAAAACTAAATAAGTACATAATTAATTAAATAAAAAAATAAATAAATTTAAAAAAAAATACAAATAAATAAATAAATATAAAAAATAAAAAAAAAAATATTTTATTTATTCCCCATTTTCTATCTAAAAATCCATAATAAATATAATCCATAATAAATAATATCATTTCCATTCATTTTGTTATTGATAATTATTTTTATTTAATTATATTATATTATAATTTAATTATTAATATTATATTATTTAATTTATATATTTATTTTATTTTATATTATTTAATTTATATTATTATTTAATTATAGCATTACATTGTAATTTGATTATTAATATTTAATTGTTAAATGATAAATAAATTTTAAAATAAATACAAAAAGATAAATAAATTTAAAACATTAAAAAAATAAATATTTTATATATTTCCTTAGTTTTTTGTCTATAAAAAATCCATAATAAATATTATACAGGTAACCATCGTATTAGCTGCCCACCTTCAAGCCGTCAATAATGCTCCATAAATTGCTCGCATGAACTTCTTTTGTATTCTTCTATCGATTCAATAGCAACCCTTAAACATAAGGCTCCTCTTCCCCTTCGCCATCCCATCGAACATTTTATTTAAGCACGCTAGTCCATTACAGCCACCCTCCCCCAGGGTGCAACTGCAACAATACATCATCATTTACGTAGCTTATAAAATTTATAGAATTCTCAAAGAGAAACCCCAAAACCACAAAGAAAGCGAAAAAGAAGAACTGCAAATACTTTAAAAATCGAGCAGAGAGCAAAGAGGCTCGACTCGACTCGAGTTGACTCGCCTGGACTCGACTCGATTGAAATATAAAAACCACAAAACAGAGCGAAAGGGCAAAGGAGGGGCATGGAGGGTGCCGCGGAGGGTTCAAAGGACAACACGCTAAAAAACAGGCAAATTTTATTTGCATGTGGCTTTTCAATTCGTCTAAGAACATAAAACGGGCCAAAAAGGAACGTTTTGTTGTTTTTTGGTAGGGAAACCCTTTCGATGATGCAAAAATAAAATAAAGCTGTAAAAATAGAACAGCGCAACAGGGGAAGACAGAGAGAGAGAGAGAGAGTGGGAGGCAGAGAGAGGGGTATAGAGAGAGCTATGTAGACTGAGCTGAGGTCGAGTAAGCGGAGGCGCGGCGTCTTAACAATTTCCTGCCAACTTCTGCTTCATTGCATATTTCCGTTTCCGTCCGTGTTTGTCTGTCTGTCGCTTGTCTCCCTGCCTCCCTCGCTGCCTCTCCCTCTCCCGCTCTGTCAGACATCGTCTGGCAGCACACATGAGCACTGCGAACTGGGAATCGTGAGCTGAAGTTGTGAATAGCGACGACAGCCTCAACAAACATTTTTTGCTTCTTTCTCTCTTTTTACGATTTGCAATTATTTTTGCTCATTTCAGCAGAAGCAAACATTTCCTTAAGGACAACTAAAGCACCAGACGCGACAACTATGATAGAGAGAGAGAGAGAGAGAGCGAGAGAGAGAGAGAGAGGGAGAGTGCGAGCTACAAAGTTCTTACAGCTGTCCTTCACATTACAATTTACATAAGTTGATACACAGCAGTTGATATTTTTCGACTTGTTTCCTAAGAACCTCTGGACGTGCTCCCCCCTCTAACCACCCTCCCCTTCTCCCTGCTGCCTCTCTGCTGAGTTATTTGTCCGCTTGAGCAAAGTTCTTGAGCAACGCTCTGAGCAGTTTACATGAAAAGCATTTTAACTGCAACGAGGCGAACGACATAAATCGGCATTGGCAACATCATACCGCCTGCCCCGCCCCTGCCCATACCACCGCCCACCTTACGTTTGTGGTCGGGAAGTGCAAGGAACTGCTGCCAATTGTCTTTGCATAGCTTGTCGTACAAGGCAAGTTGCTCCTGCGGGTGTGGGCACAGCTGCCTTCATTTGCCTTATCCAAGCAAAGATCTTGATTTAAGCGCATGCAGCAGACAAAAGTCAATATCTTTGGCTTCGATTCGGGAAATATATTAGCTAGCTTTCGTATGGAAATGGAAAAATGTTTACTTGGAAAGCTAAACATTTTTCTTAAATAGTTATTTGTTGGGAAATAAATGTTTATATATCTGCGAATTATAGTTATATAGGAATTATGTTATAAATCACTATCTTAACTTATATGAAAAAATATAATTGAATATTAAAAATTTGTTAACTTATGAATTTTTAATTTTTGGATAGAAAATAAATATTATAAAAATTTTTAAATGAAAGTAAAATTTTGCATAAAAATTTAAAAGGAGTAAAACCTAACACTATTTTTTTTGGTTTGGGTTTTTTTTAATTTTTTGATCTTTTCTTCTAAATTAATATTTTGGATAATAATAAAAGGAAATAAAATAATTGAATATATTTTGATTACTAAAATATAATTTGTATTAATTATAAATATTTTATTACCACTTTTTGATAATAAAAATAATAATACATTTTTTTTTTATTTAATAAAAATTGTAATATTTTGATAGAAAATAAATGTTAAATAATTATTTTGTAAAAATTAAAAAATATATATATAAAATAAATGAAATAAAAAAATTTATTTAAAATTTATATTTAATAATCAAAACATAGAATTAATTAAAAATGCATAAAATTAAGTAATACAAATTGTTTGATACAACATAAACAAATAATTTTAATTATTAATAAAAAATAATAATAATGTTAATTTCTCATGACTTCAATTTAATATAAATAATTTGGATTAATATAAAAATAATTTTTATATTTATTAATTTAATATAAATATATATATATTATATGTTTATTATATTAATATAAATATATTTTAATTTATTCATAAATTCTTTAAAGATTTCCCTTAGTTTTCTTCGCTTTAATTTTCCCATTCAACTGGCTTTATTAACGCTTTCAGTGTTTGCACAACTTTTGCCAATGCTTGGGCAATTGTTTTTCCTTTCTTTTTTATCCGCATAATGAGCAGCGCCTGCCATGTGGCAGGCCTGGCTGTCTCTCAACATGTGGCGCCTCCAATCGAGCCCCAAATTTTCCCTCTGCCGTCTTCATTCGTGTGTGTCGCTCACTTTTTGTCTCAAGTCCCCACAAATTGGCCACGTGAAATGCAAAAAAGGAGCGCAAAATCCCTATTGCATGGCTAAATGAAAATAGAATATTTTCATTATTTTCATTGAGTATTTACGACTGTGAAATACCCTACATTATAGGGTGCCTATCTAGGGTAGGAAAATATATTGTTAATATTTATATTTATACTCGAGTAAAAGTAAGACCATTTGACTTATGTAACAGTCTAATAAACCATATATATATTTGGATAAATTATAGGGTATATAGAAACACTTAATGCTAAGGATATTTATCTAAATGTATATATCCAACTGAACCTCTTTAAACAGCTCTGCAGACCAAACTTAAATACCCTAATTCATATAAATTACAGGGTATATGGGCATACCCTTTACTAGGCTATCCCATATTTAGAAACTAACAACTGATAAGCTACCTCCGCTTGCCAGTCGCCACAAGCCCCCATCAACCAACTCGCCGAGTCAACTCCATTGCTTTAGTGTCCGCCTACAGGGTATATGCATGTGTCTATTGCTTAAAAAGAGACAAACATTTGCCTTTGAAGTGCCATCTCTTGCCATAGACCACAGCTACCTCTGCTCAGCCGCGCCCCCTTGTTTCATGCTGAAATGTTTCGAACGCGTGCAGAAAATCAAAATAAAACGTTTTTCGTTTCATTTGCAATGAAATTCGCAATTGGCGTCTTTGTTTTGCTATTTCTATACGCGTATCTATGTTTGCTTTGGTTTCGGTTTCGGTTTCGATTCGGCTCGGTTTTGTTTGTAACTCAAAATCGTTTTCCAATACACAGCGGAGACGCCTCTCGATGGGCATTCTCTCGATTCGCTTCTATATTCACACGGCATGTGGGGCCAATCGGGCAATCAGCGGACTCGCAGCCGTGTCCGGGTGTCATTTCTGCCAATGTGTATGTGTGTGTGTGTTGGGTTCTGTTTTTGCTATTTTATTTCTCGCCCTGGCAAACACACACACACACCGAGCACCATGAATATTTAACTAGCTACAATTGACTATGATTGTTATGTCCCGTCGTTCGTTCGCCTAGTGGCGCACACATTTTACAATTAGAGTAGGGTATAGGGTAGGGTGCAGGGCATAGGCTGCAATAGGGTATGTGTAAGCACTGCTGCCACGTCCTTTCATTTATCAATTTGCTTAACAATTTTGCCATCTTGAAGGCTGCTCCTCTCTGCATTCGCTTTGAGCGTTCTAACATAGAAAAAATTGCAATTTTAACGCATGACGGCGCATTTTCAATCGAAGCAAGCTGAAAGCGAAATAAAAATAAAAATTGCAAGAAAAAATGTGCTTCAGATTTTGCCGACTTCTACTTAGACATCGTCGCGTAATCGAATATAAATTGAATTTTTTAACAACAAATGGATTTTGCCAAAGGTTTCCACTCTCTCTTCAGCCCTCTTCCTCTCTCTGCCAGCTGCCTCTTAGCTTCAGTCAAACGAAATAAGCGTTGGATTAATATATGCATTAAAAAATATCTGAAAAATCTTAGAGCGAAGAAGCTGAGCCAAGTCCTTTGAATCGACTTTTGGCCAGGTTAGAGGCAAAGCCTTTATTGCATTCATAGCTCGCTCTTGGCAACTGCCATAATCGAAAATGCTTTTGGCCATGAACCAATTCTCCAAACCAAACTTGATTTGTTTGCCTTCGCCACGACCACGCCCCATTTTTTTATCTTTCTAATTAAATATTTGCTTGGCTCGCCGCCATTTGCGTGTCTGTCGATAGCTGCTTAGCGCGCAAATGTGGCCGCAATTTATGGCCCGCCATTTGCTTGGCTTGAAATGTTTTGTCAGACGCGCATTAATCAGTTGCGATAGCATGTAATAGGGAGTGGGCTAGCAGCTATATGAATACATGTGTGGGAAGTGAAGAGCAAATGTATTAAATAATTAAATAAATATTTTAAATGATTGAATAAATATTTTAAATATTTTAAAAAATGTATTACAAAATTAAATAAATTTAGGAAATGAAAAAAAAAATTATATGGTTAAATAAATATTTTAAATCATTAAATAAATATTTTAAATAATTAAATAAACTTATTAAATAATTAAATAAATATATTCAATAATTAAAAATAAGATTATTTAATTATTTAATAAATTAAATAAATACATTGAATAATTAATAACAACGTTTTTTAAAGTTAAATAAATATTTTAAATATATAAATAAACATATTAAATAATTAAATAAAAATATTATTAAATTTTAAAAATTTATTGAAGAATAAAAAAATATATTCAGTAATTAAATAAATATATCTAAAAATAATACATGAATGTAAAATACAACCGATAACTATATCTCAGTAGCTGCTTAAGTAATCGATAACGTTTTTCTATTGCTCTTTTTTGTCCCCTCGATATCTTATATCTTATAATTTATTTCATAAATTATTTTCATATATTTTCATATTTCTTTTATTACAGATTTAATTTGCTTTCCTCTGTGGACTTAAATTAAATTATATTAAATAGCAAATTAATTTAATTTATTATATTAGCAAATACAAAACAAATTTTCAGTTGTTTCTTCTCCACTTTCCGTTCATCTTGACTAGTTTCGAAGTAGTTCATCTGCTACAGAGAATGGTTTAGTTGGCTACATTCTAGGCATATTCTCTGATTTTTCATACATCTGCTCGAAAATTGGCTTCGACTGGGCTCGACACATTTTCACATTTTCGCAATTTTCATATTTTCCAAATTTCACATTTTTCGCACGCATCTTTTCTCAGTTTTCAGCTCCCGCCGCTGCTGTCCAACTTGTCTGATTGAATATTTTTTCGTGTTCACTTTTTGGCGAGGCGCTCGCACTTGTTCTCCTTTTCTCCTTCTCTTTCTTTCTTTTTTTTTGTTTCTTGTTGCCAACCGACACTTGAACGCGTTTTTCTATGCCATGTTTTTTGCACTTTATGCATATTTTTTGCATTTATTGCGGTGCGAGGGGAGTCAACTGAGCTGTAGGTACACATACATCTACGTATCTGTACGTCTGTCGAGCTGGGCTAATGTATGCTCGTCACGTTTAGCCACTTGTGTCCTGTGGGCTTCTGGCTGCCGTGTCTTCACATTCACTTAGTGGCAAGTCCTGGGCCAAACCTCTTTTGCATATTGATACGCTTACGTATGAAATCCACTTGGGCAAACGCTGCCTGCTGGCTGCTGCCCTCGAACCAGCCTTTCACTTTGTAATGGAAATTAACAGCAGTTTATATGTGGAGCCCCACATATTTTGCAGCATAAATATGAGCTAATAATACGCAGGCCATAAATTGCACACAGGCAAAACACAAAATATTTCTGATAATTCTGTCAAGCGAATATTGAGTTCGAATTTAATGAGAAACTCTGTAAAATTTTAGTTTCGTTCAAATCCCATATACTCTTCATTCTATTTGCAGTGTATGAAGTTTAAAACTTTAATTATGCTAATTGCACATGCACTGCTTGCTGTAAATTCAGCGCGTGTTCAAGTGCAGCTTTTGCACTGCTTGCTCTGCCGACGCCGCCCAAAAGTAGGCAACACAAAATGTAATTGCCGCAATAACTGCATTTAGAGGCCGTTAAAACTGACCTATCCCACAGAAATATTCAATTCGTTTTTTTAGTGGAAATTGTTTGTTCGTGTTCCATAAAAATGCACATAAAAAATGCTAAAGCGGGAAACTCCAGACACCCCCAACGTGTGGAACATTTTCGCTTGGCACGCAAAGCAATTAAAGCAACAACGCAAACTTTTTGGCGCCCAAATGGCGCACGAAGGCGCCTCAATGTCAGCTCATTAAAGTTTAGTGGGCGTCTTTTGCATATGGCCCAGACAAGTGCAGTCAGCACAGGGCATGGAAGGGGTGGGACGGGCCCTAGTGCTCAGCTGATAGACGTTTTATGCCAGCCACGCCCATACGCCCACACACAAGAGCGCCAAAGTGTGCGCCAAAGTCGAGGCGCAAAGTTTTCGCCTAGCGATAAATCAAATTTTAGCTTGTTAACCCGCTCGTTTAAATTAAGTTGAGCATTGGCTAAGAGCAGCCGCTAAGAGGCCTAAACCAAACTCACATTTTATGTAGCTTAAAGTATTTAATGGCAAGGACTTTGGGGGAGGCGTGCAGGAAATGCCCCAAAACTGCGGCGCCAGCTAATGAAAATATTTTTGGCAGTTTGGCTTGAGCGAGCCCCATCAAGACGGCGGCTTGAGGTAGTCGACTGGTAATTAGGCGGCTTTTCATATTCAGCCAAAAATAGTGGCTTGGGTGGAGCCAGCAAAATGTTGACTTGGCAGAAATGCATGGTAAAAACTTGAGGAAATGAAATTTCTTTGCCTTGCAGACGAATGCAATCAGAATTTCTTCTTTTTTTTTGTGCAGATGAAAAATGGTTTCATTAGGGAACTTTATGAAATTAAATAAATTATAGAGAGAAATTGAAGCTAAATGTAACAAAAATTAAATTTAATTAAAGTAAATAAATAAATAGAGTAAAAAATTAATTTTAACTTATTAAATATATACAGAAACTAGTTGAAAAGTGTAGAAGTTGAAGTGTTGGATACACAGAAATTTATTGTATGTACAGTCCAAATAAATTACATGAACCAAAAGGCAATATAAAAGTATACTTAATTTGAAATGTATGAAACAGTTCCTAACAGTAATAATAAACACAATAAAAAATAAAAAATAACTTGTAAATTTCGTAAAGTAAAGTATATATAGCCGCTTGGGTATTATTAAGTTAGTTTTAAGTATTTTATTTTATTATTTATTATTTTTAATTTAGTTTTATTTCCTTTTACTTATTTTTAATTTTTTATATTTTTATTTTTTTTTAAATTTATTTAATTAATTATTTTTTATTTTTATTATAATTATATATATAATTAAATATTTTTATTTTATTTATTTTTTATTTTTTTTTTTTTTGTGTTATTATTTATTTATTTATTTTAATATATTTTTTTTTGTTTTTTGTTTTTATTTTTAATATTTTGAAAAATATTTTTCTTTATCAGAAAAAGAATATTCTAAACTAAATATATTATAATATATTCTACTCCAATTAATTTTAATGATTTTATTTAATTTAAATTTATTTTTATTATTTCGTATTTGTTTTAATTATTTTTTTAAATTTAAATTTATTTTAATAATTTCTAAAAATATTTTACCTTATCGCACAAACATATTCTATTCTAAATATATTGAAATATATTATATATATACACATCGTATATATTTAATGTTATATATACATTAAAGTTTATATGTAAAGTTATCTACATGTATTTGCCTTCCAATCCAACACGAAGCATTAGCTCTGTGTCGTCACTTTTTGCGGTGTTATCTAACACTACAACACTGTGTTGGTTTGGCACTCTGCGACCAGGTCAACAGCCCATTTCATGTGATTACAGCACCAGGGGCCCAGGGCATGACAGAGAGGTATCAGCAGCGGCAGCAACGGCAGCCACCATGCCCAATCAGTGCGGGGGCCCAGCAAACTGCTTCACACATGGCCCCATAGGGCGTCGGCTGCTTGTTATTGTCATTGTTATCAGCAATGTCAGTGCAAACAGCAACAACTACAATAAATAGAGCCTGGCCCATGTCTCATGTGGGCATATGTTAAACATTTTGACACTTTTGCGCACGGTTGAGCCGACGCCGACGCCGAGTCTGAACTTTGACAATCTAATGGAACTTGATGAGGGTAGATTTCCGCTGTAGCCAAAAAAGTACAACAACAACTGCCAGCTCTTCCCAATTTATTTAAATTTCCTAAAAAAAACCTGCTGCTGTCCAAATTTGTAACAATTTGCAGCTGCCGTGCCTTTCTTTTCGTTGCTCCCCACCTGATCAGGTGCATTGGTCAGCGATAATCAACGAACTGAAATCAGCGACTGTCAAAATTTGCGTTCTATTTTGTGTGGTGCCAAATGCAATTGCTTTAGCTGCGATGCGACTGCAGCTGGGGTGAGCACAACTAAACCGCATTAGCGGTCGCTGCAGAGCTTTGCTGTGGGCAGCTAAAGCCAGATTGAAGCTGCCAAAGAGGGGACAGCGAGAGAGGGCTTAACAGCACAAGCGGCTGGCGCTGCGCATTGGGTTTTAGTGACTGGCAAATGTTGCAGCAACTGAAACTTAATTAAGTGTTGGTTGAAGGCCCTTTGGGCCATGGCAACGTGGCAAATATTGCTCAGCGGTTGTCGATAAATGTTAACTGTTTTTTGGTTTTTGCGGATTTGCTGTTGATTTTTATTGGAATTTCGAGAGGATGCGACGCTGCCATACCAATTGCCAAATATAAGGGAATGCGCTCTTTATTTTCACAAAAAAAAAAAAAAAAAAAAAAAAAAAAAAATATATATATATATATATATATATATATATATATATATATATATATATATATATATATATATATATATATATATATATATATATATATATATATATATATATATATATATATAAATACTCTTTTTTTATACGTTCAAGAATTTGTATACATATGTACGTATTTTTTCAAGTAATTGTATAGTAAAAATAATTATGAATGTGCGAGTGGGATAGCAATACCAGCATGGGCGATCAACATATAAATAGTTCATATGCTCGCACACCGTCTGAGGGTGAGTCAGCAAGCGAGTAAATAAGTGAGTGAGAGAGAAGCATTGCTCATCAATGCTCATCGAGAGCGAACGGAAGTGCGAATGGAGTAGAAATATCAGCATGGGCCACGCTCCTTAAGTACCTGATATGCTGAGAGTGAGCGCGCGTGTGTGTGTGAGAGTAATACGCTTATCGAGCGCGAGCATTGTTAAATTCAAAGAGCAAATCAAAAGTGCGAGTGGGAAGGCAATATAACTACTTCAATTCTTATTTATATATATGTATAAAGGAATGAGAGAAAGAAAGAGAGCATAGCCGTATGTTCATTTTGATAAACAATTATATAAATTTTGAGCGAATATAATTTCTAAGCAATGTCATTCATAGTATAGACGGACAGATGGACAGACATACAGATGAACAGGGAGAACTAAATCGACTCAGCTCGTCGTATTTATCAAGAATTTATATATTATATGACTCAATACTATGTAACAACACACACATACACACAAGATATACCCTAGCTAAACTAGGTAAATTGCCAGCAGCCCCCTTTTGCCTGTTGCACAGCAATTGATTACGCCCTCCCTTTGTGCATATAGCACATATATATATAATTATGCTTGTTAAGGCGCTGAAATACCCGCGAGACACAAAGACGCCCGCCCAACACCAACGCATGTACAACAATTCGAGAGAAAAAAGCGGAAGCCTCTGGGACGCCAATTGATTTAGCTGCGAAGGGAAGATGGCGCGAGTATGGGGCAGGGCATGCTTTAGCTACGCTGCCAATTTTCGTTATCGTTTTCAAATTGAAAATTTGCGTAATCACATTTTAAGTGAAAATCGCTTTACAAATGAAATTAAATCGATTTTTTAAGCCAGACACTTAAAGCCAGATACGAATCGTTGGCAAAACTTGAGGGTTTGCACATTATGGCTGCTCATATCCGTTTCCGCTGCCACAGCCACAGCCACAGCCACTTCCACTTCCGCAGCGCGAACTTAAAGCGCGCTGCAGTTTTTTGCGTGAAATATGCGGCGACAAGTTCTCTCTCAATATCTTTGCATTTTGTTTTATGCATTTCAAAGCCCTATCAACGTCATCAAATCGTTAGTCAAATTCGCAAATAAAAAAAAAGAGAACAAAACGTGGCAGTGGGCAGGCAGTGATGTTTCTCTTGGCAATAAAAATGATGAAGTGCTGTGTGCGAATACGCCAAAGTGCAGCTCAGCCAGCAGACTTAGAGAGAGAACTCGCCCGAGCATACATATATGTAGGGTATCTTTGCTTGCATATGGGGTATATCAGTCCATTCATCGAGCAACAATTTAGCCTTGATTATTCACTCCATTTTATTTATACTTCAATATAATTCCAGCTATAGAACGTCTATACTTGCCAACATGAGCTATACTCAATTAATATATTTTCTGGTACTAATTATAGCTTCATTGGCGGCCTTCAACAAAGTCATCCGATCACGTTTGTATTCAATTCAGCTAAATAATATATTTCCAAATCTAATTGTTCTACCTTTTGTCCAGATCAATGCCTGTATATGGCCGATACTGGACCTTGCGACGCTAAAGTTCGCGTTTTTGGCTATGATTACGTAACTAATCGCTGTGTCCACTTCTATTATGGCGGCTGTGGCGGAAATCCAAATCGTTTTACCACACGAAACGAATGCATGGCAACCTGCTTCGTGAAGAATGCGGACGGTCAAGATACCATTGAAGATGCATTGCTTGATTTGTTATATAAAGATGAGTTATAAGCATTTATAAACATAATCAAGATACGCTTTTTTCTAAATTTTCCTCTCAGTTTTCTACTTACAGGGTACATCATAGTCGAATACTCGCGTTCTTTAGCAACTCGTTTTATGTCTTGTGCAAACGCATAATTTCAGTTGAAATTTCTTTTGCCCCGTCGAGTTGCAAGTAATGCGTTTTCTTTTGACGTTGACTGGCTGTGCGTCGTCCATCTCCCTCTCCCTCTCCGTCTTTTCTCTATCTGTCTCTAAATCCATGGCTGCCTCTTTGTGTTGCCGTCTGTTTGCTGCCAATCTGAACGGCCATTAAGTCAAACAGCTCGAGTAATTTGGTAGCTGCAGCTGAGTCTCCACTGCACTCAATGTTGTGGCAAAATATCTAACATTTCATTTCTCAACTCGACCATTTTTGACATGACGTTTGAGAAGCACTAAATAAGTTAACTTCAGACTTTAATCTCGCTGTGCAATCTACAAAGAGAGTGCGAGTGGGATAGCATTAGCCGCATGGACGATCAATACTCTATAAATAGCTCATATGCTCGCACACTACGTCTGAGTCAGCGAGTGAATGAGTGAGAGAGAAGCATTGCTTATCAATGTTCATCGAGAGCGAACGAAAGTGCGAATGGGATAGAAATATGAGCATGGGCTACGCTCTTTAAGTGCCTGATGTGATGAGAGTGAGCGTGTCTGTGTGTGTGTGAGAGACACGTCGCTCATCGAGCGCGAGCATTGTTAAATGCAAAGGGTAAAACAAATGAGTGCGAGTGGGAAGGGAATATCAACATGGGCCACGCTCTTTAAGTACTTAAGTAGTAACGAATCATTAAATGCAAAGAGCAAAACAAATGAGTGCGAGTGGCAATATCAGTATGGGTAATCCACGCTCATATACTGAGAGTGAGTAAGGGATAGCAATGCCATATCAACGAACCCATATGTTTGAATTCAATGGCGCCAATGCTATACAAAATGGATTTTTGTAAACATGGCGTATATTCTTGTAAGATCCCAAGCTCTGTTCGCAAATTGAAAGAGATCATTTTTTGCTTTGGCCTGCAATCATACCATAGTATATATATTTATATATTTAACTTTATATGCATTACCCCGCTCAATATTAAACTCTTTAAGGAATTTATAAAGGTATAAATTCTTTTTTGGCTTCTACCAAGTCCAAAAGCCGCCCACTTGGACACTCCAACCAACCATTTATTTTAATTTATCGCATTTTTAACAACCCGCACATAACTTCTTGCATTTTATTGGACAGTTCGTAGACCTTTCTCTATGCCCATTTACCCACACCAATCATTATGATACCGAATACACCTGATGCTGCTGCCTGAATGGACGAGGAATTCAACTCAAGCTGCTCATTAGCTATAAAAATAGTCACATCCGCACGCAGGCCAAGTGGCAATTAAATGCCGAAAAACAACATAATCAGTCATAAAAGTAAACCCCTCGACTCCACTGCCCCATCCCCCAAAAGAGCAACGTGAGCGGCAAACTAAGCAGCACAACGTTAGGTGGGAGGCCCTAACGGAAGTGTCACATGACCAGCTGGGCAGATGAGGCTGGGAGGGGGAACCGCACCGTTAACTAGGTCTTTGGGTGTGAGCAGCTTTTATGTCGCTAATTAAGCCACAAATGCCCTTCAAGCGTCTAATGAGCGAACACTCTCGTAAATGGCAGCAACACTTTCTCCTCAGCCTCTGTTCAGCTTTAATAAACTCAATTGCCGCTGAGTTCATCCTAAAGTGAATTCTAATTAGCAGTAAATTTGGCAATTTGTCGCATTGCACGTTAATCAGCTCAAGTATTTGCTCGAATCAAAAAAACTTACTTCCAACTTCCAACACTTCTTTAGTGTGCAAAAATACTACCTCTTGCTATTATCTCTTATGCAAAAAAATCTCTTATCAAAGCGAACGCGATAATGCCTCATCCTAATATTACAGAGCTATGTTGCTATGTTAAGTGTTATCAAAAAATTCTGTATACTCTACAGACACATCTCAATATGCAATTGTGTTAACTAACACTTTACAATATTTTATTATGTTTACTTACTCTCGTTATCAAAGTGTGTTGAAAGCTTTGTAAATTTATTATGGAGTTATGCAGCTCTTAACAAGTTCAAGGAATCTAAAAGAGAAATAATATTAAATAAATTAATAAAAATAAATAAATATAATAATAACAAATTTTTTGTTAGACTAAGTTTTATAAATCAATTTTTAAATATTATAAATATTTAAAAAAATTTTATATTATATTATATTAATAATTAAATAAGTCAGCTTCAATTCAAGCGACTTAGCTTATGCACTTGCATATTTATTATAATATATTCATATATGATATATATTATATGATATTCAATTCATAAATTTATCCCTCAACACAATGGCATTTAGTTTCTCAATCAAGCTGAAGCCAACCCATGTCCCAACTTATATTCAATCTCTTCAACACTCATTCAAATATAATTCACAATAAATTAAATTTCAAAAATTTAAATAGGTCAAACATGCATTTAATTTCCGCACGAATGAAGTGAATTTGTCTGCTCAGAGCCTGCCTACAGCTGTCAGCTACATAAAAGACAAACACACACACACGGACACGCCCAACACGCCCACAAAGGACACGTTAGGCTGGCAGACTGTGGCTGATTCACCTGCTGCTCAGCATTTGCACACTTAACTTCTTTGGCTCCATTAAAATCTTGCTAAATAAATATTTAATGCGTGAACAACTGGGAAATCGAGGAGTTGCTATATATATATACATATATATATATATATACATATATATATATATATACATATATATATATATATATATATATATATATATATATATAGTAAACTGGCAGACCCTGAAGTCGGCGCAACAGCCTGCCAGATGATTTATGAGCTACACTTGTGCTGTGGATGGGCATGGGCATGGGCATAGGCATGGGCATCAGTAGTCCCTTGGAGCTCGCTCCTGGCCCCACACACAGTCTGCAGCAGTGCTTTTTGTGCCCTGGCTAATGGCTCATAATTGATTTTTATGCCTATTGTTTGGCCCTGGTCCTGGCCCCGTTTAAATGGCGCGTAGTTAATGCGACGCACTGCAGCACATCGCACGGGCGCCACAGTTTATTAAAATCTTATAATTTCAGCCACATTTGAAGTGTGCATGAATTAATGTTAATGCCGTAAAATTTGCGTTTAATGATGCAGCCACAATTTGGTCAATGGTTTGAAATTGAGAGTTTTGGTTACTTTTACATAAGCATTTCGGGGCATGAGTTTAAGTGCAGCCAGGGGCTACAATATTGTGGCTTATAGTAGTTAAGGTTTAGATAACCATAGCTAAATAATCTACAGAAATACTTCTTAGCACTAAACCTAAAGAAAATATTATAGAAATATGCCTTAAAGTAGGCATATTGACTAGCAATATATTGTATGTTAGGTGGCGCTGGATGGCATCACAAAAATTCCAAAATTTAATTTAATTTTTATACGTTTATGCTAGATCGAGCTCTGAAGTATATTTAGGGATCTCCTAGTCCTACTTGACTAATGTGAACTTTAACTGAAATTAAATAGAAATATATCTATATATATATTTAAATAATACACACATACATTAAAATTATTTCATAATATTAAGCACTCTTAAAGCATTTCGAAATTCTTTTCTTCTTTTCTTCTTCTTCTTCTTCTTTTTATCTTTACAGATTATTTTGTATGTATTTAATTTTTGCCAACACATTCGCTGTCAATCTTCGTGTTGCACTGCCATAGCTGTCCGTAGAGCAACTCCAACTTGATTTAATAATTCTAATAAGACAACATTTCGCCAGCAGCCCCCTTTTTTCATGCCGCCCACATACAGTCTGTTGCGTTCGAGTCAAATCTAAATAAATAAATGTCCGTTTACGACACCTACGTACGTGGCCATCAGCAGGCCAGACCAGGCCAGAGCAGACTCGGACCCCACTCGACCCAATCTGCACAGACTTGGCGACCCGGACACTGGGCTCACCTTTGGCATGTGAAGCATCTCATGCATTCGCTTTAATAATGCGCATAAATTGGCAGAGAACCGTTGCTCCTGCTACTGCTCCTGCTCCTGCTCCTATTGACCGCTTCATTCCCCCTTGAATGGCGGCAACTTCTCAGCTATGCGTGCGTTCATTCCGTTCGGCTTTTGTTTGACTTGAGCTTGGGCCTCATTCCTGCTCAGCTCCCCCACTCCGCTGCGCTGTCTGTCTGGCTGGCTGGGCATTGTTTTTGGAGCTCTCCCCTTCCCCCCGCTTTGACTGACCCCATAGCATATTTTTGCCAGCGTTTAATCTTTAATTTGCCCACTACTGTGTGGGCAGCCACCCAACCCAGCCCCAGCCCTAGCCCCCAGCCGCGTCTGCTGCTGTCTGCCGCCTGGCTGTCTATCCAACTGTCGGCTGGCAGCTCCTCGCCTCCTCGCCAGCTCGCCCTTTTTGGCCCCAGCTCAATTTATTTGTTTTCAGCTTAGCTTTTCGGTAGAAGAGCGACGCATTAAATTAAATACTTAGCCGCTGGAATAGTAAAAATTATGCTAGCATTTAAGTGTTTAATATCCGTCTGAGACTTTAGCTGCGAGCCCGACTCTGACTGACTCGCCGCGGCCCCCTTTTGGCTGGCCGATTGCCTGGAATATTTATTAGTTGACTTTAATGGGAAAACAGAAGCCAACCACCGCCTGGCACACCAAATTGGTTTTCCCCACTGACTTATGAGATGCCATGAAGAAATTTGGGTTATTCCCTTTGTCAGATGTCACCTAAAGGTATTAAGATATATGCATATTCATGCTAAATTTAATGGAACCTCTAATTTAAATTAAACGACGCCTTTAGAATAGATTAAGAAACGAATTTTTCACAATTTCCTAAAGTACTTGCATTATCATTATATTTTATATTTTATATTTTATATTTTATATTTTATATTTTATAT